>CP092863.1:128780838-128850160 GCA_030710605.1 Cordylochernes scorpioides
TCGGACTCGGGTAACACTGGGATGCGAAGAGATCCCCAGACACGGAAAAATCACGTAGAAAAACACTTTTCGCGTCTCCACACCAATTCTCCTCGCCCTGGGCCCCTCGCATTCCCTTAGTCCCCTCTTATATACAGACATGGTTCGTCCAATGACGTGAGAGATTGGTTCACTAACAAACGAAGACAACATTCTTCCCGTTAAGAACTGATTAGAAAAAAACTTTAAAATGTTTAAAATGGGTATTTGGCCAATACTGGAATAATTAAAAATCAACGAGAATAGTTGATATTTATTCCGATAGATGGCGCAAGCCATCAGCAACTTTCCGTTGCACGATAAGGAGATGCCTTTTTTCCTAAAAATGTTTGTCCATATAATTTGACACTTCGATCAAGGCACATTACTGGCTTATGGACCGAAAAGTCTGGAAGCCATTTGCTTCTAGGATGTCAAGTTATATTGACAAAACATAAGCAGTTTTACGTCTCTCAGTATTTAGCGGGAAGAATGATGTTTGTTAAGTGAACTCTCACGTCATTGGACGAATGTGGCCATGTTTGTATATAAGAGGGGGCTATGGGAATGCGAGAGGCCAGTGTGGTTGATTATTGTGTGGAGACGTTTAAAGTGTTCTCTGTGTGATTTATCCGTGTCTGGTGATCTCCTCACATACCTGTGTGACCCCGGTCCGATCCCTATCAACGCTGCAATAAAAGTAGTTTATATATATATATGTGACAATTTAGTGGTAAATGTGTTGAGGAGAGAAATAATCACACGACGAGTTGTTAGAGCAAAAATCATCCAGGCAGCCAGCCGAGAGAGAGAGAGCGAGACGTTATCAGCTGAACGACTGTTTTCCCTGTGTACACAACCGGGGGGTTAACCAGGATAGTCGCCAGGTGGTGACGCCCCCCTCAGGAATGTGACCAAAAAATGGTCGTTAGTTAGTTGTCTAAAGTGTCTCGCTTTAGCGGCCCATTTCTCTCTCGTTGGCTGTTGGTTTGTTTTATTAACCCTGGAAGAGCATATATTATGACATATGGCCCCCGTTGAAGAAGGCTGAACATAGTTTAAGTATATTTAAAGCTGGTGAAGCCAGGAATAGAGAAAATAATTTTACAGTTAAAATTAGTTAAGGTAATGGTGACATAGTTTTATGTAAATAAAATATTGTATAGTACACAAGTAAATATTATTTACAAGCAGTTTTACAACACCGGGGAGTTTGACATTTAAGGAAATCTTTGAAAATATCAAGGTTATAAAAGGCTATATACAACAAAATCTAATGTACTATAAGGGAAATGTTATTGAGGAGTGTGAACAAGGGGAAGAAGAGTCACATACATATGATGGAATTCTGAAGATCATTAAGACTGGGGAACTCTACACTTTAAGATATTTTTCAGGCGGACATGGCAAGGGGAAACTTGTCATGGGCTTTCTATGCTATAGATGTAGAGTATGAGAAATGAGGTTGAGGCTGGAAATTGCGTGAGCTCAGGACTGAGGTAAATATAAAACTACATACAATGTTAGAACCTTGGCGAACAGGGCGAGGGGAAACTTGCCCTGGGCCAATCTAACTTATCTATGCAGCTACTTGTGTAGCGAGTCCGAGGGGAAAAGTCCCGTGTGTAGGTGAGGAAGTCGGATGGACTTATATTTAATTTGCGGGAAGTATGCGCGCACAGTGCCGAAAATTGGGACGAGGACTGCGTTGTCCGTTACAAGTGACAAGCTGCTCGGACACGAGGTGTTTGAACCGTCGTGGGAGCTTGTGCAAGGCGATGATTTCGCGGTGGGTTGAAAGTAAGACCCATGTCTGCGCGAAATGATGACGGACCGGACAAAATCAGCGACGATGTTTAACGTACCTCCGTGGGAAATATCGGAGGTAGGCTATATCGTGCTGGTTTGGACAATGGACAAACATAGATTTGAAGACAGGGTCCGTGTGGCGAACGTGTGGCGCGAGAAGAAGAAGCGAACTGTGTCGTTCGATGCAGATTGTTCAAGTGCGAACAAAAAGGGGTTGATAAATATCTAGCAGTTAGGCAATCTGCACCCTGTGACGAACACGCCATTGGCTAGATGGTGTGGGTCGGTGGATATGCTAGAGATGAACTACGAAATATATTATCATAAATGAAGGGCGAAGGTTAGGATTTTGAAATGACAATATAGAAGTTCGATAATTGATTAATCAATAATTCTCTATAAAGGTCCTGAGCTGGTATAAAGTTAACAAAGTTGTAAGAATGAGAGGGGCATTAAAGGGAAGATAGATAAGAGTCACCAAGGGTTGGTTGTAAGCAAGGCTCACGTGGTGGTCGGAATTCTTCGACGCCTGAATTACAGGGTGAATTTTGAATCGATTAGGGAAAGAAATTATTTTTCGTGAGCCGTGCTTACAAGTAGGAGAGGTCTATACAAATAGACATACAAAAGTTTAGGTGCTGGAGGCATATTTTTATAAATAATTTGATTATGAAAAATCTTTTGTTAATAGTAAAAATCGTAAAGCATTAATAGGTAGAATTCCATTTTTTTTAAGAGTTTTTTTTTTTTTTAAAGAGTTACGTTAAAAATGGAAATTATTTAATTAAATAACGATTGTTAAATTCTACTGGTAAGGTAACTAATTAAATGAGTTACAAATATCTAGATAATTAGTATGGAGCATAAAATCATTGTTAATAGGCATGGAGAGAATAAATGGAGCTAATTATGTAAATATTGGGACAATTTACAAGGAATGACTTATTTAAAGAATGAATGGAAGGGGTAAAACAATTTCACTTACAGGTTATGCTGGTTTAGAGAGCAGGTAAGTTCATTGAGATTCGGGAGAGTTCTGTCTGTGACACTGAGCGTACCAGTGTTGTACATCACAGTAGCGGCAGGGATATGGCGGAGTCTTGTCCATGATGATGGAAGGTGTCCTGCTCTGGCACGGTGGTCGTTCTTGGGTAGATCTAGTGCTGGAAGAAGTGCGTGGCAGCTCCATCTCCGTCGTAGGTGAATACTTCTTCGGGATCACGGTTCAAAGGTTGGCGAGGAAGGGGTTGAGGGCTCGAAGAGGAGTGGTTACAGTTGAGTTGGGTTTGGTCGATCATCGTGGCTTGGCTTATTGTTTCTTCATACTCCGGTATATGAGGGATTCGCTTCCCGGCCAGATCTTATCCTGTCGACTTTCGATGTGACAATTTAGTGGTAAATGTGTTGAGGAGAGAAATAATCACATGACGAGTTGTTAGAGCAAAAATCATCCAGGCAGCCTGCCGAGAGAGAGAGAGCGAGACGTTATCAGCTGAACGACTGTTTTCCCTGTGTACACAACCGGGGGGGTTAACCAGGATAGTCGCCAGGTGGTGACGCCCCCCTCAGGAATGTGGCCAAAAAATGGTCGTTAGTTAGTTGTCTAAAGTGTCTCGCTTTAGCGGCCCATTTCTCTCTCGTTGGCTGTTGGTTTGTTTTATTAACCCTGGAAGAGCATATATTATGACATATGTATAACAAATTGTGAGTTTTTATTTACGTCTTTTTGTTGTTGTTGTTGTACTCTTGTGTGTAGGATTTTCTGTTTGTTATGCTACTCTTATTTTAGGTCCTAGTAAATTGTACTTTGTATGTTAACCCGTCAAAGTTAACCTTTATCAGTATGGACACAGAAGCCCACTATCTATCCATTGATGTATGGAAGCAAGGTGACCATTTAAATAAACCTTCCTGACAACCAGTTGGCTGTAGGTTCCGTTCTGAAGGAGGGTTCCGACTTATGGCATTCTGGGTTGTCATTTTGATCCCAGGTAGTAAGAAGACGTTTTAAAGAAACCTCTGGTAGAGACGCTATGTCGCTGAAAGTGTAGTTTTGTTTATTAAAACAAAAAAAAAACCATGCGCTCCTATCTACAGTATATACAACAACAACAACAAAAAGCCTTTATTTAGGGTCACTGACCCTATACAGGATTCACCAGAGGTATGCATAAGAACAAAGCAGTGAGATAAAGGAAATAACGATATATACAGAAGAAAAAGAAAAAAAAGAACAAAAAAAAACAAGAAAGAGAAAGAGGGAAGCTATCTACAGTATACCAGGTCTATTAGTATGAAACGCGAAAATGGCGCCAGAGGCCGCTGTGCAAATTTATTTGAGCCGACGGTGGCGCTGTTGTAGGCGTTTTGTTCTTTGACTCACGTGGCATCAGCATGCGTGCAGTTTTAGAAAAATTCAAATCGTGAAAAATTTCTGGAGCCCATGGAAAATGGCGATTTCCGAGCCAAAAAGTGCCCATTTGCGGGAAGTTTTGTTGTTCGCCTTCAACTGGAAGAAATGTGCCACTGAAGCCCACCGAATGTTCGAGGAAGTTCACAGTGACCACGCTCTGAGCAAACCGCAGTGTTACAGGTGGTTTAAAAAATATCAAAGTGGCGATTTTGAACTTGATAATGAACCACATGGAAAACCGACCCAAAAGTTCGAGGACGCTGAACTGCAAGCTTTGTTGGATGAGGACAGTACCCAAATGCAGGAGAAACTCGCAAAACAGCTCCAGGTGTCTCAAGGTGCTGTTTCTCTACGTTTAAACAGCCTCGGAATGACCCAAAAGCTTTCCAGATGGGTCCCCCACGAGTTGAGCGAAAGGCAGCAATAACGGCGTCTGGTAACCTGCGAAGGGCTGCTCGCCAGGCATGAAAATAAGTCATTTTTGCACCGAATCGTAACCTCTGATGAGAAATGGATCCACTTCAGAAATCCTACGCGTCAAAAGTCGTGGCCAATTTCCAAAACAGACGCCTAGGCCCAATCGCTTCGGAAAAAAGGCAATGCTTTGCATATGGTGGGACCAGACCGGCGTAGTATATTTCGAGCTCCTAAAACCTGGCAAAATGGTCAATACTAGTCGCTACGAACAACAAATGCATAGTTTGAGAGAGGCGTTGAATGAAAAAAGACCGGAATGGCGTGAAAAGCACAACAAGCTGATACTGCAGCATGACAACGCTCCAGCCCACAACGCTACGGTGGTCAAAAACACCATAAAAGACTTGGGCTGGGAACTCTTACCCCACCCGCGGTACTCACCAGACTTAGCGCCGTCGGACTACCACCTTTTCACATTTTTAGCACACGCCCTAAAAAAACAGGAATTTTCGAACTCAGACATACTCCGAAAATGACTTGTTGACTGGTTCGACTCAAAAGGAATAGAAATTTTCAGACAAGGAATTCGAAAATTGCCTGAAAAGTGGTCCGAGTGTATAGCTAATCAGGGCAGTTACTTTGAATAAAAATCTTTTGTTGTATGGAATTGGTTAACTTTTGAATTCACTGAAAATTTTCGCGTTTCATACTAATAGACCTGGTATACACTCGTACAAAGCATTTATTAAGAAACCAGTCTTATTCATCTCTCTCATTGCCGGCTTCAACAATATCCTCACAATGATCAATCATGTAGTGGAGGAGATCCTACGTACTGCTTTGTTATACAGGGACAGAGCAACCATTCGACTTGATATGGCGCTGGTTAAAATACTTCAAGGTAAGTTGGCTGTCGTTTACTTTGAGAAGAAAGTCTCTCTGTGTTAATATACTGACACCCAAAGATGTAATGAGATATTTCAATCTTTTTTTTTTCTTTGCAAAAATGGTATATTGTAATCTCCTCACTGAAGATTTTGGTTTTCCTGAAAAAAAAAAAAACGAATGAAGTATTCTCACTGTTGTATTATTTTTTCCTAGGTAGAGAACAACATTCCAAGAACCCCTTGCGCGGATTCCCCTGTGGTCACCTGCTAGTGGACTCCAGCGATGAGTGACAGGTGTCCCAAGAAGCTAGGTGTTGTAGAGCTACTTGACAATAGTGTTACGTGGATTGAAAGCGCATTCACGGATGGAATGTTTTTGGAGCGTTCTAGAATAATGTGGAACAATCGGAGAAGAACTGATTGGCCGATTTAAATTGATTATATAAATTTTGGTGCTGGCTGATTACTGATTGGCTGCCTGACCTTGAGCGTTTTGTAAAGATCTACTCCGGGATATATAGAGATGCGGAGCTCATGCCGAGGGAAAGAACGAAGCAACGTGGTGTGCTCGAAGCAAGCGTGAGCTGCTATCTCAAGAGGTCAGGCTGCTGCTTAACGCCGAGACCGGTGTACTTCGTAGAAGGCTATACCAACTTCTGGGCTGTTCCTGATTTCCTTATCTGTGATGCAATTGGCGAGTTTACGACTGCTCTATTATTTTACGTTGAGTTCTTTTGCATTAATCTGTAATTCTTTTATTGATTAGACTTGAATAAAAAGTCCTAAAGATCCGATATGCCTATGAAGGTGGTTCTTTTGTCAAGCAACAACGTAACAATACAATCGGTGTTTCGGTAAGTCGTTTTCAAGTGTAGATATCGATGTTTGGTTTCAAAACCCATGTAGGAAACATGGACGGACGGAAGAATGTAGAAGTACGCCTACATTACATGTTACGGTGAGAAAATATCTCAACAGGAAGACATTGAAGACTTTCCCGCGGGGAAATGAAGCCTTAGTTCAACTAGCTTCGGCCTGGAAGAAGTGAATTATCCTCGAGCTAATTGGCCGAAGAACAAGTGTCAGAAAATGCTCGAACTTTACATAGATGGTTTGTTGAATTCTTTAATGATGTCAATCAGTTGTTAAGGAAAAGATAACTAGAGAAATGTGAAAAAAGAACAGTTATTAGTAGATATATCAGCCTAGGAGATTCTCCCACCGAACAAAGAGTCCTACGAAGATGCTACACGTTGATTTCAGCCAAAAGGTCGAGAACCGGTTTATATAAACGGCGTGTTAAATTCTTTAGTGACATCAATCAGTTGTTAAGAAATGAAAATAAAACAAACATAAAAATATTTTTAAAAAACAGTTATTTGTAGATATATCAGCCAAGGAGGTTCTCTAATAGAACAAAGAGTCCTACCAAGATGCTACACGTTGATTTTAACCAACAGGCCGAGAAGCGATCTGTTCTACGGAGAGTGAAAATGAGTTTATCGGAACTTCTCTCACCTTAAGGCTTCAATAATATTTACAGATTCAGCAAGTTTAGCCGATGGTATCATTATCCAGATTTCGTCCAGAGATCCAGTCCTGTTGGGCTGCTGGGTGGTAAAGTCTAACGGATGAGTGGCCAGCGACATGTCTCCGGACCATGGGAACATCCCAGTGACCGAGCCATCCAGGAACACTCCACAGACAGCCGGGTGTCAGCAACATGTCGTGAGACGATGGCTTCCTCAGGAGAACGTGTAATTATAGTTCAAAGCAATTAGCGGGGGCGTGGCCATGAATACTTCATGAGATTGGACGGAATTGTGCCGTCACTTGTCGATAGCGGCGGCAGTGGGCCGGTCGGCCTCTCATCCCTGGTTTGTGGGGCAAATAGCTCCTCAACACACTCACGGCCATTCCAACCTATGTACCCATTTTACATATTTACACGGTATGCACGTTTCCCTTCAAATCTTGACAAGTATAGATCAGTAGGGATTGGAGGTTTGCTAAAATCGTTTTAACAAATGTTCGTTAGGCAAACTTTTACTCGGGTAAAAACCGGACGAAGCCGGGTACATTCACTAGTTTTATATAAATTGCCCGATAGAAACACTCATGGACAAAACTTAAGGAATTTGTATCTTTTAACATGTATATCGGGATTCAGACAAACTATTAAATATATTTGATACACAGCGACCTTTATTGAAGACACGAGATAACCAAGTGTGAACAAGATTGCCTCTGTCTTCTTAAAAATATATATATAGACGACCGGCGATATCAAAATCTTTCCACTTAAGTTTTTTCCGTGAGTATAGCTGCCCGGGCTGGCATGTTGTAGAGCAGCTCGCTGTACCAACTCGATGGCAGAATGTCCCTGGGTGTTGCTCGGGTCGCAGCTGTGTTTACCTCCCAATTACCCCATCGACCGAGCAGCCGCGCACCAAGTGTGTGTCCTTCCTTATGGCGACGTTAGAAATTACACATTCCTTAGTTCAATACAAAGTAAATGTGATGTCATTGTACTCCCGTAGAAGAATTGGCTACGAAAGCTCTAGTTGGCAATAGAAAGAAATAAGAAACTCATCTCCGGAGTTTTATTGACTTGTTTAATTAACAAATTAAATATATAAGGCGATAACTCGTCATAATTGCCCTGGTGTGGAACCTACCCACATAGTCTCATGTCCAGCAATGGCCGCAGAAAATTGACATGGACCCAGAGCAGCAACTTTACACATCCAAGATAGAGGACATTGCTGTGATGGAGATGTATGGAGACCTCTGAGGCTCTTCAATGGACACGACATCAACAACAGAAAATTGGCATGGGCCCAGATCGGCAGCTTTACACACCCGAAATAGTGGACATTGCTGTGATAGAGATATATGGAGACATCTGAGGCTTTACATTGGATACAGCAACAACAGAAAATTAACATGGACCCAGAGCAGCAACTTTACACATCCAAGATAGAGGCGATTGCTGTGATGGAGATGTATGGAGATATCTGAGGCTCTTCATTGGACACGACAGCAACAACAGAAAATTGGCATGGGCCCAGAACAGCAGCTTTACACACCTACGATAGAGGACATTGCGACTGCTGTGATGGAGATGTACGGAGACATCTGAGGCTCTTCATTGGACACGACAACAACAACAATACATTATACACACCCAAGATAGAGAACAATTCTGTGATGGAGATGTACGGAGACATCTGAGGCTCTTCATTGGACACGACAACAACAGTAATTTGACATGGACCCAGAACAGCAGCTTTACACATCCAAGATTGAGGACATTGCTGTGATAGAGATGCATGGAGACATCTGAGGCTCTTCATTGGACACGACAACTACAACAACAGAAAATTGACATAGGTCCAGAACAGCAGCTTTACACACCCAAGATAGAGGACATTGCTGTGATAGAGATGTACGGAGACATCTGAGGCTTTTCATTGGACACAGCAACAACAGAAAATTAACATGGGCCCAGAGCAGCAGCTTTACACATCCAAGATTGAGGACATTGCTGTGATAGAGATGCATGGAGACATCTGAGGCTCTTCATTGGACACGACAACTACAACAACAGAAAATTGACATAGGTCCAGAACAGCAGCTTTACACACCCAAGATAGAGGACATTGCTGTGAGAGAGATGTATGGAGATCTGACGTACTTCATTGGACACGACAACAACAAAAAATTGACATGGACCCAGAACAGCAACTTTACACACCCAAAATAGAGGACATTGCTGTGATAGAGATGCATGGAGACATCTGAGGCTTTTCATTGGACACGATAACAAACAGAAAATTGACATGGACCCAGAACAGCAGCTTTACACACCTACGATAGAGAACAATGCTGTGATAGAGATGTACGGAGACATCTGAGGCTTTTCATTGGACACGGCAATAACAGAAAATTGACATGGACCCAGAACATCAGATTTACACACCCGAAATAGAGGACATTGCTGTGATAGAGATGCATGGAGACATCTGAGGCTCTTCATTGGACACGACAACTACAACAACAGAAAATTGACATAGGTCCAGAACAGCAGCTTTACACACCCAAGATAGAGGACATTCCTGTGATAGAGATGTATGGAGACATCCGAGGATTTTCATTGGACACAGCAACAGAAAATTAACATGGACCCAGAACAGCAGATTTACACACCCGAAATAGTGGACATTGCTGTGATAGAGATGTACGGAGACATCTGAGGCTTTTCATTGGACACGACAACAACAACAGAAAATTGGCATGGACCCAGAACAGCAGCTTTACACACCTACGATAGAGGACATTGCGACTGCTGTGATGGAGATGTACGGAGACATCTGAGGCTCTTCATTGGACACGACAACAACAGTAATTTGACATGGACCCAGAACAGCAGCTTTACACATCCAAGATTGAGGATATTGCTGTGATAGAGATGCATGGAGACATATGAGGCTCTTCATTGGACACGACAACTACAACAACAGAAAATTGACATAGGTCCAGAACAGCAGCTTTACACACCTAAGATAGAGAACATTGCTGTGATAGAGATGTATGGAGATATCTGAGGCTCTTCATTGGACAAAGCAACAAACAGAAAATTGACATGGATCCAGAACAGCAGCTTTACACACCCAAGAAAGAGGACATTGCTGTGATAGAGATGTACGGAGACATCTGAGGCTTTTCATTGGACACGATAACAAATAGAAAATTAACATGGACCCAGAACAGCAACTCTACACACCCGAAATAGAGGACATTGCTGTGATAGAGATGTACGGAGACATCTGAGGCTTTTCATTGGACACAGCAACAACAAAAAATTGACATGGACCCAGAACAGCAACTTTACACACCCGAAATAGTGGACATTGCTGTGATAGAGATGTATGGAGACAACTGAGGCTCTTCATTGGACACGACAACAACACGCCATCATTATATCGGAAATAAAAATCCATCGCAGTAAGGATAGTAGAAATTTGTTCTATGTGTAAAAGAAACATTCGTGGTTTAATACTTTCATTTCCTATATATAGATTGCTCATAAATAATTTATATTAGTTTATACCTAACTGGCTTTGTCCTTATTGTTTACGGAAGAGCATTGCTCGATGCAAATATTTACATATAATTCTACTGTCCTAAAGTCTTATGTTCATAGCTTGCTTGAATACCATTTCTAAGATTCCATCCTTCAGTGCAGCATATATAAGCAGAATGATCCAATACAGTATTAGAGCTCTAAGAGAAGCGGTCTGGTTGATTACATTGGCGAAACCGCTGGGAGGGTTTACCACTGATGAGTCAAACCCTCCCAATATTCAATGATCGCAGTAAGGACAGTAGAAGTTTGTTTTATGTGTAAAAAGAAACAATCGTGTTTAAATGCTTTCATTTATTATACTACTCTGATCAAAAAGTTTCGACACTTTGCTCATAAAATCCTGAAAACTCAATATATTTTCTCCCGGTTTGTGACAAACGCAAGCGTCGCCTTTGGCTTGGAGACCTGCCAATTTTCAAAAATCACGCGCCACAACAGCGCGAGCAGCGGCTGTTCGAATGAAGCCATTTTGCCCGTGCTTCGATTTCGTTAGTCACTGAAATGGAGGATCAACGAATTTGCATCAAGTTCTGTGTGAAAAACGGATTCAAGGATGCCGAAAATTTTTGGATGTTGCAAACAGCCTACGGGGATGCCGTCATGAGTCGAAGACGAGTTTTCGAGTGGTACAAGCGCTTCAAGGAGGGTCGGGAAGAGACCGCCGACAACGAGCGTTCCGGGAGACCGTCCACATCAACCACGCCTGAAAAAGTGGACAAGGTGTTGGAACTGGTGCGTGAAGACCGACGAATAACTGTCAGGGAGGTCGCCGAAGAAGCAAGGATATCATTCGGGTCGACTCAATCGATAATGAAGGACATTTTGGGAGTGAGAAGACTCAACGCCGTTCTCGTTACCAGATTTGACTTTTGATCAAAAGAACGCCCGGAAAGAAACGGCCAGTCTCAATATCGAAGCGACAACCGAAGACCCCGAATTGCTGAAGAGAGTCATTACTGGAGGCGAAACATGGATTTACGGCTTTGATTCGGAAACTACCCAACAGGCATCGGAGTGGCGCTTCAAAAATGAGCCGAGACCAAAGAAAGCGAGGAAGGCTCCCAGCAAAGTCAAGGTCATGTTGACGGTGTTCTTCGACTACCAGGGCATCGTTCATTATGAATTTCAACAACAAGGCTCTACAATAACTGCTGACTCTCACCTGGGAGTTTTGAGGCGATTGAGGGAAGCGATCAGGCAGAAACGGCCGGAGCTGTGAAGGAGCAAGTCGTGGATCCTCCACCACGATATCGCGCCGGCGCACACAGCCACCAAAATCTCGAAGTTCCTGCAGGACCACTCAACCTCTGTGTTCCCCCAACCCTCATACAGTCCCGATTTGCCCCCCTGCGACTTCTTCCTTTTTGGAAAGCTCAAAAAAAAAAGTTAAAGAGTCGGAAATTTCAGGGAATAGAAGAGATCAAAGTGGAATCGAAGAAGGCCATGAAGTGATCCCGAAAACAGACTACCAGAGGTGTTTTGCCGACTGGAAAAAAGGTGACTGAAATGCATCGCGGCCAACGGGGGCTACTTTGAAGGGGACAATTTGAATTTGGTAGAATAATGAAGTTTTTTTTTTCAACTTATGAGCAAAGTGTCGAAACCTTTTGATCAGAGTATAATATAGACGTCGTGTTATTGCTTTATGTTCACGTATTTCTAACGGGAAAATTGCCTCTTTTGGTACATGCCGCCGTGGACCCGAGTTATCTTATCGCTCTATCAAACAAATTGTGTATATAGGGGGTCTATTATTATTATTATTACAAAGCCCCCCCGGGGGGATATAGGGTTACGTGGCTCGGGTTGCCTTATCATCAATCCCGTAATGATGATGATCGGAGCGGGCATTAAGGAGAAACGAATCGGTCACGCTGGCAAAACGCCAGCGCGAGCTACATTTCAATTTAAAAGGACATCAGAGCAAATGGTCCCGGGCCAAATTACTTGGTAGAACGTCGGGACTGCTACAATGTTGTACGGCGTTACAATGGTGATAGCAACAATGACGTTACAATGGTGATAGCAACACTGACGTTACAATGGTGATATCAACACCAGACGTTACAATGGTGATATCAACACTGGCGTTACAATGGTGATAGCAACACTGGCGTTACAATGGTGATAGCAACAATGACGTTACAATGGTGATAGCAACACTGACGTTACAATGGTGATAGCAACAATGACGTTACAATGGTGATAGCAACACTGGCGTTACAATGGTGATAGCAACAATGACGTTACAATGGTGATAGCAACACTGGCGTTACAATGGTGATAGCAACACTGGCGTTACAATGGTGATAGCAACAATGACGTTACAATGGTGATAGCAACACTGACGTTACAATGGTGATAGCAACAATGACGTTACAATGGTGATAGAAACACTGGCGTTACAATGGTGATAGCAACACTGACGTTACAATGGTGATAGCAACACTGACGTTACAATGGTGATAGCAACAATGACGTTACAATGGTGATAGCAACACTGACGTTACAATGGTGATAGCAACACTGACGTTACAATGGTGATAGCAACACCGACGTTACAATGGTGATAGCAACACTGACCGACGTTACAATGGTGATAACAACACTGACGTTACAATGGTGATAACAACACTGACGTTACAATGGTGATAGCAACACTGACGTTACAATGGTGATAGCAACACTGACGTTACAATGGTGATAGCAACACTGACGTTACAATGGTGATAGCAACAGTGACGTTACAATGGTGATAGCAACAGTGACGTTACAATGGTGATAGCAACAGTGACGTTACAATGGTGATAGCAACACTGACGTTAAAATGGTGATAGCAACACTGACGTTACAATGGTGATAGCAACACTGACGTTAAAATGGTGATAGCAACACTGACGTTACAATGGTGATAGCAACAGTGACGTTTCAATGGTGATAGCAACAGTGACGTTACAATGGTGATAGCAACACTGACGTTAAAATGGTGATAGCAACACTGACGTTACAATGGTGATAGCAACAGTGACGTTTCAATGGTGATAGCAACAGTGACGTTACAATGGTGATAGCAACACTGACGTTAAAATGGTGATAGCAACACTGACGTTACAATGGTGATAGCAACAGTGACGTTTCAATGGTGATAGCAACAGTGACGTTACAATGGTGATAGCAACACTGACGTTAAAATGGTGATAGCAACAGTGACGTTACAATGGTGATAGCAACACTGACGTTACAATGGTGATAGCAACAGTGACGTTACAATGGTGATAGCAACAGTGACGTTTCAATGGTGATAGCAACAGTGACGTTACAATGGTGATAGCAACACTGACGTTAAAATGGTGATAGCAACACTGACGTTACAATGGTGATAGCAACAGTGACGTTTCAATGGTGATAGCAACAGTGACGTTACAATGGTGATAGCAACACTGACGTTAAAATGGTGATAGCAACACTGACGTTACAATGGTGATAGCAACAGTGACGTTTCAATGGTGATAGCAACAGTGACGTTACAATGGTGATAGCAACACTGACGTTAAAATGGTGATAGAAACACTGGTGTGAAGCGGGGTCTTACTAAAAGCGAGCTACAATTTTAAATACTAAATTGTTGTCGTGTCCAATGAGGGACCTCAGATGTCTCAATGCATCTCTATCACAGCAATGTCCTCTATCTTGGTGTGTAAAATTCTGTGTCCATGTCAATTTTCTGCGGCCATTGCTGGACATGAGACTATGTGGGTAGGTGTTAGTTCCACACCAGGGCAGTTGTCCTGTAGGTTCTTGTGTCATCTGGATGTATTGCCATCCCTTTGTAATGTTTCATTCTGAGTCTTTTGATTGTTTTTGTTATTTTTATCTCGTTGTTTATGTCGCATATTTAACCTTTCCTTGTTTTTTGTCGGATTAACTTGGAATTTGCCAAAACATCAAATATTGACATTTGTGTTGATTTCTATAATATGCACATATTTGCATAGTTGAAGGCTAGCTATAAATTTCACAACTATGCAAAAATGGAAAACGCACCTTTTAAGCATATATTCAAACAATTCTCTTTTTTATGATTGTGCAAATCATGAGTCGAGTTCAAACATTTCTACAACAAATATTGGTGGTGTAATCCTGCTGGTTTACCAACTACGCCTTAGGGATCCTTTATTGTTAATTGATGAAAAAACTCATCAATTTGAGGGAACCTAATTAAAGTTATTGGGTCTTTTTATGCACCAAGCAGAGAGAGAAAATGTGACTTCACTACTGGGACCGCAATACCTGCTGGTTAATTCTAACAATTGGGGAAATTTCTCTCCTTTTTTATCTTCATGACGGTTTCAATTTGTTTGCTGAAACTTTCCAATAAACTTGCTGATTCTCCTCTCCTCATATTTAATTAAGGGGTAATAAATTAAAGCCACTAATTATGGAAAAATAAAAGTAAATTACCACCAGCTAATTGAAGGTTTAATTAAAGAAAGAAATCAATGTCCCGGGAAGGTGAAATTCCCCCCGCTGCTGATGGAAATATTTCTGTTGACGCGATGATTAAAGAAGGGATATATGTAAATATTATATTAAAAACAAAACAAACGTTTCTTGACCGCCTATATGAGAATTTTAGATGAGAGAGCGCCATCTAGTGGAACAAAAATCAACTAAACGTTGATTTAACTTGTTCCAAAGATATTTGGTCGACTTAGTTTCTTGATAAATCAACGCAAGCGTTTCGGGCTGTTGGCCATCCTCATATATATGTATGTTGTGATTTACTTTTTGTTTTGTTGTTGAAAAAGTGGTGCAGTCGTGAATATATTTACAACAAAAATTAAAGTGGTATATTCTAAATCTATGGTCAAAAAATGTAGAACAGTCAATGAATGAAAATAAAATGTTTTTTTTTTTTTTAAATAAAATAACTGCATTTTAGAATATATAATATGTATATATATATATATGACAACATAATATATATATACCATATATGTATATGTAGTAATATATACGTTCATATACACTAGATTTTCGTATGTACCATAATTATAAATAGAGTAACAGCTCCAAAATGTAGATTCAACAATTCAACACGCCAGCTTGGCCATCTTGTAATCACAAACAAGATAATAAAGTTTTATATAGAGAGAAAGGCGCACCCAGACATGGCCTCCTTTCTTAGCTTTAAAGCGACGTCTCCTCATCTTGTGTTTGTTTACAATAAAACAATTAGTTAAATAATTCTTCCTGGATTGAAATTACCGTATGTAAATGTAAAACCAAATTAAAATTAATTAAATAGCAGAGAGGCAATGAGAAAATTTTACAGTGTATCAAAATACAAATATTCAATGCTCGCCTGTTGAAGGGTTTTTACCCGAAAGCTTGCACCTATGCATCAATAAAAGAAACTCGTCTTCCTTCACCATGTTTTTCGTCTAAAACAATTAGTGCTCACAGAAATTTGTGTTGTCTTTAATTACATTTCCCTTTACTACATGTTCGCCCATCAGCAAAACCCTCATTTTAGCCAACGTGCATGAACTGTTGAAATGTCAACCTGTTTAAATGAATTACTCATCAGTTTATAATATTGTAACGTAGAAATTTAGGGAAGACAAACTTCAGGATGACACAGCAATGTATTAAATGTAAAACCTAATTAAAATTAATTAAATAGCAGAGAGGCAATGAGAAAATTTTACAGTGTATCAAAATACAAATATCGAAATTTAAAAAATCTTTTCATAGAATAATAAAAAATGTGCTACAATATAAATGAAACGTTAGGCAAACTTTGAAGAAATTACAAAATGTGGTTAATCTACATATACAATACATCAAATACATATACAATTACATCAAAGTCGATATAAAAAACTAAAATGTAATATATTTATAAAAGAATGAATAAGAATTCTGAAGTAAATTGAGTGTAATGAAAAAATGCGTCATTTTGTAGGGACTTTTTGAAGACCGTTAATGATTGTTTATAACATTGTCATGTTGAGATGAGAATCCAAACTGTAAACAATTATAGAAACATTTTTTTTTCTTGTCCCAGGTTTGGACTTCAAGTCTTAGACCAGATCCTGAAGGTCTCTTTATCGCCTCGATGACTACAGCTGGGTCGGTTTAGATGTCTGTTCGGCAATGCCCGATGTGCTGTGTTCTGGGCTCGCTGTAGAATCCTGATATTTGGTATAATTAGAAAAATGATCAAGATGAATGTATGATGTAGTTGGCCAAGCAAGGATTTCTCCCACAGGGGAACTGTAAGACAAGAATCTTCAGCAAAAGTCCCACCCAACTATTCGCAAAGTCTGGCGTCGTCAAAAAAAAGGACGATCCATCTGAGCACGTCATTTGAAGAATGTAGAGAACACGGACAAAGCCGCCTAGCTAATGGGGCCGTTTAGCGCCAAGCCTCGATTAATCCTCCATTGTCCAGGCCGACCATTACGTCACGGCCACGCCTCTTTCATTAACCTAATTAAAAATCTTATCTACTTTTTCTCAGCACATCTTATCTGGAGTTTAGGTAAGGAAGGTCTAATGAAGATTAATGGGGACCGAGATCGTTACCAGATTATGGCAGGTAAATACCATTAGCCACTCTGCGCGAAAATATAAAAAAAAAAATCAATAAAGATCATCTAATTGCCTTGGAAGTCTTAATCCGTTTAGGATTAAAAAATGACTTGGGAATAGCGCTTTATTTCTTGGTTGTTTTTTTATCCAACTTTTTTTTTTGTGCCGTGGTAAAGCGGATTAAGTGGACGTCGGGTAGCGATTATACTCAGACCACAACGGTCTCTGAGGAATTGGGATCTTGGAATTTTGCGTTAGCAGGACTTTGAAGCCTTAAGTACCTTCTTTAACTTCGGGATAGAGAGAGGTAGATATTCTTGTCCATCTGGTGTGTGTCACAATGTCATTATAACCTTTGTTTATGTGTTATACTGTTAAGTTAGGGTCATTCTAACTAACAATAGAGTTTTATAACCTGCCGACAATGGTATTCAACTTGCCAACAATGGTGTCCAACCTGCCAACAATGGTGTCCAACCTGCCAACAATGGTGTCCAACCTGCCGACAATGGTATTCAACTTGCCAACAATGGAGTCCAACCTGCCAACAATGGTATCCAACCTGCCAACAATGGAGTCCAACCTGCCAACAATGGAGTCCAACCTGCCAACAATGGTATCTAACCTGTCAACAATGGAGTCCGACCTGTTGTCCAAATTTTTTCACACTTGGTTATCTCGTGTCTTCATTAAAGGTCACTGTAATATCCTTCAGAGTTATTGTCTCAATCCCGATATACATGCTGAAAGGTACAACTTCCTTAAGTGTTATCCATGAGTGTATATTGGTTATCTCGTGTGTCTTCAATAAAGGTCACTGTAATATCTTTCAGAGTTATTGTCTGAATCCCGATATACATGCTGAAAGGTACAACTTCCTTAAGTTTTGTCCATGAGTGTATATTGGTTATCTCGTGTGTCTTCAATAAAGGTCACTGTAATATATTTCAGAGTTATTGTCTGAATCCCGATATACATGCTGAAACTTCCTTAAGTTTTATCAGTGAGTATAATTATTTTATTTTCTAAAGAAAAAATTTGCGTCTATAAATACTTTACATTTTAAATTGCTTAGTCTTCATGCGAAGGTAATTATTGTGCGGGCCGGGCTCATCAATAGTAAACCCTACTAGCTATGTAAATTAAATCTAAGTCGTCAACGAGAAAATAAACTTGCTAGAAGAAATCAACCAAATAAAAACAAACAATATTTTACCCAAGCGATCAGAGCCCTATTAATTTTGACCAACCCAACTTCCTTATCTCCCAGTCGTCTGATTGCACTAATTAATTCCCCGGTCAAAAATTAAAATTTCCCGAGTTCCGCTATGCAAATAGGATTGGAGAATCAGTGTGCCCAGATGAATATTTTATCTCAGATTGAAATGGAGCCCCAAATCCCTAATTTGTGTGAAATATTCTGCGAATAAAATATTCGTCTAGAGATGATGATCGTTTGGCGCGGAAAGATCGTTTGGCCGTATTTTCTGAAAGCCTTCATCGACTTAAAACACCTTTAAAAAGGATTATAATAAATGTGGAATTTCTTTTCTCATTCTTATTTCCATTTTTATTTTAAATAAATCTCTGGTGTGTTAAAAAATAAAACATATTACACACAGCAATAAATGGGCTGGGTTTTTTTTATTAGGTAGGGAAAAGTTGAAATCTCGGCAGGGAATGTTTTAGCCTAGATTTCCTCGAGCGTTAAGTGACCATTCGGAAACGTCTGCAAGAATTATCGGCTGTCTTCGACTTTATTCAGGACGTCGACAAGATGGAAAGACATTTAATGAGCATGGGGACTTTCGATATTGCTCTGTGTCTTATTCAGTAACGGGAACTGTGGTGGATTCTGTCCACCCCCTTCCTCCAATAATAGAAACGCAGAGAGAGAGACAGTTGTAAGAGTATAAAATATCAAATTTAACGTTGGAATTTTCGAGAGAAATGAGTTAGTTATGAGAAAGGGCGTATAATTATCTACACTCATCAACATAACTTATGGAAGTTTTATAATTTGATGTGTTAGGTCGACTATCTTTCAGAGTTATTGTCTCAATCCCGATATACATGCTGAAAGGTACAACTTCCTAAGTTTTGTCCATGAGTGTATATTGGTTATCTCGTGTGTCTTCAATAAAGGTCACTGTGATATCTTTCAGAGTTATTGTCTCAATCCCGATATACCAGGTCTATTAGTATGAAACGCGAAAATTTTCAGTGAATTCAAAAGTTCACCAATTCCATACAACAAAAGATTTTTTATTCAAAGTAATTGCCCTGATTAGCTATACACTCGGACCACCTTTCAGGCAATTTTCGAATTCCTTGTCTGAAAAATTCTATTCCTTTTGAGTCGAACCAGTCAACAAGCCATTTTCGGAGTATGTCTGAGTTCGAAAATTCCTGGTTTTTTTAGGGCGTGTCTTAAAGATGTGAAAAGGTGGTAGTCCGACGGCGCTAAGTCTGGTGAGTACAGCGGGTGGGGTAAGAGTTCCCAGCCCAAGTCTTTTATGGTGTTTTTGACCACCGTAGCGTTGTGGGCTGGAGCGTTGTCATGCTGCAGTATCAGCTTGTTGTGCTTTTCACGCCATTCCGGTCTTTTTTCATTCAATGCCTCTCTCAAACTGTGTATTTGTTGTTTGTAGCGACTAGTATCGACCGTTTCGCCAGGTTTCAGGAGCTCGAAATATACTACGCTGGTCTGGTCCCACCATACGCAAAGCATTGCCTTTTTTTTCGAAGCGATTGGGCCTAGGCTTCTGTTTTGAAAATTGGCCGGGCAGGCCCCATGACTTTTGGCGCGTAGGATTGCTGAGTGGATCCATTTCTCATCAGAAGTTACAATTCGATGCAAAAATGACTTATTTTCATGCCTGGCCAGCAGCCCTTCACAGGTTACCAGACGCCGTTCTTGCTGCCTTTCGCTCAACTCGTGGGGGACCCATCTGGAAAGCTTTTGGGTCATTCTGAGGCTGTTTAAACGTAGGGAACCAGCACCTTGAGACACCTGGAGCTGTTTCGCGAGTTTTTCCTGCGTTTGGGCACTGTCCTCATCCAACAAAGCTTGATGTTCAGCGTCCTCGAACTTTTGGTGCGGTTTTCCACGTGGTTCATTATCAAGTTCGAAATCGTCACTTTGGAATTTTTTAAACCACCTGTAACACTACGATTTGCTCAGAGCGTGGTCGCCGTGAACTTCCTCGAGCATTCGATGGGCCTCAGTGGCACTTTTCTTCCAGTTGAAGGCGAACAACAAAACTTCCCGCAAATGGGCACTTTTTGGCTCGGAAATCACCATTTTCCACGGGCTCCAGAAATTTTCCACGATTTGAATTTTTCTAAAACTCCACGCATGCTGATGCCACGTTAGTCAAAAAACAAAATGCCTTCAACAGCGCCACCGTCGGCTCAAATAAAGTTGCACAGCGCCCTCTGGCAGCCATTTTCGCGTTTCATACTAATAGACCTGGTACATGCTGAAAGGTACAACTTCCTCAAGTTTTGTCCATGAGTGTATATTGGTTATCTCGTGTGTCTTCAATAAAGGTCACTGTAATATATTTCAGAGTTATTGTCTCAATCCCGATATACATGCTGAAAGGTACAACTTTCTTAAGTTCTGTCCATGAGTGTATATTGATTATCTCGTGTGTCTTCAATAAAGGTCACTGTAATATCTTTCAGAGTTATTGTCTCAATCCCGATATACATGCTGAAAGGTACAACTTGTGGTCTCTTGGTAAGAGTACGGACAGTATTTATTTTATGCGATAGGGGACATGAAGATTTGTAGTCTGTATAAAATGTGGGATTGTTAACCTTGTGGTATACGGTGGTATGGTAATGAGAGGCAGTACGGATGACCAGTAACAATCCCACATTTTATACAGACTACAAATCTTCATGTCCCCTATCGCATAAAATAAATACTGTCCGTACTCTTACCAAGAGATTGTTCACCCACTGCTCCCTTCCACTGTTTAGAACCATTGAATTTTCCCTAATCATTAAACAGTTGGCCCGGTCCCAATACCCCCCCCCCCCCATTTCATACATAAGTATAAATTTGACCCTTCTTCCGTTAGACCCCCTGCAATCACCAGAAACAGTTGTATACTTCCCTTTTCCACCCAATCAGTCGCCATCTCCCGCATCCTCAGAACCCACGGAATTAACACCCACTTTACTAATAGCAATAGCATCGGCGCCATCCTCAGACACCCTATCACCAGATTACCTAGATCTACCGTTGCTCGGTCCTCTGGTGGCTCGGTCTACTCAGTCTCATGTAACGATTGCAGTGCATCTTACATAGGCGAGACTGGTAGGTCCGTGGCCATCAGGATGACCGAACACGGTAGATGCATTACCAACAGAGACAACAGGTCGCTTATCTTCAATCATATTAACACCACCGGCCACTCATTCAATCTAACTTCTCCCACCACCATATACAATAACATCTCCAATAAATACCAAAGACTGATCATAGAGGCCATATTATCCATATCAACAAACAGCATTAACCGACACATAGATTTGCCTATACAATACCAAGACATATGTAATAACCTAAATAACCATTAAACCAATGTGGCCGCTGATGGCGGGTTGAACATTCGTTGTCCGGTTTCATTGTATATTTTCATAGTATAACCATCTGCTAATTTGCCAATTGATTGTCATATGACATTACATGATTAGCATATCTGTAAATATCATATACAATAGTTTTAGATTTGCAAAATATTTCTTATCTTATGTTATATTTTAACCGTCCTATATTCTTTTTATATGTAAATATATTTTAAAAATGGAATCTTATATAAAGCCTTTTGCCACCATGTATCTTTACCTGTAGAAGGGCGAGGCTGCCCGAAAGCTCGTAGCCCATGTATAGTAAAAATAAATATTTTTCTCTTCGTTTTTATAATCTTTTTACAGTTCTTTAAGAGAAATTTTCATGATTCAAGTTATCTTTCAGAGTTATTGTCTCAATCCCGATATACATGCTGAAAGGTACAACTTCCTTAAGTTTTGTCCATGAGTGTATATTGGTTATCTCGTGTGTCTTCAATAAAGGTCACTGTAATATCTTTCAGAATTATTGTCTCAATCCCGATATACATGCTGAAAGGTACAACTTCCTTAAGTTTTGTCCATGAGTGTATATTGGTTATCTCGTGTGTCTTCAATAAAGGTCACTGTAATATCTTTCAGAGTTATTGTCTGAATCCCGATATACATGCTGAAAGGTACAAGTTTCTTAAGTTTTGTCCATGAGTGTATATTGGTTATCTCGTGTGTCTTCAATAAAGGTCACTGTAATATCTTTCAGAATTAGTGTCTCAATCCCGATATACATGCTGAAAGGTACAACTTCCTTAAGTTTTGTCCATGAGTGTATATTGGTTATCTCGTGTGTCTTCAATAAAAGTCACTGTAATATCTTTCAGAGTTATTGTCTCAATCCCGATATACATGCTGAAAGGTACAACTTCCTTAAGTTTTGTCCATGAGTGTATATTGGTTATCTCGTGTGTCTTCAATAAAGGTCACTGTAATATCTTTCAGAGTTATTGTCTGAATCCCGATATACATGCTGAAAGGTACAAGTTTCTTAAGTTTTGTCCATGAGTGTATATTGGTTATCTCGTGTGTCTTCAATAAGGGTCACTGTAATATCTTTCAGAGTTATTGTCTCAATCCCGATATACATGCTGAAAGGTACAACTTCCTTAAGTTTTGTCCATGAGTGTATATTGGTTATCTCGTGTGTCTTCAATAGAGGTCACTGTAATATCTTTCAGAATTATTGTCTGAATCCCGATATACATGCTGAAAGGTACAAGTTTCTTAAGTTTTGTCAATGAGTGTATATTGGTTATCTCGTGTGTCTTCAATAAAGGTCACTGTAATATCTTTCAGAATTATTGTCTGAATCCCGATATACATGCTGAAAGGTACAAGTTTCTTAAGTTTTGTCCATGAGTGTATATTGGTTATCTCGTGTGTCTTCAATAAAGGTCACTGTAATATCTTTCAGAGTTATTGTCTCAATCCCGATATAAATGCTGAAAGGTACAACTTCCATAAGTTTTGTCCATGAGTGTATATCAGAAAAAGCGGATGTTTGAAAGATGTTAAAAGTGTTGTAGCGCTGTCTTGTTTGTCCCAAGTTACGCCCAGCACGTGAAGGCACGCCGCTAAATTTGTTAATCATCAAGGAAGGAAGTAATCATCTTGAATCACGAGGCCCCCAAAAAAAGCCATTAAACTTGCCAATAAAACATGTCCACGCAATTTGTTCCATAATTACCTCCGCCCATGTTTACACAGCCGGCGCGAAATTTCATCAACCTGTGTAATGAAGTCGCTAAACCGTGTCTAAGCGCGACGACCTCCGTCTGAGATGGTCGCTCCTGCATCGTAGCTCGGAACGGCCGACGGATTATAAACACGCCGTTATACCAAACTCAACACCAAGCTTCGTCTGTAATCCTATGTTTACATTCCTATTTACATATAAGTCAATTAAGAAAAAAGTCATCTCCTCATCGTGCAACTGAAAGTTGCTGATGGCTTGCGCCATCTATCGGAATAAATATCAACTATTCTCGTTGATTTTTAATTCTTCCAGAATTGGCCGAATACCCATTCTTGATTAATCAAGAAAAGCTAACCACGGACTTGATTAATCAAGAATGTGTATTTGGCCAATTCTGGAATAATTGATAAATCAACGAGAATAGTTGATATATATTCCGATAGATGGCACAAGCCATCAGCAACTTTCAGTTGCACGATAAGGAGATGACTTTTTTCTTAATTTATGCACCTTATCCCAGTACAATATTACATTTGTACTATTTTTTCATATAAGTCAATGGTCAACATTCTTGGTACACTGAGAGTATTTCCGTCCTCCTCTTTTTAAACACGAATATAGAAAAATAAACGATATGATTTCACACAATTAAATTTTTGGCGATTTTTTTTCTTTTTAATATCATCAAATATTACCTCTTCAGAACTTAAAGTCGGTCCTTGAGGAAGTTTCATATTGTGATGTCGCCTTTGTTTATTTCATTATTTTAAGCAGAGAGAGACCATTTTATTTACACTTGGTTATCTCGTGTGTCTTCAATAAAGGTCACTGTAATATACAACACAACAATAACCTTTATTGGGCACACGTGCCATACAGGATTCTCCCGGTAGAACAAAATAAATAAATAACAAATTAGCATCGTAGTTATATACAAATATTGGGTATTGACCTCGACCAATTATCGAGTTGGATCCGGTGTCTGTGCTAAATATTTTGATTGAGCTGATTTCCAGTATTTATAAAAAGCGAATGCAAAGGGTCTGGATTTTACGACTTTTGCCATTAAAACATAAGGCGAATTGCTATTATAGCCGGTCTCTTGACGAAGAATTTCTCTTTCTTCTTCCATTGCCGTACAGTAGAACATGTAGTGTGGAAAATCGAGACTAAATTCACCGTTGCATAAGGTGCATTTTATGGTCTTAGTTTTGAATAGTGAAACATGATTAATTCTCTGTACTACAAAAAGGCTTCTTACTTGTACAATGATTCTCTTTAAGGTTAGGGGGATATTGTCATTCAGATAGCATTCCATTGTAGGCGATGAATGAAAGTATTTATAGTGAGAGTAGAGTATTGATTTTCTTATTCTTACATAATCCAGCTGCAAGGACTGATCGGTTGCCGTTCTAATAATTAGGGGGATGCATCTTTGTAGAATATTTAAGTCTGTACATCCAACAAGCCATGAGAAGCCGGTGTTATTAAGTAGCTCTGTTATACTTTTTACCAGTCCGATATTCTGTTTTGAAGAAATTGAAATGTCCCACAAATGTGCCAAACAAATTGAAGGTAGCCTGCTGCCGTCCATTTTCAGAATTCTAGTCCAGAATTTTAAAGTTAGTTTTTTAACTGTGATATCAAGAGAGTTTCTTCCTGTTTCGGCCCTCAAAATATAGCCCGGAGTATAGCTTGGAAGGCACAGAAAACGTCTGAGAAAGGTATCCTGGATTCTATCTAAGATTAAGGCTTGATCATGTGCCCAGATTGGAGCCGCATAGAGTAGAACTGTCAAGATCATAGAATCCAACAATCTCATACTTGCATGGAAGGATTTGAGCTTGGACTTCAAAATAATCTCCCCCACAGCACCCATCGCGGCCATGGTCCTGCCTCTATAATTTAAGGCAACTTGAGGGAAAGAAATCGAAGGGGTTAGCGGGTAGCCCAGGTACGTATATTTTGTGTAACACTTAAAGGACTTTGACCCCAATACCATCTTTCTGAACGCGCCACCTTTCCTCCATTACGGAAAACCATTATTCTTGACTTGTTTTTGTTCAGAGTTAGTAAGTTAGTTTCTAGATAGGTTTTCAGTATATTGATTTTCTCAATTGAAGGTTTATTTTAGAATCACCGATCAAAACAATATCGTCGGCATATAGGAGGAGGTGTATGTTTCCGAAATTGGGTAAGTATATTCCTGACAACCCCGAGTCATCAAATATTTTAATCAAATCATTAATAAAGAGTAGGAATAGGCATGGGGATAGTGGGTCACCTTGGAGCACCCCCGAACGAATTTCAATGAATTCAGTGATAGAATTGTTCCAACGAACCGCAGCGGTCATGTCTTCATAATAACATTTAATTAAGTTGACAAATCGGTGATTCAGTCCTATTTTGACTAGTTTTGTCCATAGCAATGCGTGAGGAACCGTGTCAAAAGCTTTTTTTAAGTCTACGAAGAAGGAGTAACATTTACCTATTTTCTTCCTTAGGGCAAGTTGGATTCCAGATGTCAATATGAAAATATGATCTTGACATGAAAGGTCACTGTAATATATTCAAAGTTATTGTCTCAATCCCGATATACATGGTAAAAAGTACAACTTCCTTAAATTTTGTCCATGAGGGTATATTGGTTATCCCGTGTGTCTTCAATAAAGGTCACTGTAATATATTCAAAGTTATTGTCTCAATCCCGATATACATGGTAAAAAGTACAACTTCCTTAAGTTTTGACCATGAGTGTATATTGGTTATCCCGTGTGTCTTCAATAAAGGTCACTGTAATATATTCAAAGTTATTATCTCAATCCCGATATACATGGTAAAAAGTACAACTTCCTTAAGTTTTGTCCATGAGTGTATTTGTCCATAGAGTATGTCACCAAAAGTCGACTAGATGGTAAACTACTGGCAACAACGAAGGAACTAGCTACACTTAGACTCTCCCCAAGAAGTCAGTCCGTTCCACAACACCGCGTAGACAGGATTGAGTGAGGCAGAAAATCTCCAACCCACCACCAAGCTAGGACAACTATACCAAGACGACAGTTTGCTGGAGTAAAATTAATTGAATTCCGTCGGAATAATTCATAATTGCTCACGTCCCGTCCTACCTGGCAGGGATGACAAATGAGGGACTTTTTGTCCCGACATCCCATTTGCTTAAGGACGCCGTAACGACTTTTCCTCCCCGAGTTCTAAATCTTCCTTCAGGATAATAACGGGATGGATCATTACCTCGGCCCATCAATGTCGAATTGTACATCTCCCATTGTTTTTACTCCTTTGGTTCCGTCCAGTTTGGCCGATACTGGCTGGTGGTACAGTCACGAGGATGTCGCGTGGGAGGTTTATTTGATTGCTAAGGATAATTGGCCAAAGGAGTATCGTCCTATATCCATCTAGCTATTGAGTGAACCAGGCAAACCGAACGCAATAACAATGGTGCAAGGATTCAGCAAGTCTCCAGGGAAAGCTGAGGAGAGCCAGAAGGTTTATGTGACAAGCCACTACACAGGGAAGAAATAAACACCCAGCATGATGGCCGCTTCATTTCTTATATACCGAATAAAACTGCTAAACACGATGGTTTCAAATATAACAAAAACTTCTACTGTCTTTACTGCGATGAAAAATATTGGAAGGGCTTAGCTCAATAGTGGTGAAACCTCCCAGCGGTTTCGCCAATTTAATCCACCAGACTGCTTTTTATAGATCTAATACTGTATTGGACAATACTGCTAATACATACTACACTGATGATGAGCTAACGCTTGAAAGCTTGCATTTTATTGCATAAAGAAACTTTTTGCAATTGTTTGATTGATAGATATCATTTTATACTACAAAGCATTTATAGTATGTAAGTAATCTATGGACATTTTAAGACAGGAGAATTAGATATAAATATTTACATTGAACAATGCCTTTACCGCAAGCTATAATTCCGCTTCAAGCTGTGAGATCTACATCGCCGCCATCTGACCATCGACAACCCACAACACAATCGATGTCATTGCTGAGGTTTCCATCACATTGTGTCGTTAGAACTGGTGCGTCCAAGGTACTGTGACGGCCTATCTCTGACACGTCGTCCAGGACCTGGAAGAAGGGGGAAGAGCCGCTCTCGACCAGCCAGGAGTAGACGTTGTGTCTGCCCGCAGTGCACGTACTTGAATCACGCCGATGTCGAATAGTTCGAATTCTCCCAGAGAGACTCTACTGGACAACCAGGGCTGTGCTTTCTAGAAGGGAACCACCCGGGAACGGCGTATGTCCGACAATCAGGACGGAGGGCCGCAGACGCTGGATGTTGGCTAGAACTCGATAGTCCGCCGAGATGGGTCCGTAGCCAGAGTCCAGGACAGATTTGAGACTTGCGGATCAGACAGAAGGTGCTGCGCCGCATCGATGAAGGCAAGGCCTCGCAGAGTTGGGAGGATTCGTAGAGCCGGTGACAAGCTATGGCGAAAAATTCTTCGTGTGCTCGGGAAAAAAGTCCTCGCATGAGCGCCATCTATCGGATCAATATCAACAAAATCCCCGGAACACAAAAATTCTCTCAGTAATCGTCTCAACTACCTTCATCAATTCAATATGTAAATTAATTATCAAAAGGTTTGACGTTTCGGCCTCCCAATGTCGCCCTTTTCAAAGGCGGAAAGCTTTTATAAGCGAAGTTTGTCGATCTATTTACATATCTACCTTCATCAGTAGGTACGAGGTCTTGGTGAGTCCGCACAAAGAACCCACACATCACCAGCTAACACCGGTGTTAACTCAGCACTATTGGCTACTTTCAACGCTGTCCACCGGCGTAGAGGCCAACAACTCTACAAGCGGACAGCGCAGGATACAAATCCCGCTACGGACAAATTTGCATACATCGGCCCCCAAGCTGCCCGCTATCTTCACAGGGTGTTCGCTAACACCCAGCCAACCAATTGGAAAGACGACTTAAAGAAGTCTTCCGCCAGGAAAAACAACCTCCGGGCAGACGATCGTGGGAAAAAAAGCAGCTGCATCGTCTGCTCTGAGTTAGGCTTAGGTGAGTGAACACCGCGGCGTCTGACATAGATTCTGCCACCGCCCGCCCACATGGCGTCCCTCCCCATTTACATATTGTTGTTCTACTGTGCATATAGGATGTATTTTGATTAAATTAATAAGGGCGTGTTATAATTGGCTAGAAGTAATACTTCTAGGTCTCCGTGTTGAAGGACATGTTAGCCCGAAAGCTCGAGACATAAAAGAAATGAGAAAAGAAACCAAACCCTAGATTCCTTATAAGAGCGGCGTGTTATAATTGGCTAGAAGTAATACTTCTAGGTCTCCATGTTGAAGGACATGTTAGCCCGAAACTCGAGAAATAAAAGAATTGTAAAAAGAAACCAAACCCTAGATTCCTTATTGAGTGACGTGTTATAATTGGCTAGAAGTAATACTTCTAGGTCTCCATGTTGAAGGACATTTTAGCCTGAAATCTCGAGAAATAAAGAATTGTAAAAAGAAACCAAACCCTAGATTCCTTATTGAGTGACGTGTTATAATTGGCTAGAAGTAATACTTCTAGGTCTCCGTGTTGAAGAATTTGTCAGCCTGAAATCTCGAGACATAAAATAAATGTCAAAATAAACCAAACCCTAGATTCCTTATTGAGTGACGTGTTATAATTGGCTAGAAGTAATACTTCTAGGTCTCCATGTTGAAGGACATTTTAGCCTGAAATCTCGAGAAATAAAGAATTGTAAAAAGAAACCAAACCCTAGATTCCTTATTGAGTGACGTGTTATAATTGGCTAGAAGTAATACTTCTAGGTCTCCGTGTTGAAGAATTTGTCAGCCTGAAATCTCGAGACATAAAATAAATGTCAAAATAAACCAAACCCTAGATTCTTGATTGATTCAGTCAAGATTCAGGTAAGAATCTCTATAGGAAGTATCTCTATATAGGATTATTGTTGGATTATTACACAGAGTAACAATGGCTATAGATGAGCTCGTGTTTGAAAAGGAACTTGCATGTATATAATAAATATTGTTTTTGTTGTTTTCATGTAGAAACATATACCAAGATCCAGTCTACATTTATATATTTTACAGAATTTCTATCAAAGTTTTCAATAAATGCAACACTGACAAGTCCGAAAGCTTGAAAATAAAAAAAAGTTGCATAAGATACTTAACCCTGGAAGCTTCATTTATTTTATAATAGAGGGCGGGTGGACGATGGTATAAAACGTCGCTTTTAGATAGCTAGGTTCAGAGATCGAATCCCGCATTGAGCACTTTTTTTTCCTTGAGAAATTCAAATACTTCTTTGTGATTCGTCACTTTGAGGATAACCATCTGACCTTGAATCGAGGCAAATCTAAAAAATTGTGTTTAGAAATGTAGGCTGTATAGGCAAAATTGAAAGATGGTTTTGGGGACAATGGGTAACAATGGCTATAGATGAGCTTGTGTTTGAAAAGGAACTTGTTTGTATATAATAAATATTAGTTTTTGTTGTTTTCATGTATACCAAGATTTGTATAATTGCTATTAATAATAAATAATATAAAGAGACAAGGGTCGCCTCTCCCGTCAAAACAGCTCTTTGGCAGATTGTCAAGATTCCATTAGATCCCGTGTGGATCTCATGGAATAAAGTCCGCCCTAGACTGACGAGGGCCATTAGCCCGAAACCATGGTCTCTAGGTGGACGCTTTTCAGTTTGCCAAAGCTGGTGTTGTGGCTTTGTCATCGACCCGAGGCCGCTAGTTGTTGACGGTCAATAGATGGCGTCTGGTTTTAGATGTCTATTTTGACGGGAGAGGCGACCCTTGTCTCTTTAGATCAATTTCCTCCCGGCAAAATTTCCATCAATAAATAATATGTAAAGTTGGTTACGGATTCTTACTTTACTTTAATTACATAACAATGCTATCCCATCTCTCTATGAAGGATTCTCAGACATGTGTTACTTGACTCTAAGTGACGGTATGTACCGTCTGTTATATTAATTACTGAGTTTAGAAACCTCGCGTCAACAAGTTTTATAAGGCTTGAGAAAGAAATGAACTTTTAAAGGACGTAAACTTACAACATATACACGCATCTCCTATATTATATACTCATGGGCCGAACTTAAGGAAGTGGAAAGTCTTTGATATCGTTGGTAGTCTTTTTTTTTTTTTTTTTAGGGAGACAGAGAACGTTTTGGTTACACTTAGTTATCTCGTGTGTCTTCAATAAAGGTTACTGTAATATCTTTCAAGGGATCGAATCCAGACTTGGGCATTTTTTCTAATATTAAAAAAAAAAAAAAGAAAAACGCTCCAATGGCCTCCAATTCTTGCAAAAATCCAACCCCACCAACGAGTGCAAGTAACCAAACGGGGCTCTGGTACATTTGTAAGTGCAGAAGTTGAACTGCGCTTTTAACTTATGTAGACATGTGGTGCACTTACAGTAAAAGCGGTCGTTTACTACCCCCCCCCCCCCCCCCCCACCATCATGGCCTGTACCACGTGTACTAGGGATAATAAAATACAAAGAGGATTGTTGTACATTATTATGATACACTAGACGAATGGCCCGGGCAACGCCCGGGTTTTACCCGAGTGCGGATATGTTTTTAAAACGTTGTCTTGGGTGGTCGCTATAGACAGGGTGGTCTGTATAGACAGGTGAATGTAACACACAGCTGATAACAGGGTTGTCTAGAGTGGCCGCTATAGACAGGGTGGTCTGTATAGACAGGTGGATGTATCACACAGCTGATAACAGGGTTGTCTAGAGTGGCCGCTATAGACAGGTGTATGTATCACACAGCTGATAACAGGGTTATCTGGAATGGCCGCTATATACAGGGTGGTCTGTATAGACAGGTGGATGTATCACACAGCTGATAGCAGGGTTGTCTAGAGATGCCGCTATAGACAGGGTGGTCTGTATAGACAGGTGGATGTATCACACAGCTGATAGCAGGGTTGTCTAGAGTGGCCGCTATAGACAGGGTGGTCTGTATAGACAGGTGGATGTATCACACAGCTGATAGCAGGGTTGTCTAGAGTGGCCGCTATAGACAGGGTGGTCTGTATAGACAGGTGGATGTATCACACAGCTGATAGCAGGGTTGTCTAGAGTGGCCGCTATAGACAGGGTGGTCTGTATAGACAAGTGGATGTATCACACAGCTGATAACAGGGTTGTCTAGAGTGGCCGCTATAGACAGGGTGGTCTGTATAGACAGGTGGATGTATCACACAGCTGATAGCAGGGTTGTCTAGAGTGGCCGCTATAGATAGGGTGGTCTGTATAGACAGGTGGATGTATCACACAGCTGATAGCAGGGTTGTCTAGAGTGGCCGCTATAGACAGGGTGGTCTGTATAGACAGGTGGATGTATCACACAGCTGATAGCAGGGTTGTCTAGAGTGGCCGCTATAGACAGGGTGGTCTGTAGAGACAGGTGGATGTATCACACAGCTGATAACAGGGTTGTCTAGAGTGGCCGCTATAGACAGGGTGGTCTGTATAGACAGGTGAATGTAACACACAGCTGATAACAGGGTTGCCTAAAGTGACCGCTATAGACAGGGTGGTCTGTATAGACAGGTGGATGTATCACACAGCTGATAACAGGGTTGTCTAGAGTGGCCGCTATAGACAGAGTGGTCTGTATAGACAGGTGGATGTATCACACAGCTGATAGCAGGGTTGTCTAGAGTGGCCGCTATAGACAGGGTGGTCTGTATAGACAGGTGGATGTATCACACAGCTGATAACAGGGTTGTCTAGAGTGGCCGCTATAGACAGGGTGGTCTGTATAGACAGGTGGATGTATCACACAGCTGATAACAGGGTTGTCTAGAGTGGCCGCTATAGTCAGGTGAATGTAACACACAGCTGATAACAGGGTTGTCTAGAGGGGAGCAGGGAGGACACGTGTTCGCCGGCAGCCAATGGGCGCGCATTCTATCCGTGAGCTTCAGAATAAGGCAATTATATAAGTAGATTAGCGCGCCATCTGTTATCAAAATTCGAAACTATTATAGACGCGTATGATTCTTTTTAAAAATAAACAATTTCTACTGCCCTTACTGCAATGTAAAAATTAATGGGAGGGTTCACCACTGATGAGCCAGGCCCTCCCATTAATTGCATTGCAGTAAGGACAGTAGAAATTTATATATTTATAAATGTATGTAATTCTACTGTTCTCACAAAGCTTATGTCCATAGTTCTTCTAAAATACCCATTCCAAGAGTCTACCAACAGTATAACTATAAAAGGAAGTTCCAAAAATGCAATATAACAGCGGTATGGTAGATTAAACTGGCGAAACCGCTGGGAGGGTTCACCACTGATGAGCCAGGCCCTCCCATTAATTTTTCCATTGCAGTAAGGACAGTAGATATTGTTTATTTTTAAAAAGAATCATACGCGTCTATAATAGTTTCGAATTTTGATAACATTGTTTATTGTATTGGCAGATTTAAAATGGCTCTCCCTATATTACATGCACAGTACTTCCCCTTCTATAGAATTGGCGTCACTTTCTCCAATTTATTTACGCGGATTGAACACGCCACAGCCATTGCCAGAGTTTGGAATCCTGGGAGATATGCTAATTAGTCTATTATTCATTTGCATATTCTGGGGTCGACACAAATTGCTGAAATGATCAATTAACGAGTTACTACCTTCACATTGCTACTGAAATATTAAACTCTTAATGAACAGCGACCAAACGTTCACTTTGGATACGACCTGACCCTCTAGGAGCCGTTGACATCACAACAAAACGGAAAAATATGTCCAGGGTAGCCTAGTGGACATGCCATCTGCCCGGTAAGCGTAACACTGTGGGTTCGATTCCCATCCCTGGAGACTTTTATTTTTCCGTTTATCATTACTCTTCACAATTCATCCTTTCATACTTCATCCCTAAGGTTAGAAATAATCGTTATTTCTCCTTAAAATAAATTCATTCGTTCAAAAGAAACACATGCGGGATCAAATGTCGTTCTACAGAACTATCCAACTCTTGTTTCTGCTCTCGAGAGACTCCCTTTGTCTAGCAGAGTTATGATGCATTAGCGCGCCATCTGTTATCAAAATTCGGAAATATTATAGACACGTAGTTAGACATTGTTAGTTGAATGTCCTTCTGGTAATCTGTCTATATTGTAGAACGACATTTGAAATTATCCCGCATGTGTTTCTTTTGAATGAAAAATCGAAATTTTATTTTAAGGAGAAATAACGATTATTTCTAACCTTAGGGATGAAGTGTGAAAGGATAAATTGTGAAGTGTAATGATGAATCCAGGGATCCATCCCTGGACACTTTATTTTTCCGTTCATTATTTATTTATTTATTTCAATTCAAAACGCTATGTCCCCCTAGGGACACTTGCGCTAAATGTACATACAAATATAACAAAGAAAATATTCAACATGGAAATATACATAGAAAGTAATTTAGAAAGATTCATAAATATTATTTACATATAGAGATATTCTTAGAATTTTATTTACAGTTACATCATTAAATTTAAAATATATACATATATACACACATATACACGCATACACCTATATATTGTTTACAACCATATAATATGTCCAATTATTACACTCCACAATTCATCCTTTCATACTTCATCCCTAAGGTAAAAAATAATCGTTATTTCTCCTTAAAATAAAATTTCGATTTTCGTTCAAAAGAAACACATGCGGGATAATTTTCAAATGTCGTTCTACAATCATAAGCCGTATTGTATTGTATTATAAATCTGTTTATATGTAATTTATAATGCCATAACACACCAATATATATATAGGAAATGAAAGTATTAAAACACGAATGTTTATTTAACACATAAAACAAACTTCTACTGTCCTTACTGCGATAAAAAATATATTGGGAGGGCTTGGCTCATCGGTGATGAACCCTCCCAGCTGTTTCGCCAATTTAATCCACCAGACCGCTTCTCAGAGCTCTAATACTGTATTGGATCATTCTGCTTATATATGCTACACTGAAGGGTTGAATCTTAGAAATGGAATTTGAGCAAAAATAAGCTTTATATATGTAAAATTGGAGTATGTAAACCATTCAACTTATTATACGTAACTTAGCTTGATAAAGGGATCCTACGGAAGTCTGTAACGTAGAAATACTCTTCCAAAATCACTGTATTAGGTGCCACTCAGAAAGAGCAACTTCTGTAGATTATGTTATTTACACAATGAATAATATGCACAGGTTCTTCACATGTTTAAAAATGTGTCTGATGAGAGAAGCGTGAACGCGGGCGCCGCTTGGAGGCGTTGCATGAAGATAACTGACCAATGGGAACGGCCCACCTCAACCGCCAGTCTTCTTCCTTGTATATACCTCAAGACTGCCTTTGTTCTACTGCTGTGTGCGGTTGTTTTGTCAACATATGTATCCTTATATATAATAATATATTTATAAAATCACTTATTTGGCTGTTCTTTTTGTAACACCGACCCACAACAGTGTCTAAAAGTGGATTCGATCCCGGTTCATGGCTGTCGTAACGCAGAAATTGTTCCAAAATCACTTTATTAGGTACCGCTCAACAAGAACAACCTAGTTTATGATATTTACAACAATGAATATGAAGGTTATTCACATATTAAAACAAAATGTTAACGTGGTATACAATACCGGTTCATGACTGTCGGGAATCGAGGGTGTTACCCACTCGTCCACCGACTTAAAAAAGGTCGCAGAAATAACAAAACACTTAGCTATATGAAAAATTGTACAAAAATGAAATTGTATACTGGGATCAAGTTGATTAATTAAGAGAAAGACCTTGTGTAACTAAGGTACAAGCTATCAGTAACTTACAGTTATATGATCAATATTTCTTCGTCTTAAAAAAAAACAGCGTTGTTAGCTACACCAATACCTCGCTTTGCGTCGTTTCGTTTTGCGTTTTTTTCGAAGTTGCGTCGCTGCTTAATTTTTACTGATTTTCACTGTGCGTCGTTAGATTTTCGAAGTTGCGTTGTTTTGGATTCGAGTCTTTAATTTTTATTTTATTTTTATTTTTTCCTAAAATATGGCAACACCTTTGTTTTTGATTGCGCCATGCAATCAAAATTTTATTTTCACTTTGCGTCGTTTCAATTTGCGTCGTGTTTTTTTGGAACGTAACCCCGACGCAAAGCAAGGTATGGGTGTATTTATCTGTAGATTTAGAGCTACTAGACACTGAATACTTATATTTAAATCACATATAATAGAATTATAAATACACCTATTCCCCGATTTACACGGTAGATACGTTCCTGAGAAAAACGTGTAAATCGAAAATTAAAAATTTTCGCGAAATTTTTATGCGAAGAAATACAGACACAGTGTGCGTGTGCAGCAAGTCAGCACATAAGCTCGGGATTCCTCGTGAGATGTGTACACAGCGCAGGTGTTCAATCACAGTAGCATTTAGTATATTGCGATAAAAACAAAACAAAAAAAAAACTTATTTGGAAAACCGTGTAAAAGCGAAAACGTGTAAAACAAGTACCGTGTAAATCGGGGGATAGGTGTATTTTGAATGATTGATTTTTCTTAATGTCCTATTTTCTCTAAGTTTAAATATTTTGTTCGAACGGTTTACTTGTAATGGAAACTGTGTTATGTGAATAGTCGATTGAGAGTTCTAGTTCTCTCCTGTTGAAGGATATGTTAGTCCGAAAGCTAGAGAAATTTTAAAAAGTTTAAAAGAAACCTGGCTCTGGATTGCTTGCTGATTTTCTTAAATTGAAAACTGTGTGTTTATATTAAGAAAAAGGCATCTCCTCATCGTGCAACTGAAAGTTGATGGCTTGCGCCATCTCTCGGGAATAAAGCCATCAGCAACTTTCAGTTGCACGATAAGGAGATGTCTTTGTTTTAATTTATCCATCTTATCCCAATACAATTTCACATTTGTGTTTCACAGTGTATTTATATTATGTACATTAGCGCGCCATCTGTTATGAAAATTCGAAACAACAGTGTGTTTATATGTAATAGAGAATCAGCGGTATTCCTGAAGACTACGCTGACAAAGACGCTGCCAGAGATACGAAATAAAAGGGGAGTTTTTCACAAAGAGGTTACAGATTGGAAACAAAATTTCAAAACGTCACTGATCCTTCAATAAAATAATCTGTGAAAGGAAAATATTTCCGCCTCCTATAATAAAATATTTGACCGCCTATCTCCACAATCCAGGCGCTAAATCATCGGGGGAGATTACACTTTTCAAAAGGAACGGCGGTCGTTAATTTTTGCCCCAGCGCGGCTTATTGCGGTCGCAGAGGGAGAACCTTTATCACAACTTTCATTAAGCGCTCGTTTAATGCGGCAACCTTTACGGCCGCTTTTATTTACTTCTCCGGATTATGTCACCGCGATAACCTCCCCAACATGGGGAATTATGACAAAACACCGCCATTGGGAATGGTTTGGCTGAGCTGTGAAGCTTCAACGATAAAATAGAAGACACAATGGGGTACCGAAGTCTGTATGCCTGACTATAGTATACAAATGAAATTGTACTGGGTTCAGGTTGACAGATAGATAAATAATGGCGTCTCTTCATGGTTAAACTGAAAGTTGCTGATGGCTTGCGCCATCTGTTGGAATAAATATCAACTAATTGTTGATATTTCAGGAAACCACAGGATATTGTTAAGATATAACCTACACCGACGAGGACCAACAACCCGAAACGCGTATATGTTTGGTTTTCTTCATTAATTCACAGAAAGGGTATTTGGTCAATATTCAGGAATAATTATATGAAATATATTCCGATAGATGACGCAAGTCATCATCAACTTTCAGTTGCACCATCAGGAGATGCTTTGATGATAACTAAGAACGCTGTTCATGTGTTCAAGCAGTTAACTAGCGTGGTACAACAGTGGCTGTCCATTCTACTTGGCTCCGTCCAACGTGCTACAGATAGGGCCGCCCCGAGCATAATATGCCCCCGGGAGCGGAAGGAATGAAGTTTCCAGAATCACAAGACCAAACACAAATCCTAAATACGTATACACCAATCCCCCGATTTACACGGTACTTGTTTTACACGTTTTCGCTTTTACACGGTTTTTCAAATAAGTTTTTTGTTTTTATCGCACTATACTAAATGCTACTGTGATTGAACACATGCGCTGTGTACACATCTCACGAGGAATCCCGAGCTTATGTGCTGACTTGCTGCACACGCACACTGTGTCTGTATTTCTAATTTTTAAAAATTCTTAATTTTCGATTTCACGTTTTTCTCAGGAACGTATCTACCGTGTAAATCGGGGGATAGGTGTATATATGTCCGAGGTTCTTGTCCCCAAAACCATCTTTCAATTTTGTCTATACAGCCTACATTTCGAAACACCATTATTTAATATTTGCCTCGATTCAAGGTCAGATGGTTATCCTCAAAGTGACGAAACACAAATCACAAAGAAGTATTTGAATTTCTCAAGGAAAAAAAAAAAGCTCAATGCGGGAATCGATCCCGGAACGTAGCTATCTAAAAGCGACGTTTATACCATTCGTCCACCCACCGTCTATTATAAAATAAATGAAGCTTCCAGGGTTTCTTGTGTAACTTTTTATTTTCAAGCTTTCGGACTTGTCAGTCCTTCAACAGGATTATCACGTTAACAACTTAATAATAAACACAATTTTATATACACATTATTATTATATACATATTTTAATTATGATATTGAGAGAGAAATATATTACATTATTTCTGTTTGTAAAACAAAATTTTGAAAATATACGTGCGTGGTGGATGATAGGTGTTGGTTGAATGATATCTCGAGACTTCAAATTAAATTTAATAAATTCATGAACTATTGGGTTATATATAGAATGGGATAGTATTTGTTCATATTATACCCGCCCTCAGCAGTGGTTTCCACCAACATATCTGTTGTATTGAATGACAGCTACTTCAACCATTTATTCCCCGATGTTTCAGTGACTCACTCTCCTGTGGAGTAACGCAATATACGTATTTAGGATTTGTGTTTGGCCTTGTGATTCTGGAAACTTTCTTCCGCCCCGGGGTCAGATTATGGTCCGGGAGTTGGACGGAGATAAGTAGAATGGACACTTGTAAGCCCCTGTTGTACTACGAGAATTAACTGCTTCTGTACACACTTCTGTAGCTTTTTTACGAAGAAATTGCTTCAATTGAACTCACCCGATTCTTTCAAAAGTCCAACCCTTCCAATGAGTAAAAGTAACTGAGACAAATCTAAAATAAGGGTGTTTTGAAATGGAGGCTGTATAGGCAATCTGTTGATGTAGCCTTATATTTTTCCAAAGAAACTTCTAACCAACAAATTATCTTCAAATCTATTGTAACGAAGGCTGGGGCGACGCCCTCCCAGGTAGGAAGGAGCTGAACCAACAGGTTCTCCAGTCCACTCTGCTCCAAGTCGTTAAATTCCATTTTGTATTTCTCCGCCACATCTCGAGAGAATCGCTGACAAATGGAGCGGAAACAGATCAATGCCCAGATGGAAAGAAAGAAGAAGTTTTCCAAAAGAATCACAAAAAGCCAAACAATCCCAAGTGGAGTATCAATGGCAGAGTCACCCCCCTGCTAATTACTCTGATCAATGAAATAAAAAAGCGGGAGGACGGGGGGCATGTTTTTAATTTTCCCATTTGCCGCGGGAAAAATGATAAATGACCTCTAATTTACTTTTAAATTTACATTTTTCAGAGTTATTTGATATTTAAATTCCGCTCTCTGAATGGAAAGGAAATAGGAGGCGGGGGGGAGAGGAAACGACGCGGATTTCTGGAAGAAGTTTTCTATTTGCCGGACCAATGGACGTTGTTATGTAACTTGATTATGTAATTAGTGATGATGACTCATCAACTTTCGAAAGATTCATTGTCAGATGTTTCGGTGAACCGCTGTCGTTCTTTTTCAAGGTGGAAAACTTTAAAAGAAGTTAGACACATGCACACTTTTGGTCGAGATCAGTTGTTGAAACACATATGCAAATAAGGAAAACCTATAGCGAGACGATGCGAATCAAACTTGAAAGTTTCTCACATTGGAAAAGACAACAGTAGGTAGCAGAAATGATAACTTATTGAAGGTTGTCATCAAACCAACAAAAACGGTGTATATAAGGTGCATCCAGTACCTTTCTTACACGCCAACACACAGACTGCCCGAGGCTAATTGGGAACATTGTCCCCGAGGGAACAGAGAGGAATCCCAGGAGCCACCGATGTTTTCGCTCCGTGGCGTTGAAAGACCCTGCGAGATCTTTTAATTAAAGGAGTAACCGAACTCTCTCCTCCACAGCGGGAGAAAGGTCTGGGGAACAAGTGCGGCGGTTTATTTTCTGAAACTGGTGACACCGACTAGAATGGCGTTCTTTTTGGTGGAAGAATGCATTTCTTGAACGCTGCTGATGTTATTTGGAAACACGATAATTAAAACTATGAGATCATTTTCTTCATTCTATTAAAAAAATTGAGACATTTTACGCTATTTATTTTTATTTAAATCATAAACTTTCGGAGTAGTTTCCTTTATCTTCTCGAAGTAGCTTCGTACGAGGTTCAAATTGATCCTGTCCTTGTCTAGAGGAGGACAAGATGGAGGAGCCTACCTTCTTGATAACAGCTTTTTTATATTTTAATCACCAAATTGTAAACAATCACATTTATCTTTGTTTAATTTATCTTTGATTTTTATAACAAATAACTAAGAGCGTTAATAAAATATATGGAATTGTCAAAGTAGCTTTGTAGAGAAGAAGGAAAATATTCCGAAAAATCTCTCCTCTCATGATTTAAATAGAAATAAATTACGAAAAATGTTTGTTTCAATAGAATGTAAATGTGCCAGAAAGAGGTAAGTTGCATACCTCTCTAAGTTTGAGGATCCATTGTAGCGGCTCCCAATATTAACTTTTCATATTTTCATCATAAGTTTTAATTTGTTTAATAACGTATTTAATTCAAATATTAAATTATCTTTTAAATATATAATGCTCATAAAATATACTTTATTAAAATTATATAAATTAACATTAATATCATATTAATTGTTGTCATATCAATATAATAAAATAATTATACATCATTCTAAATATAAATCATAAATCATATAAAATGTAAATATTTATATATAATATATCAAACACGTATATCTAACATTTTATAATCTAGAAATGATATTTGACCACACACAGATACAAAAAGAACTTCAACATGTAGTATACAACAATACTTCTGATAATTTGTATTAAATAAATGTAATTAAAAGTTGATTTTACAATAAATAATTTGTTATCTGACTCCGCCTAGAATTCCATGCCGCCCACACCATTTTCTGAGAAGTTGAGTAAACAAAGGTTTAGAGAAGAATAAAAGGTATTTCCTTATCGCGCAACTGAAAGTTGCTGATGTATTGCGCCATCTATCGGAATAAATATCAACTATTCGTTGATTTTTGAATTATTCCAGAATTAGCAAAATACCCATTCCTGATTAATCAAGAAAAGAATAACCACGTACACGTTTCGGGCTGTTGGCCCTCGTCAGCGTGGTGCAGGCTGTACCTCAACGACCAAATAACTGGTCATTCAGGTATCCTGAAAAATAATGAAACAGGTATTTAAGGCCAGAATTCCGTGAGAACGCGAAACAATGTGAAAAAATAGTAGAAATGTGATATTGTACTGGGATAAGGTTCATACATTACGAAAATAAAAAAGGCATCTTCTTATCGTGCAACTGGAAGTTGGTGATGGCTTGAGCAATCTAGGTTTAGGTTATAGGTTTAGAGATTGCATGCACCAACAAAGGATGGTTTTCCACGGTAAGTAAAATAAAGGAATTGGCTGAAGGGGTGGTTGTATTGCAGCAGTGCATTGAAGTCTGTCTACTTGCCATTGCAGGGCTCAAATATCATCCATCCACTTTTGTTAGCCGTTCCTAATTATATATCAGAATTGGTTTTTATTGTTTTAATTCTTGTTTTTACAATATGTTACAATATTTTGCACAAGTCCAACCCCACCATCGAATGTAAGTAAGCAAACGGGGCTCTGGCACATTTGTAAGTGTAAAGTCGAACTGCTTTTCACGTGTGTAGACATGCGGTGTACTTACAGTAAAAGCAGTCGCCTACTTCTACCCACCATGATTATCATGTACACGCTTGTTCGGCGGTACATATACTAAAATTGGGATCATGACTATCATGACCTGTACTACGTGTACTAGGGATAAGAAGAAAAAAAACAATATATGGTTGGGTTTGAATCCTTGTCGGGACATAGCGAAGATGTGAAAAATGTGGATTTCGATCATTTTGAACCTTGTGCTGTCTCAGGGATTATCTCAACAGTGTCCGTGAATGGTGTCCGCGATGTCCTTTCAGGTTGGCGACAAGTCGGTAATGGATTCCAACTTGTCACAAGTCGGGTGAACTCCTCCTTTGCCGGTCCCAAGCCCGGATGAAAAAGGAGGAGGGGGAGCAGTAACAAGCTCACTAAAAAACCTGGGTTCAGCTGATAGCACTCTGTAAGGACTCCAGGGATACAGGATGAGCAGTGTTTGTACTCCATGTTAGGAGTGGCTGCACATGGCGTCTGTTCCTCATGTCAGAGGCGGCCATTTATTTTAGAGATGAGTCGGCCTGCCACTGAGTAGTGCTCCCAGTCTTAATGACAAAGGCATTCTACCTCACCCAATCATGATGGTTGTCAACAGACACTATCAAAAGTCTCAAACTCTACAAGCTTGACACCCTAATATGATTGAGTAGAGATAAGAAAGAAGAAGACAAGTCGGGTGGGAGCGAACAGTGGTCTCGAGGTGTGTTCCTTGTGTGTACAAAAATATTCTTTATTTTTACAACTAAAATTTGAAATAATAATCGATAACGTTGTAAATTTTTCTACTTATGCAAATTACTAAACCTATATGCATATACTTGTCATAATGCTCAAATTTAATGGATAAAATTAAAACATTCCCGAAATGCCCCGATTCCCAACCAGCCAGTCCTGAACATCTATTGTATCAAATCCTCCAAAAAAGACCTCTGGGAAAACCCCAGGACTATAATAGAAAAGCTGAGATAATGGAACCTAATGGAGATCGTTTAAACGACTTGAGGAATAAGCAACAACAACAACATGTTACGACATGTATATATATCATTTCCTCCAGTTTCTTGTATTCGTATTGCAGCATGTTGAAGGACGTTGAGGGACGTTGCTACAGCTCAGTAAAACAATCATCTGAAAGCAGCGAGGGCTCAGGTCACTCGAGCAAACAGATTAAAATACTCGGCTGACGGAAAATTGTTTTCTTTTGGTGGACGTCTCTCTCCGGGGAGTCTGCGGATTTAAAACGGCGAAGTTTCCCGTGGGAGCTGCCGCGTGTGGAGTTTCCTCGGCAGCAAAGGAAGGGTTTGGCCGGCCACTTTGTGCGAACGTTTTATTGGTGGAAATATTGTCGGGGTTCTTAGGTTTAACGTTGGGGCGCTGAGGTCAGCTGTACGTCCATGGTGAAGCCAAGTTATACAAAATGAGGAAATTTATTTTTTCATTTTTTTCAAACAGAAATAATGTAATATATTTCTTTCTCAATATCATAATTAAAATATGTATATAATAATAATGTGTATATAAAAATTGTATTTATTATTAAGTTGTTAACGTGATAATCCTGTTGAAGGACTGACAAATCCGAAAGCTTGAAAATAAAAAGTTGCACAAGAAACTTAACCCTGGAAGCTTTATTTATTTTATAATAAATTTATTCTCTGGCGAAAGAGATAAGATGGATAAACTTATCCATACATCTTTAAACCATCGCACTAAAATAAAATCTTAAAACCATTAATTAAGAATTCTCTTTTCCAAATAGAACCATTTTCCTGATGTCCTTACTGGAATGAAAATAGTGGGAGGGGCTTGGCTCATCAGTGATAAACCCTCCCAGCTGTTTCGCGAATTTAATCCTCTAGACCGCTTTTTAGAACTCAAATACGGTATCGCATTGTCTTATATATAAGCTGAATGGGCAGATGAAGTATTAGAGTTAGCGGTCAAATTTATTATTTAATTGGAGAACTCGTTGGTTGTGAGTTTACCAATTAAAACCAAATTCTCCCAATATTTTTATTATCAAACTAAGAACGGAAATATCTTTATTTACGGGTCTGCTAACCAAAATGGATGATTTTGGAACCTCGATGGACACATAAAGCTGATATGCTGATATACATCTGCAGTATTGCATAAAGCTGGATGGGTGGCCAGGGGATCAAAGATCAAACTAAGAACAGGTTAGAAAGTTTGTTTTATTTGGGAAACAAAATTCATGCTTAATGGTTTTATTTCTTGGCAATGTGTTGATCTCTACAGACCTTGCTGATAAAAAAAGAAACACATTGGCAGAAAATTTTAATTGTTTCAGATTTTATCGATAAATTGCAATTAAATTAATATAAGTTTTATTTCTTGAATGTAGATGGCGTTATTTCCTTATAATCTGGTAGATTAAACTGGTGAAACCGCAGGGAGGGTTCACCACTGATGAGCCAAGCCCTCCCAATATATATATTTTTTCATCGCAGTAAGGGCAGTAGAAGTTTGTATTATGTATAAAAGAAACATTCGTGCTTTTAAATCCTTTCATTTTATATGAAATACTATATGTTGCTCAAAAAGTTCTGATGTTGAGGTTTGAGCCAGTGTCGCCATGACACTGGAGGAGGAGAAACTATTCCCCAAGTCAAATAAATGCCATTGTCTGAAGACATTTATTCTCCATTTTTCTACGACCTTGTTTAAACTTGAGCGCTCCATAAATTAAGCGGTAACCGCTGGAGGGTAAATAGTGGCGATCCAATTTGTTTGTTGACTCCCGTGGAATATGAAATTTTTCCATTTGTTCCAGGCCGGGAAAACACACAAGCAACCAATTTTCTGATTGGACTCACCGCCGACAATCAGCGAACACTGAATGGAGAATTGCTCAGTTTCCAGGAGGATGTACGACAGAATTCTTGTTGGTTTTGACGTCATTCTGACATAAATTGATGATAAGATTTTTATTTCCCCTCTCACAAAGCTCTCCGTACAGTTTCTACCGCCGATTCGCGTCTACAAAGACATCCATCTTGTCGTTCTTCCTGGTTCTGGAGAAAGACTGTTCGGTGTTAAAGATGCCACCTCGAATGTACTCTCATGGACAAAACTTAAGGAATTTGTACCTTTCAGCATGTATATCGGGATTGAGACAATAACTCTGAAAGATATTACAGTGACCTTTATTGAAGACACACGAGATAACCAATATACACTCATGGACAAAACTTAAGGAAGTTGTACCTTTCAGCATGTATATCGGGATTGAGACAATAACTCTGAAAGATATTACAGTGACCTTTATTGAAGACACACGAGATAACCAATATACACTCATGGACAAAACTTAAGGAAGTTGTACCTTTCAGCATGTATATCGGGATTCAGACAATAACTCTGAAAGATATTACAGTGACCTTTATTGAAGACATACGAGATAAGCAATATACACTCATGGACAAAACTTAAGGAAGTTGTACCTTTCAGCATGTATATCGGGATTGAGACAATAACTCTGAAAGATATTACAGTGACCTTTATTGAAGACATACGAGATAACCAATATACACTCATGGACAAAACTTAAGGAAGTTGTACCTTTCAGCATGTATATCGGGATTGAGACAATAACTCTGAAAGATATTACAGTGACCTTTATTGAAGACATACGAGATAACCAATATACACTCATGGACAAAACTTAAGGAAGTTGTACCTTTCAGCATGTATATCGGGATTGAGACAATAACTCTGAAAGATATTACAGTGACCTTTATTGAAGACACACGAGATAACCAATATACACTCATGGACAAAACTTAAGGAAGTTGTACCTTTCAGCATGTATATCGGGATTGAGACAATAACTCTGAAAGATATTATAGTGACCTTTATTGAAGACACATGAGATAACCAAGTGTGAACAAATTTGCCTGTCTCCTTGAAAAAAAAAAAAAAAAAGACGACCGACGACTTCAAAGACTTTTTACTTAAGTTTTGTCCATAAGTGTACGTATACAATTGTAAATAGTCGTGGGTATAGTGTTTTTCCTTAACATATACACTTATGAACAAAACTTAAGGAAGTGGAAAGTCTTTGATGTCGCCGATCGTGTTTTTTAAGGAGACAGAAGCAATTTTGTTCACACTTGGTTATTTCGAGTGTCTTCAATAAATAAAGGTCACTGAAATTTATTTCAAAGTTATTGTCTCAATCCCGATATACCTGCTGAAAGGTACAACTTCCTTAAGTCTTGTCCACGAGTGTATATTTCTTAACTCTACGTGTATGAATTTCTATTGACTGAAGTCACTAAAATTGTTTTAAAACATACAATCTAAAACCGATTACAGTTGTGTCTCCCTGCCCTAGCTAGGTCTGGGTGTTTGGTCACCAAGATATACTCTTTTAATCTCCGTGCTCTTCTCTCGTTCTCTTACTGGGAAAAAAACGTCGGATATAAAACGTGTGCATCTAAGACGTCCTGTTATAACACGGAATGGAGTCCACGGCGTGTCGACGACCCAGATCGGGGCTTCAATTAATCTCCTCCCAGCGTGGGCGGTGGACCCGCCGCTCCACATCCCGGCGGACAAAGGAAGACCCAGTTGGCTAGAACATGGAACCCTGCGTTTCCTATGAAATCATCTCTCTCAGTCCTGGAAACAACGAATCAAAGTGTCTCTCACTAACTCTGAAGAAGAAGAAAGCTAAAGAGATAGATCAATTACGATGAACTAGCGCGCCATCTGTTATCAAATTACGAAACTATTTTAGACGCGTAATATTCTTTTTTTTTTTAATAAAACAATTTCTACTGTCCTTACTGCAATGATGAGCCAGGCCCTCCCTTTAATTTTTCCATTGCAGTAAGGGCAGTAGAAATTGTTTTCACAATTCGATAAATAAATAAACAGAAGAATAGATATTCCGGAAATTTATAACATTATATTCCCTGAGCCCAGCCCATAACCCCAAAGTGAAGCACGTGCAACAGAATCCCGCGTTGATCATGCCTTAAGACAAATGTAAACAGTGAATGGACTTTATTTAATTTTAAATCATATTTTATTGGCGTATTAATCATATAAAGCATTTTCTCCCGTAGAAGGGCTTACTTGCCCGAAAGCTCGAGATATTTTTTAAATAAAAACTATTTTTAAAAGAAACTTTTCCCTGGAGGCTTTATGTTTTTATTTAAAAAAAGAATATTACCCGTCTAAAATAGTTTCGCAATTTGATAATTAGATAGACCAATATTTGTGTCGTCTCCAGACAACACCTCCAATTATAACCCAGTCAATCTCGACAAGGGCAGACTTAGTACCGGAGTAATGACTGGGTCCATTCAGTAGAAGAAGTAGATACACAAGTCGAAGAACTTCTTTATCAAATAGGACTTTTGATGAAATAAGAATTTGGCGAAACCGTTGAGAGGGTTCACTACTGATGAGCCAAGCCCTCTCATTCAATAACTCATATCATTGCAGTAAGGTCTGTAGAGACAATATTTGATGATATTCGAAAGAAACGCATTGCCAGTAAATTTGTGTAAAATTTTAACGATAGATGGCAATTAAATTTAATTTACTTTTGTTTATTCTTCCGTAGCTAAGAGGGATATTACCGTTGTCTTAATTCGCTAGAAGTAGAATGAAAGATCGAATTGTACTCACAAAGGAACAACAGTCTTTGATTTCCATACTTAAGTCTGTTCATCTATGAACAATGACTTCCCAGAATAGTTGTAAGGTTTTCCCACTATGTACTAAATGTTATTCTCAACCTGTAACAACCCAAAACCATATCAATTACTGTATTGGCTCATCCCTTAATGAGTTCTACCCATCCCCAGCACACTGCATCAAAAATCTCAAGCTGTAAAGACTTGATACTCTGATATGATTGAGTGGAGATAAGAAAGAGAGAAGAGTAAAAGATGGACTAAGGCAGTTTGAAGGCAATGTTAGAATGATGTCAGAGAAGATCCGGTGTAAGATGGAGATCAAGAAAAGTTCAGGAATATGTAAGTAAGGCTGAGCGCGAACAAACAAATTTCCGTCCTATCGAACGATGGCTGTTAATGAAAAACAAACATTAATTAAACCAATGGGGCGTTTCTTTGTTGACGTCGCTTGTTGTCGCTCTATTAGTTGGAGGGTGTCCGGGATGGTCGGTCAATCTGCCACCACGGGGATACCGCTGAGCTCAAGTTGGAATTGTCTTTGTTGTGTTGGAGTTCCACATACACAGCCGGGACAGTTGTGGAGGAGATATCGGCACAGTGATCTGTCCTGATCCACAGCCGGGACAGTTGTAAAGGAGATATCGGCACAACATTGATCTGTCCTGATCCACAGCCGGGACATCTGTGGAGGAGATATCGGCATAACATTGATCTGTCCTGATCCACAGCCGGGACAGTTGTGGAGATATCGGCACAACAGAGATCTGTCCTGATCCACAGCCGGGACAGCTGTGGAGGAGATATCGGCACAGCGATCTGTCCTGATCCACAGCCGGGACAGTTATGGAGGAGACATCGGCACAGCGATCTGTCCTGATCCACAGCCGGACAGTTGTGGAGGAGATATCGGCACAGTGATCTGTCCTGATCCACAGCTGGGACAGTTGTGGAGGAGATATCGGCACAGTGAACTGTCCTGATCCACAGCCGGGACAGCTGTGGAGGAGATATCGGCACAGTGATCTGTCCTGATCCACAGCTGGGACAGTTGTGGAGGAGATATCGGCACAGTGATCTGTCCTGATCCACAGCCGGGACAGCTGTGGAGGAGATATCGGCACAGTGATCTGTCCTGATCCACAGCCGGGACAGCTGTGGAGGAGATATCGGCACAGTGATCTGTCCTGATCCACAGCCGGAACAGTTGTGGAGGAGATTCGGCACAGTGATCTGTCCTGATCCACAGCCGGGACAGTTGTGGAGTAGATATCGGCACAGTGATCTGTCCTGATCCACAGCCGGGACAGTTGTGGAGGAGATATCGGAACCGTGATCTGTCCTGATCCACAGCAGGGACAGCTGTGGAGGAGATATCGGCGCAGTGATCTGTCCTGATCCACAGCCGGGACAGGTGTGGAGGAGATATCGGCACAGTGATCTGTCCTGATCCACAGCCGGGACAGCTGTTGAGGAGATATCGGAACAGCATCGATCGACTCTTGATCCCCATTTGGCGTGCGAGGCGTCCAGCCATAATCCAATAAAACATTCAGACCACATACTTAAGAGAACTACGTGGAAAATGACCCTAAAATTGGCCACACTCCCTGTACCTCCACTACTGGGACCTTTCAATTCTCAGGCACACCATACGTCACATCAATGGATGACATTTCAATTTTATATATATTCCCTCCCATCATCTACAATCGTTAAGTGGCATTTTTCCTCCTTCAGTATCCACACCATGTCGGTAGGAGACAACATTCCCCTGTGGAGGGGACTCATATCTCCAACATACCACGTGCAGCTTCCGCTACCCTGAAAGTGATGCATATTTCCAATATGGTCAACGTAATCTTGCTAGACTCCGAAAAAACATTTAAAAGATTAGTTAAGCTTAGAAAAATATTCCAATGCGTTTTTTAAATATAAATATTTCTATCCTGTAGTTATTGTAGCACATGATGATTGGTATGCTGGAAACCTCATTGATTACCATAAATGATGGTGGTGTCTTGTTAATGGAGCAGATCAGATCGGTCCATGCACCCTGATCACACCTGCCCAGAAGTCCTACAATACGTGGAGGGAGAGAGAATCAGCACAAGTAAGAGACTGCCCTGTAGGGAGAAGTACGGGGTAGAACGACATTTGAAAATTATCCCGCATGTGTTTCTTCTGAATGAAAAATCGAAATTTATTTTAAGGAGAAATAACGATTATTTCTAACCTTAGAGATGAAGGATGAATTGTGAAGAGTAATAATAAACGGAAAAATAAAAGTGTCCAGGGATGGGAAGCGAACCCACAGTGTTCCGTTTACCGGGCAGATGCCATGTCCACTAGACTACGCTGGGCATATTTCTCTGTTCGTAAATATTATATAAAGTTGGTGTCGTGAGCCCCGAGCCGCTACGGTAACCGTGAACAGGGAATTCTGAAATGTGGCTGACTAACGGGGCAATGGCACACCCTCCTTCCATGGAGCAACAACCATATATAATGACAGATAAAAAACACCAAATAACCATATTGCATATTGCACTGTTCGCAGTGTGGTCTATCACTTGGTCACAGAAGGTATAAACAGTTCTTCTGGGATAGTTTTATTGTCAACTCTTTCTTTCTCTGAATGCCTGCTAGTGGTCTGGTAGTGTTCTATGGGGTAATGGTTAGACAAGAAATTTTGGGATGTCATACTAAGGCAGAATGCACTGTAATAGAGGTAGACAACATGTAAAGTTTGGTGAGGTCAGGGAACTGTGTCTAAGTGAGTACAGCTCTCGTAACTGTGTTATCGGGATTGGTGGCTTGCGAGCAAATTTCTGTCTTCAGTGAAGTTTGTGGAACTTCAAGACAATATGCAAAATTGCCAGGAAAGATATATTGAAGTGAGGCGAGCACTCACCTGCCCAGCTGCCCCCGACACCGCAGAGAAGCAGCGCCAGGATCGCTGCCTCCAGCCTCGCCGAGCGCATAGCGCCGACTGCCCCCGCGCGCCGCCAGGCGGAGCTGCCATCGACCGCCTGCCAGGCAGACCCAGAGGTAAAAACACACAGAAAAATCAACAATAAAAAGAAAGTCAACGGCCGAGACAAAGCTCAGCTGTCGAGAATAAAACCGTCCATCTTTCTTTCTGGATCCTGGAAAAATGGTATTTTGGACATAAGTACGTGATTTGAAGTCGTGAGACATATTCGTCTTTTCCGAAAGGTAAACTAAACGTTTAATTGTGGCTTTGACTATAAATATTCTCTTGAGAATGGAACATTTGGGTCTCTGTACTATAGGATCAGAGAACGGAATGATGAACTCATAGCGATTTATTTGTCCAAACTTCAGCAAATTACAAGTTTCCTTAGTTTCGTTAAAACGCATTTTAATCAAGAATAAACCTTTAAATACAGACTATATGAACCGAATGAACAATACAACAACAACAACAAAAAGCCTTTATTTAGGGTCACTGACCCTATACAGGATTCACCAGAGGTATGCATAAGAACAAAGCAGTGAGACAAAGGAAACAACGATATAGACAGAAGAAAAAGGAAAAAAAATGAGAAAGAGGGAAGCAAGAAAAACAACACAAAAAGAGTAGCAGTAAGAAAGTGAGGAGTGAGTGTCACTTGGCCTTCTTCTTCTGAGATATGGACTTGTGGAAACCATAAAACGCCGTAGCAATATACTTATTCTGGGTCATATTGTCAATTATTGATGGAAGTGAAGCACAGAGTTGCCCAGTTTTTAGCATAAGGGTTCTTCTTTCAGAGCAGAGCAATCAAAAATATAGTGAGTGATTTCATTTTTTATAGTTTTGGAATTAACAATACAATAGATTGATATAAAGCAATAACACGCTATCTATATATATATGAGAGGAAAGCGTTCAAGCATGAATGTTTCTTTTCCACACAAATCAAACTTCCATCACAGTAAGGACAGTAGAAGTTTGATTTGTGTGAGAAATAAACATCTGTGTGTGTGCTTGAATGCTTTTATCTCTTATACAATAGCTGTAGGTTAGATTTGGTAGATTAAATTGACGAAATCACTGGGAAGGTACACCACTGATGAGCCAAGCTTTCCCGATTTTTTCACCTTCACTAAATGTAGAGGGGGGTCGGTGGAAGGATAGTCTAAACCGTTAGTTTTCGACCGCTACGACCCGGGTTCAATTCCGGCATTGGGCACTTTTTTTTCTGATAAAAAAATGCTCCAATGGCCCCCGATTTTTGCAAAAATGCAAGTAACCAAACGGGGCTATGGCACATTTGTAAGTGCAAAGTCGAACTGCTTTTCACGTGTGTAGACATGTGGTGTACTTACAGTAAAAGCAGTCGCTAACTACCCACCATGATTATCATGGCCTGTACCACGTGTATTAGGGATAAGCAAAATAATTGTAGAAATGCGTCCATTTGTGTGAAAATAGTGTAGAATATTTCTACCTCTCAGCCTACAGAGGGCGCTCTTGTTTACCCGCTTCAATACCGATATTCGCTGTTGAAGACAATTGACAATTCTAAATATTTTATTGACACTTATATAACAAAACCAATCCAATACAATAGTAGAGCGGTCTGGAGAGTAATTTGGTGAAACCGCTGAAAGGGTTCACCACTGTTGAGCCCAAACCCTCTCATTCAATAACTTATATCATTACAGTAAGGTCTGTAGAGATAATATTTGATGATATTATCAAAAAGAGACACATTGCCAGTAAATATATTTGTTACACCCTCTCATTCAATAACTTATATCATTACAGTAAGGTCTGTAGAGATAATATTTGATGATATTATCAAAAAGAGACACATTGCCAGTAAATATATTTGTTACACCCTCTCATTCAATAACTTATATCATTGCAGTAAGGTCTGTAGAGATAATATTTGATTATATTATTGAAAAGAAACATATTGCCAGTATATTTATTGGTTACACCCTCTCATTCAATAACTTATATCATTACAGTAAGGTCTGTAGAGATAATATTTGATGATATTAGAGAAAAGAAACATATTGCCAGTATAAATTTGTTAAGAATTTTATCGATAGATGGCAATTAAAATTATAAAAGTATAGTTTACACTTAGATAATTTGAAAAAATAGTACAAATGTGATATTGTACTGGGATAAGGTACAGAAATTATGAAAAAGGCATCTCCTTATCGTGCAACTGAAAGTTGCTGATGGCAAGATTGGTACGTGGTTGTTAAGTTTTTATGTTAAGGATTTGTTTGCCCGTTGGTCCTATATTGAAGATTTAATTTTATTATTTGTTGACGTATCAATTTGCATAGTGTTTTTAAACTCTCCTATTTACATTTGTATGATGAATAATCAGTGATGATGTTACTTATTTACATTATGGAATTAAAAATATTTATATTAACTTCATGAATACATAACAGTTTTTAGATTTTCTTGATTAATCAAGAATGGGTATTTGGCCAATTCTGTAATAATTAAAAATCAACGAATAGTTGATATTTTATTCCGATAGATGGCGCCAGCCATCAGCAACTTTCAGTTGCACGATAAGAATATCCCTTTTTTTTCCTTTCGTTATTTAGTTAATGGTTACAATAACTAATGAGAAAAAATGATCGCTGTTGAGGATCCTATTCAAACCAAACTCCTCGTTAGTTCCCGTCGACCAGCTATTTGGCCGGCCGTCTGGCGAGCAGAGTCAGCGGAACTGATTGAGACCGGGGATTAGCCGTTCCCTTGAGTCCAAGCCCCGCTATTTGACTCCTGTTGTTCCCATCAAATATCCGCCCGAGTCATTATATACCTTAACTAAACAACATTGGGGAGTTGAACGGTTAGTAAAATTATATTATATCACACTATACAGTTGTGTACAGTGACTGATTGTGTCCCACTTAATATGATTTTTTAAATTTTATTTCAATTTAAAGCTCTATGTCCCCCTAGGGACACTTACGCTGTCATACATATATGACATTTGTCTATACATATATATACAATAATTTTTGGCCGTGAATAGAATAGTCATATGATGTTAACAATGAGAAAGAGAGGGAAAAATGAGAAAAATAACTGTGTACAAAATAAAGAAATGTCTGGCAATATGTAGAATCAGCATAATATAAATTATCAGTTTCATAAAATATATTTGTTGCTATATAAATCAAAATATATCTACAAAAGGTATTGAATTTAATATACATTTTTTTACTGGAAATAAAAATGATTATAAAAGCAAACGAGGGGGTCGGTGGAAGTGTGATTTAAACCGTTGGTTTACTACCTCTACGACCCGGGATTGAATTCCGCATTGCGAACTTTTTTCCTAATTAAAAAAAATCTCTGATGGCCCTCGATTCTTGCAAAAGTTCAACCCCACCAGCGAGTGCAACAATTTCCTGGCATATAAATGTAGAAAGAAGGACAGTAATATCTACGCGCGTAGAAAGGCTTCACGGATGTAAAAATGAGTGTCTTAAAATAATCTAAAAGTAAACATTGGGTTTAATTTCCTTTGGTAATAATCAGCATGGTTGTTCAGAGCTGGTATAGCGGTGGAGCGAAGGCTGGCTTGAAGCCGCTAGTCATAGTTAGGGAAGGTGTAATGGCGCTAGCTGAGATCTGGAGGATGTTTCTATCATTATGTTCTCTTTTCGAGGACCACGCCATCTCCTCAGCGGCGAAAAAAGCGATCTACGTTTTCTTCGTAGATCACCAAATACGTGGTGTCGCTGGAGACCCGCTGGTGATACTCCACCAAACTCTGCAGCGCTGGTAGAGGCGCCATATTCATTGTACATAGTGTATATAATCCATATTATCTTTTTTAAATAGTACAGACTGTGTACTTTGCATGTATTGACAAGATGTCAATAAAATTATTTGTCAAATTATCTTTATTTAACGTCGCTTCCATGGCCACAGCTCTCCTCCCATGGCGCATTGTGACACTACTGACGAACTATAAGTTATCCATTTAATACATCGAGTGTTTACAAGATCAACAATTCGCTATGTGGATTAACCAAATAAATGGTTCTCATGATAATCATTATCAAATATTGTCTTTACAGACTTAACTGCATTGATTGTAATTATAATATATGTATAATAATTAATTAGATAAGAGGGCGGCTCAGTGATGAACCCTCTCAGCGGTTTCGTCTAATTAATCTCCAGACCGCTATTGTATTGGATTGCTTTTCTTATATACCCTGGATTTACTAATGAAGGCAGCTTAGAAGTGTTTATGGAATCTATGGATATATGCTTATAGGACTACACAAAGTTGCATACATACAATTTAAAAAACAAATACATGGTATATGTAAATATTGTCTCACACGTCATAGAATTGTCAACCGCGGAATATGCAAATTGGACCAGGTTCGATATTGTCGCCAGGTCATTGGTCAAGTTATTTGATAAACTAATTCCATTTATATCATTACAAAGTAAATGAAAGCATTAAAACAGGAATATTTCTTCTATACATAAAATAAACTTCTACTGTCCTTACTGCGATGGAAAATATATTGGGAGGGCTTGGTTCATTAGTGGTGAACTCTCCCAGCGGTTTCGTCAATTTAATCTACCAGACCGTTTATTAGAGCTCTAATACTGTATTGTACCATTCTGTTTATATATGCTACACTGAAGGTTGGAATCTTGTTTTGTACATAAAGGAAACATTCGTGTTTTAATATTGAATACTTTGTCCTGCTCAGCTGTCGCATTTAATAAAGCTTGGAGCATGTATCAATTTCTTAAAATAATTGGAAAAGTATAAACCCAATATACCAATGTGTAAATTATTTGATAAACAAACATTTTTGAATATTTGAGTTAGATGGAATATTGTGGTTTGTATTTGATTAGCGATGTCCCACGTCATTGGACGAACATCCTATATATATTGTCGCGATGAAAAATAATTAACTAGGCCTTCGAATTACTTTAAATATTTATTTAATGAGTTATATGAGAGATTTTAAATATAAAATAAGAGTTACTATTTACATGAGCCAAATCGACCCAGCCGTTAGAGCAAGAGGGGAGAACCGAGATATATCCTCCTTCCACGTGACGCCACTGTTTACCCCGACCGGTCGGTCCAGATAAGGGGGAATACCAGGAAACTCTGTCCTCCTGACATCACTCCCTCCACAAGAGAAACAGCGTCCCGCTGTTTACTAGTCGGTCACATGACCTTGGGCAATCTGTTCTTGGACTTCAGGGTCGTGGTAGGGCTTCATTCTCACTACATGGACGATATCTTGGGTTTTTCGTCTTCTCCTAGTATTCGTCACGCCTTCTACTTGATAATTTACACCCGATATTTTTCTGATCACTCGATAGGGTCCGAAATATCTCTTCAATAACTTCTCCGATAAGCCAACGGTACGGACTGGGGTGAACACCCACACCAAATCACCTTCCTTGTACGTCACCTCCTGATGCTTCTTGTCGTAGCGTTCTTTGTCTTTGCTCTGAGCCTGCAGGATGTTGAGACGGGCTAACATTCGTGCGTCCTCAGCGTTGGTCACAAGATGGCCCACATAATCTTCTGCAGTTCCTGCCGGCTGGTACGGCAGTATAGAATCCAGCGGTGTTTCAACTTCTCGGCCGTGGACGAGGAAGAACGGGCTGTATCCTGTTGTCTCTTGTCGAGCGGTATTGTAGGCGAAGGTCACATATGGTAGGATGTTGTCCCAATTTTTCTGATCAACGTCAACATACATCGAGATCATGTCAGTCAGGGTCTTGTTAAGTCTTTCTGTCAAACCATTCGTTTGAGGGTGGTATGCCGTGGTGAATCTGTGAATTGTTCCGTTTAGATTATTTATTTCTCGTATGGTCTGAGACATGAAATTTCTTCCTCTGTCTGTGATGATTTCCCGAGGAGCGCCGTGCTTGAGTATGACGTCTTCAATAAGGAAGGTTGCCAATTCAGTAGCCTCCGCTGTTGCCGCGGCCTTTGTTATCGCAAATCTGGTGAGATAATCAGTCGCGACTATTATCCATCTATTTCCCGTGTGAGATATGGGAAATCTTCCCAGATAATCAATTCCTATCTTTTGAAAAGGCGAGGTCGTTGGAGGTATTGGGACTAGTAGTCCAGGAGGTTTCTGAGGCACGCCCTTCCTTCGCTGGCATTCTTTACAATGAGCAATGTATTGGGAAACTGTCCTATAAAGTCCAGGCCAATAGAATCTCTTTCTAACGCGGTCATAGGTTTTGGCAAATCCCAAATGACCGGCCATTGGAGTGTCGTGGACATCTTTAAGAATTTCGTGCCTCATTTGTTTTGGGACTACTAGCAGCCATGGTTTGCCCTCAGGGTCGTAATTTTTCTTATAGAGAACGCCTCCAATCATCTGATACCCTTTTAAATTTTCATTTGCAAGTTTTTCACGGATCCCAACCAAATGAGGGTCTTTACTTTGTTCTTCTGCAATGTCTTGGATGGAAGTAATGTGCCCTTCTATCTCTGCGGTGTCAGCCAAGGGGCTTCTTGACAAACAGTCAGCGTCTTTATGCTTGCGTCCGCTTTTGTAAACGATGTTTATGTCGTATTCTTGTAGTTTGAGGGCCCAACGAGCTAAGCGGCCGGATGGATCTTTCAAGCCTACCAGCCAACATAGCGAGTGATGGTCGGTAACCACAGTAAAGGGTCTGCCATATAGGTACGGGCGGAATTTACCAAGGGCCCAAACAACTGCGAGGCATTCTTTTTCTGTAGTGGAATAATTCTTTTCCGCTTTGGTTAGTGTTCGTGAGGCATAGGCTATAGGTCTCTCCGCGTCATTCTGGATTTGAACAAGAACTGCCCCTAAACCATAGCCGCTTGCATCAGTATGGACATGAGTTTCCGCACCTTCTATGAAATGTCCTAACACAGGCGAAGATCCCAATTCCTGTTTGAGAATCCGGAAAGATTCATCTTGTTCTTCGCCCCAAATGAATTTTTCATCTTTCTTTAAAAGGCTATTCAAGGGTCGAGACTTGTTAGCATAACTTTTGATGAAGCGTCTATAGTATGAACTTAACCCAAGAAAACTTCTGGTCTCACTGATATTACGGGGTTTTGGAAAGTGGACAATGGCTTTCACTTTTTCTGGGTCTGGCTGCGTTCCAAATTCATTAACGACGTGCCCGAGGATAGTTATTTGTCTCGAGGCGAAATGACACTTTTTATAATTCAGGCACAGTCCGGCCTGCTGAATGCATCTCAAAACTTTGTATAAACGTGTTAAATGTTCTTTAAAGGTCGATCCATAGACTACAATGTCGTCTAAGTAGCATAAACACATGTCCCATTTCAATCCCCGTAGGACGTTGTCTATCATTCGCTCGAAAGTTGCTGGTGCATTACATAGACCAAATGGCATTACATTAAATTCATAAAGCCCATCTGGAGTGATAAATGCCGTTTTCTCCCGGTCCTTATCGTCTACTTCGATTTGCCAGTAACCCGATCTCATATCCATAGTGGAGAAGTACCTGGATCCAGAGAGGGTGTCCAGCGCGTCATCGATACGAGGGAGAGGGTAAACATCTTTCTTTGTAATTTTATTTAGACGACGATAGTCGACACAGAATCTCAACGAGCCGTCCTTCTTCCTCACTAATATAACGGGAGAGGCCCATGGACTTGATGATGGCCGGATGATTTTAGTCTCCATCATTTTCTCTACTTCACTCTGAATGACACGTCTTTCGGCGGGAGACACTCTATAAGGACGCTGTCTGACAGGCGGATAATCACTCGTATCGATTTTATGTTTTATTTCGCCAGAGACAGGGAAGCTCTTTTTCTCAAAGTCGAATATATCAGAAAACTCATTTAGGCACGTGAGTAATCTGTTTTTCTTTGTTTCCTCCAAATCAGTAGAAATCATTGAAATTAAACATTCTCTCACATCTGGGGAAGTTACTTCGTCTTTTCCAGCTATTTCAGAACAAGCGTCAAGATTAGATATGCTCCCTACTTCTAGATCTTGCATTGTTCCTATCTTCATGTCCGAAGGTATCACTTGAGACTGGTGAGTACTGTTAGTCACCCACAACACCGCTCTGCCATGTAAGAACCTAACGAGGGAAGAGGGAATAAAAAGTCCTTTTTCCAACTGCAGGCGTTTGGAACCTGTAACGACTACATCTCTGCTGCCAAATACATCCTGGCTGGTGACAACAATCTTGCCAAAAGATTTCGGCGGTATGACACAGTCCATAGCAGCACAAAGTTTCAGGTCTTTCCATTCGTAGGATTTTTCAGCTTCGCTTAAATACAATTTGTTTTCCCCACAATCTATAATGGCATCTGTGGCTTTGAAGAAATCCCAGCCCAGTATAACATCGTGGCTACATTCAGCGGCTACTACAAAATCAAAAATAATATCGAGTCCTTTGATTTGAACTTCTAAAGAGCACTTACCAAGGGTCACGATAGGCTTCTTGTCCGCGGCTCTTAGAAGTGGTCCATTTTCTTTAAAAACTGGGGCCTTTATAGAACGTCTGAAAGCTTCAGAAATTACTGAGTAATCAGCGCCGGAGTCCACAAGAGCTTGTACATTTCGTCCGTGTATGTTGACAGATATCCAGTTCTTTTCCATTGTAGCGGCTATACGGCAGGGAGGATTTTCGTCTGTGGCGGCCACACCTCCAGAGGGCGCGCCATCTAGTTTTCCTCACTGCGGCGACTGGGTGAGCGGCTGGGACGGCGAGCAGGGGATTGTGAGGTTCTTCTGGGAGCTTGGAATCTTCCGCGGTGGGGATATGGCGACGGGTTTCTAAATCTTCCTTGGGATAGTTCGCTTCCTGATTCGCCCATGGTGTAATTTTCCGTTCTTGGTCTTCCGAAATCGACTGTTTCTCTTCCAAGTCTGGCATCCGCAAAAGCTTGACGTCTGTCTCTGCAATAACGTGCAACGTGGCCAGGGCGCCCACAGTGGAAGCAGATCGGTCTGTCATCTTCAGTACGCCACTGAGTCCTTTGATTATTTGGTGGCCCTTCGGTTCTTCGTCGGTAACCTTGATCGTTCTGGGGGAGGTATTGTCGCCGAGGGCGGAAGCTCTCGGGCTGACGAGGGGCAGAGATAGGAGCCAACGTTTGCTGGATTTCACTACGGATGACATCCCGTAGGTCGGGAGATGGAGTGTCGATATCCTGGGCGGCAAATGTAGAAGGAGGAGCCATAAACTTCTGCACCTCCTCTCTTACTATTCTTCTAATCAGGGCTTCTAGGTTCTCAGGTTCAGCGGTCGAGATGGTGGTAACATTGGGCAGTCGGTTGAACCTGGGCGGTGCAACACGCATCCTCTTGAATGCCTCGAATCGGCGGCAGAACGCAACAAATTGGTCCACCGTGCTGATGTCCTTCCCAACAAGTGCCTGATACACTTCCTCCGCTACGCCTTTAATCAGGTGGCTCACCTTTTCTCCTTCCGACATTCTGGGGTTGCTCTGTTTACAAAGAAGGAGGACTTCTTGTATGTAGCTCTCGACGTTTTCCCCACTCGTCTGCGCTCTAGTTCTAAGAATGTTCTCGGCTTTTCTAGCCGTGTCTTCCTTGTTCCCAAATATTTCACAAAACTTTATCTTAAATTCCTCCCACGAATTCAAGATTTCCTCGAAGTTTTCGAACCAGCACTTCGCTGTGCCAGTGAGGTAGAAGATGACGTTGGCCAGACACATGGAGTCATCCCACTTGTTGTAACGTGCCACACGCTGGAAGTCGCTCAGCCAACGCTGCGAATCTTCCCCACGTTCCCCCGAGAAGACAGTGGGATCTCTCCACCGATGGCAGAATGGTCGGTTTTCTTCTCTTTCCATTTTCTTCCGAGCGGGAAATGCAAGCACTGTAGATAGCTCTGGTTGCAATCCTTGAAGGCGACGACTTCGTCTGGTGACTGTCTCGTTACCCGGCGTCTCCACCACAATTGTCGCGATGAAAAATAATTAACTAGGCCTTCGAATTACTTTAAATATTTATTTAATGAGTTATATGAGAGATTTTAAATATAAAATAAGAGTTACTATTTACATGAGCCAAATCGACCCAGCCGTTAGAGCAAGAGGGGAGAACCGAGATATATCCTCCTTCCACGTGACGCCACTGTTTACCCCGACCGGTCGGTCCAGATAAGGGGGAATACCAGGAAACTCTGTCCTCCTGACAATATAGAGGGCACGTTATTGTATCATATCAATCTATACCATTATGTTTATCATTGGATTTCTTTTAAGCGTCAACGTCTCTTCCAGAAATTTGGATCAAGAGCGACAACAGTTTGTTCCTCGGCCGGCCACCTGGGAACAATTGATTCCGGCGCTCTCCGATTTTTAATTAAGGATTACGTCTGGGAGGGATTATTCAAATTGCGTTAATCCCCGGGGCGGAGGAGCCGTGTTTTTGTGTTCGCCGGCTCAAATCTCGCGAGATTTTCTGCATGTTAGGGAGGGAGGGAGAGGAAATTGAAAAAAAGGAAATTATGGAATTTAGAACTGTTCGAATTCTTCCAGATTTTTTTTTCCTAATTGGCCTCGGGTCTGAATGGATGTTTTGGGTCCGTCTCAAGCAGCGGTTATCCGCACGGCTTGTACAAAACGGTTAATGTGTTTTTAAGTACAGGTTGGAGTTTTTTTTTTTTTTTAACTTTCACTTTGTCCTACTCAGCTGTCGCTTTTAGTAAAGCTTGGAGTATGTGCCAAATTCTTAAAATAATTACAAAAGTATAGACACAAAATACCAATTTGTCAAATGATATGATAAACAAACAATTTAGAGTGTTTGAGTTAGCTGGAAGATTGTGGTTTGTAATTGATTAGCGATGTCCCACGTCATTGGACGAATGTTGCCATGTTTGTTGATAAATAAGGTTCAAAGGTGATTCGGGGACTATTTCGATAGAGTTGTGTGAGCCACTTTCTGTTATCTTGGCTCAATGTACGTCTATATAATTGCACCTTGTCTTTACGCCCGTTGAAGAACGATTTCGTTCAAAAGCTAGCGAAATAAACATATTCGATAGAGTAATTTATAATACAATACGGCTTGTGATTGTAAAACGACATTTGAAAATTATACCGCATGTGTTTCTTTTCAACGAAAAATCTAAATTTATTTAAAGGAGAAATAAGGCTTGTTTCTAACCTTAGGGATGAGGTATGAAAGGATGATTTGTGAAGAGTAATGATGAACGGAAAAATAAAAGTGTCCAGGAATGGAAATCGAACCCACAGTGTTCCGCTTACTGGGCAGATGCCATGTCCACTAGTTCGATTCCCATCCCTGGACACTTTTATTTTTCCGTTCATCATTACTCTTCACAAATCATCCTTTCATACTTCATCCCTAAGGTTAGAAATAATCGTTATTTCTCCTTTAAATAAATTTGGAATTTTCGTTGAAAAGAAACACATGCGGTATAATTTTCAAATGTCATTTTACAAAAGTTTTATAAAAGAAGCTCCTTTAGAGTTTATAATCTTACAATATAGCTATGGTAATGTTGATGTCTACACACTTTCTGATCACCTCACATATCTGTGTCCACCGCTCCCTCAATCAACGCTCGAAGTCCTGGTTTTGATAGAATTCAGCGTATTTTTAACTCATTCCTTCGGTCATTGCTTGTTGTATTTTCTTGTGTACGTCTTTTGGTGTATTAGGTTCATCATTTTTTCTGTGCTTTACAAGCTTGATACCCTAATATGATTGAGTGGAGATAAGAAAGAAGAAGATTTTTTTTCTGTGGTAAGCCCGCAAAGCAGCGACTTTCGTTACATGTACTATTGAGCAGCATTGAGAGTAATAACCGAGCACATTTATTCTTATAAGGAGTTTTTATTTTTAAAAATAAAAAAAAAAAACTTCTATTCTCTCTCTGCAGTGGTGGCGCCATGTACATATTCTTTGTACATAGCATATATTTTATTGTATTTTTTTTTAAATTATAATAATCATCATCATTGTAAATTTTTCATATCTACTTGGATAGTGCGGACTGTTCACTTTTGTCTGTATTTTGACTTCAATAAAACTATGTTATTTGTGTTTCCCTATTTAAGTGATTAAAAGATGTAACTCGACGTTTTTCCTCTCTTCATTCTTTTTCCTGATGTCTAGAGGCGGTCTATCTAATATAATTACTCGTCTCCCTCTCTCTCTCTAGAAATTCCTTGAAAAATACACGAAGGGTTGTTGAGCAAAATGTAGGTTTGTAATCAACTTTCTCTCTCTTTGAAAGTCCTCTCTCTCTCTCTGTCTACCATCTACCATCTTGGTCTTGAGGTGGGTAACACCAGCCATCACCTCGACACTCTGTGAACTCTCGCAGTCAATCGGTGGCGGAGTCTTTCCCGCTGTGGGCACCACCAATGAAGACCTTGTATATATTTATATTTATCAATTATTTTTATCTATTTATTCCTATATTTATCGTTATATATTCTTATTTATTCAATTATTCTGTATTTAACCTTATATAATCTTATATGGACATTGTAATAAATCAGTTTCAATCTCAATCTCTCTCTCTCTCTGGGCTCTGGACTGACGAGGGCCATTAGCCCGAAACCATGGACTCTAGGTGGACGCTTCTCAGTTTGTCAAAGTTGGTGTTGTGGCCTTGTCACCGACCTGAGTCCGCTAGTTTGCGGCGACAGTCAATAGATGGCGTCTAGTTTTGACGTCTATTTTGACGGGAGAGGTGACCTTTGTTTTTTCTATATATACTGTTACACTAGATGGGGGTGTGCCATTTACAATGCTCAGGTGAGAGGTCAGGAAACTTTGTTTACAATAATATCTCTCTATCATTATTTAATCTTATTTATTCAATTTTGTAATTTAAAAAAATGCTCCAATGGCCCCCGTTTCTTGAAAAAGTCCAACCCCACCAGCGAGTGAAAGTAACCAAACGGGGCTTTGGTACATTTGTAAGTGCAAAGTCGAACCGCTTTTCACATGTGTAGGCATGTAGTGTGTTTAAAGTAAAATCAGTCGCCTACTTCTACCCACTGTGATGTAATATGTAAATAATTCATAGAATATACAAAGGAAAGGTTATCATCATGATTGTTTATGTTTTTTATATATAGAGACAGCTGGAATTAGGCTGTATATAGATATATATTTGAGAGATAGGCCATAAGTTAGGAAAAAAAGTTCCCTCTCTTAAAATAAATAAAATTAATTGTTCATCTTCGCATTCTGATTTGTAAAGAGAACAAAACACATGATTATCATGGTCTGTACCACGTGTACTAGGAATAAGCAATTTTGTAATTAAACCTTATATCCTTATATCTATAAAATGAAATCCAAAATCAATGTTTGTTATCGCGTTGCGCAAAACATACAGAATAAATCATTATAAAATTTCGCATGTAGGTAGCTGTACATTTCGTTTAACATACAGGCTATTCAAAAAACTAAAAAGGTTAATGTGCTTTTTTAAAAATATAAAACCAAAAAGCGTTAGTCCCAGCCTTTTACCGCTTGGGCGCAACACTGGTCGCGACGATAAATGAATTTGGTTGGTTAATAATTTACACGTGGTTTGTTTACACGATGAATGTTAGTTTGTTTACACGATGAATGTTTTTAAAAGGTAAGATTATCCAATCGCCGTGAAACTTCAGGAAGTTATTTACTATACTACTGGGAAGGTTTCTAGTAATCTTATATGAACAATGCAATAAGAATAGTTTCAATCCATGCGTACTCAAGCGTGGCGTGACGGTGGCGGCTTGGTGTTATCAACAGGCTCTCTATTAAACAATCCCAATGCCGATCTCCGCGAACTGACGCTGCAAGACAACACCCGATCTTTACTCTCCCATCTCAGTGAGGAAAGCAGTTTATAAAAACTTGGAACATATACCTTCGATTGCTGTACTAACAACCCGAAAAGACAAACCGTCTTCCTCCCAACATTGTTTACCAAACTGGCATGGCAGTTATGTAACATCTTCTTTCTATTCCGGGTTAATTGGCCATTTAGAGCATGGTCTTCTAACCCCCATGGCAGACTTCCAGTGGCAAAGGACCCGAGGATCTGGCAAGCAGTTATGGAATAAAGCCATGTTCCGAGCACCACATTAATTCCCTCGGCAAGGTCGCCAGACAAATAAAGCCGACAAGGTGATGGCGGGGTTTCCCTTCCGTCTGAGAGAACCGGCTAGAAAGATGAGTTATCATCGAATGCTCTGGAATCGCCGTGTGATTACGTCATTGTGTGTCACGTTTTTGCCAAGAACTCTCGGAGATGCCTGTGGGTTGATTGGTCATCCCCATGGAGCCAGACCATAATGGCGGGCGCGAGGGGCCAAACAATAGCCGCTCGGTGCATGGAGAATGCATCATTCCTTTTGGTACGGTCTGTGTGGCCATTGCTCCAAGGATGTGTGTCACGTTGTCGATGCCTTATCCTTGATGATCTTCCCTAAAACCCTGTTGACGACTGTATGTTCCTTCAACTGATCCTTTGAACAAATATGGCTAAAAATTGAACAAATATGGCTCAAATCAAACAGATATGGCTAAAATTGAACAAATATGGCTAAAGTCGAACAACAGCTACCCTCTTAGGGATCACCAACACAGTATCCCTAGAAAATCTCCTAAGAAATAAATCTGCATGGATTGGACTTCCACTGACATTGTGAATAAAACCAAGAAGACACAGGTCAGAAGGAAGGTAGTTGGTGACTTCTGTACGTGGTGGCTCCAGGAACCTACTGGGTTATCTAAATATAGGAATGAAATAATTTGAGTAAGTAAGTATATTCAAAATATATTGTTTTTTAGTATTTCTTTATATAAAGATTTAATTTTTCACAGAAGATAATCTATAAATCTCTTTAAATAAAAGTAAGAAGTTAAAAATTGTAAGATTCATTATGATAAAACGCTCTGCTATTGCCGAATATCATTGAAGATCTGTGGTGGTGACATTTAGTAACACCGTCTTCACATTTTTAAAACTTGTAGGAACAAGTCTTTGTGCTACTTGTATAATTTACAAGTGTGATTTATCTTCTGCGCTGTAATTAACACCACCAACCTGTGAACAAACTGCGGGAAACAAGTTAATCCATTACCAGCACAGCCATTGACGCTCTCATTTCCCTGATTGGCCAGCGCCAATTTAGTTAATGGGGAGAGCAGGTTTTAATTTGCCATCTGATCCCAGTTTCGAACTTATTTGCATAAAGTCTCTACATCGGCGAGACAAATTCACTATTTACTGGGTTTAACTACAGACGAACATTCCACAGTATCGTATGCCTTTCAAAGTTGGCTGGTGGGCAATTCGAGAAAAGCTGTTTCCACGAGGATTTAAAACGGATAGAAACGGTAGCGGAAAACATTTTTAGAAAACTCAACTTAGGAAAACTTAACGATATTTCGAACTAATTTACATATCTGTTAGCAATAATGGCGTCGATATATTGATGCAAATTTTAGCAACATTTTATATTTCAACACTGGTAAAATCTTAAAATTAGAAAAAAATGTTCGTAAAAAATTGTATGAACATTTAAAAAACTTATTTAATTATATAACTATAGGTATCTTATTATCCGAATTTTTTTACTATGCTACAATTATTTTTCGAAATATGCATTACAATATTGTACTTTTATATACTGTATATGTGTAAGAAGGACAAAATTTAAATAATTTGTTTTAAAGTTCTTAATTTGAAATAATAAGTGTCTTTTAAAGGTGTTGATAAAAATATGACATATTTTGAATATTTTAAAATTGTATATTACACTTTATAAGCACGATCAATATAGTATTTTTGTCACATATTAAAATTAAATATGCTTGTAATTTTTAACCCAAAATACATAAGTATAATATGAAAAGATATTCAAAAGATTATAGAAACCCAACCGCCTGGAAATAAATTCAAGCGCCATTTTAATTTATAATTGAAAAGATGGAAGTCAGCAACATCCTGTATAAAATATTTTATTTATAATTTAAAAGAAAAAAAATAGTATCGATATATTTTAAATATTTCTAAAATGCTTTACTCGTAAAATTTATAAGTTACTAGCGGATGTACCCGGCTTCGCCCAGGTTTTTCTCGAGGGAATGTTTGTAGTCTAGTAATAAGAAAATATACTACACCTAAAAACTATCAGAGAAAAGAGAAACCACGGAAGGTGAACAGAAAAATGCTTACAATGAATGTTATGTTTACGATATCAAGTTAAATAAAAACAAAGATAAAATTTGCATATGTTGGTCACTATAAATTTGTATTTTGTTAGGCGAAATTAGAAACATGATAAAACAATTGGGTATTTAAAAACAAATGTAGAAATAAAAGTTGAAGTATAATAAACAATGTTAAAGATTATTTGTACATATGGTGTTATCTTAAAAGTGCTTGTTTTGAATATTTTTTTTAGATTGAGATTATTAGCTAGTATGTAAAAAAATTAACTCTGTTGATTTTTTTTTTGTATTTAATCGATAACAGCGAAGTTACGCATGTTAATGTTAGGAAATATATTTTGATGTTAAGCAAAACCTGCTCCATCTCGTTTTACATAAATGTTGAAAATTTGGTTGAAATTGATGCATTGTAACGAAAGTTTTTAGTGATGTCCACTTATGAAATTTCCATTTAATTAATATAGATTTTTTATAAATTAGTTTTAAAAATTGTAAAAAAAAAAATGCATCGGCCGGGAATCGAACCCGGGCCGCCCGCGTGGCAGGCGAGCATTCTACCACTGAGCCACCGATGCTTTAAAAAAATGGCCATATTTAGGTATTCATTCCATTCCGGATTAGTCCGCGTAAAAAAAAAGTTCTTCAAATTAAAAAAAGAAATAGCCAAAAATACTAATCAAAATGCAGCCGAAAATTTTCCTCGAGTTTATAAAAAGCGACATGCAAAATTTGGTACCAATTGGTTCAGAGTTTTTGAGTTTATCGCGAAACAGACAGACAGACAGAAATTGACTTTTATATATATAGAGATTTTCAACAAACTTCAAGAAATGTGATTTTTATTATATATTTTAGCAAACAAACCATATTAAAAAAAAATCATTTTGATATTTATATAATGTTAAATATTCTATTTAAAATATATTCTGATTTAAAAAGCATTTTAAAAATAACTATCCCGAATATATAAAAATAAAAAAAGGAACTTTTTCAATTTATTGCTTTCAATAAACGTAGAAATCTAGCTATCTAGTTATATCGTCTGCAATTAATTTTTTTTAAATATAATTTTTGTATTTAAGATGAAAGTTTTTTTTATTACTCACCTCTGAAAGTATATTTATATATTTAAATGAAATAACCTTTTTTAGAGGTAAAAACATGTTTATATTTCAAAATTAAAAATTACCATAACACAGCTCACATCACAAATAATCAATGATGATGATAAAAAAAAACGTCTGTAGTTTCTATTATATTTGCACATTGTTATATAAATTAGTTAACATAATAAAAGGAAATATATAACTATTAAAAGTAAAAATTTACATTTATGTTTTCAATTCATTATTCTTGATTGAATTATTTTAAATAGTGACTTTTTAAAAATCAAAAGATATTCACTTTTTAATTTACAAGCTAAGAATGTGATATCTTTAAAAGTTCTTTTCAATTTTTAATTTATATTTTAAGAAATTCTCTATTTTATGAAAAAGTATTTAAATTAGATAATATATATAATATTCATAAATTTAAAATTTATATTCATAAAAGGTTTTATTTTATTTTCAAGCTTTGACGCTATAATTGCCAATTATAATATTTCGAAGCTACGTTTTACATATAATATATTTTTGTCTCATAGAAGAAACAAATTATTTAGAAACCTTTCCTAATCATCGTGTTACTATTTCTAAAAATTTTCAATTATAATTCACGAGTCGTATATCAGTGAATTATGAGGAAAAAAGTAGTTTGCGAAGTTTACTATTTCAAATATTCAGAGTTTTGTTACTTAATGCAGGTTTTTGATATTATGCAACATAACGGTATATTAGAATTTAATCCTATTAAAATTCAGTAGAATTAGATAATACGATAACACTCTATATTAATATATATTTTTACAAAATTAAGACTAATAAAATTAATAAATTCGATTAAAATATTTTTAAAAAATATTTTTAAAGTCATAATGAATATCAAATAAATATTGGGAGGGGCTTATCCATCAAAATCACGTGTACAGTGACATAATACATGACGTGTCTTCTGTTCCAGACAGTTGCCATTGTCTGATGATGATGATTTCCCAGAAGTCGTTTAGCAGAGTAGTTCCTGATTGTATTCAAAGACTGCTATCAATTAGATCCTTACAATATGCTGTGACATGGTGTGGAAAATCAATAATCTAGAGGACATAGCAGAATTCTCTGGGAATTCAGAATTACAGTGCGACATATTTTCACCAACTGTAACTAGATTTAGCTCCGAGCTACTCAGTGTTTATATTACACCCCGTCGTAAAAACCCGGAGAATAAAAGTTGCCTTAAAAGGCAGCTGCGGCGCACTCGGTCCCACTGCTCCAAATTACATTTGCGACTGGCAACCCTGGTAATCTCGTTTGGACTTCACAGGGCAGCTAGGCTTTAAGTGACCTTTTTCTGGAGGGGCACGTGCTATCGTTCTCCAATGATCTTTGGGAATGGGATATTTGGAAGCATTTTGTTCGTCTGCGACTTCCACGCAGACATTTATAATGAAGGAATGTCACGTGACTGTCACTGCATATTTATCACCTGGGACAGGTAGACGGATGACGTCATTGCGGTTCTCATGGGGGG
>CP092863.1:128850260-128881730 GCA_030710605.1 Cordylochernes scorpioides
GGGGGGGGGGGGGGGGGGGGATAGCAGCTTTCTACGTCATTGCTTCTTTCTTGTCACGTGGGAAATATAATTCTGACGTCACCAACGCTATCAGAAACACCACGCTCCCTAGCGGGTCCATTATCCAATTAGATGTCGCCAAACGATCCTACTCCAAACTAATCTCGACCCCGGCGCTCTAACAAGATCAGATAATGAGATTGCCTGGGTCGAGATTACCTCGACTTTGCATAAAAATCCAATCCCGTCCCTCCATGCAACTTTTCTTTTCTTTCTCCAAACTTTCTCTTGGCTACGGAGTCCTAAGGCAGGCGGGCGGCTAAATTTGCATCGTTGATATTCTGTAAACAACTCGACCTATCTACACATCTCACTTGGTTTCTGGGCGCCATTCGCTCTCTTTATGCATATAAACAAATTTCAATGAATTTCTTAACTTTTAGAAATGTGCAATAGGAAGTATTTGCATATCCTGTGTAGCCAGTTTATTATTAATTCTATTTGTTAATTCCTCTAACCTAATTATTTTAGCGTCTGACTTCTACTCAGTTAAATAATGAAAAAATTATCAAAATTCGAAACTATTATAGACGCGTATGATTCTTTTTAAAAATAAACAATTTCTACTGTCCTTACTGCAATGGAAAAAGTAATGGGAGGGCCTGGCTCATCAGTGGTGAACCCTCCCAGTAAATTAAACTGGCGAAACCGCTGAGAGGGTTCACCACTGATGAGCCAGGCCCTCCCATTACTTTTTCCATTGCATTAAGGACAGTAGAAATTGTTTATTTTTAAAAAGAAACATACGCGTCTATAATAGTTTCGAATTTTGATAACAGATGGCGCGCTAATGCATCATGCTGAACAATTTCTTCGTTGGTATAACGGGAAAAATAGAGTTTCAACTTGGTATCAAAGGCCATACTCCTAGAATTCACATATTTTAACAATATTTGAACGTGTTGGCACTTGACTCGTTGATTGGTCAAAAAGTCCCTTGTAAGAACAACTTTTTTAAACCCACTTTAACAATTTCAAATCTTCTATTTTAAAATAATTTCTAAAAACTTACAAGCAACTCGAACATCCTAAAAATGCACTAGAATATTGAAACACAACAATCAATTCGTACTGAGGCGGTTGTATGAAGGTCGCTGCGACTTTCTATCAACAAATATGTAAATAAAATATTCGAAACTTATAGACGCGGCGTATGATTCTTTTGACAATTAAACAATTTCTACTGTCCTTACTGCTATGGAAAAATTAAATTAATATAAATTATAAAAAGTGCAGTAAGGACAGTAGATATTGTTTAATTTTCAAAAGAATCATACGCCTCTATAATATTGCCACGTGGAAAATTAGGGAAGACAAAAACTTCAGGAGGAGACAACAATTTATTTCAGACAAGGACAAACTATGAATGGTAAACAAAAGATAAACCACGAGAGAAATTTACAGAGTAGCAAAAAATAAACATAAAAATGACCACTCTGTTAATAAAAATAATAAAATTAATAAATATTTTGTTACATAAGTTTCGAATATACATAACAGATGGCGCACTGATGCATCATTATGTAAATAAAGTACAAAAATGAAATTGTATACTGGGATCAAGTTGATTAATTAAGAGAAAGACCTTGTGTAACTAAGGTACAAGCCATCAGTAACTTACAGTTATATGGTCAGGAGATGTCTTCCCTCAACACCCTAGGACCATGCCATCACCATTTCATCAGCGCCGAAGCACGCGAAATGCGTGGTATCGCTGGAGATCCGTTGGCGATCTTCCATCAAACTCTGCAGCGGTGACGCCATGTACATATTCATTGTACATAGTTGCATATATTTTATTGAATTTTTTTAAAATTATGATAATCATCATCATTGTTAAAACTAACAAAAAATGTAAAAAATAATACATCTGTTCAAGAAATCAAATTTTGGAGGTAGCGATAGGCAGGTGTTACTCTGGAGGAAATGATCAGCCTTATTGATGATTCTAAAAATTATGAGGCTTTATTACACAATGAGATAAAATACAAAATGAACTATTTCCAGTCCAAACTGTCTCGAGCTATCCGGGTAAGCCCGACTCAGCTTCCTTTCTTTCAATGTACTTGATCTTCTTTATACTTCAGGCCTTATCTTCTGCCTTTTAACTTGAGCTTCAGGCCTTATCTTCTGCCTTTTAACTTATGCTTCAGGCCTTATCTTCTGGGTTCCAATGAACCTCTCAGTGCCTTTCCTCTTGAGCCTCAGGCCTTATCTTCTGGGTTCCAATGAACCTCTCAGTGCCTTTTAACTTATGCTTCAGGCCTTATCTTCTGGGTTCCAATGAACCTCTCAGTGCCTTTCCTCTTGAGCCTCAGGCCTTATCTTCTGGGTTCCAATGAACCTCTCAGTGCCTTTCCTCTTGAGCCTCAGGCCTTATCTTATGGGTTCCAATGAACCTCTCAGTGCCTTTCCTCTTGAGCCTCAGGCCTTATCTTCTGGGTTCCAATGAACCTTTTAGTGCCTTTCTTCTTGAGCTCGAGCTCCTTGACTGGCTCTCCTGATCTGCAGACTCTTACTCCTGATCTGCAGACTCTTACTCCTAATCTGCCGACTCTCACCACTTCCTCTGGCTGCGCCTTTCTTTTTATAGGGTCCCAAGCACGTGACCAAACCACATAAAAAACTACAAAAATCGAACCTAAACAAATGAATCTTTCTAAAACGAAAAACACGCAAAAACATGCAAAAAACTTATACAAAAAACTATGCAAAAAACTATGCAAGAAACTATGCAAAAAACTATGCAAACTAGTTTCAACAATCATTGTAAATTTTACATATCTACTTGAATGACTGTGTACTTTTGTCTATATTTTGACTTCAATAAAACGATGTTATTTGTGTTTCCCTCAACTTCTATCAACAGTTACCTACATTCACAAACGTCTGGCCCAAACTGGATGAGGACAACTCTCGTTAAAACTTTCTTTTTGGCTTTTCTATCGTCACAAGGTTTCGAGCAGATTAACAGATACATTGTCTTAATGACCCTTTACCTTAGCATATCTCTCTTTGCCTGCCTCAACCCCGCTAATACGGTCTTTTGGAATGACGAGTGAGATAGTGAGCGGATATTGCTAAGTTCTGGGAAAAAAAGTGGAATAAATGATGAGCTTAGGGAATGTCGCGACACATACGCTCATGGATAAAACTTATGGAAGTGGAAGTCTTTGTTCTCGCCGTTCGACTGTCTTTTTAAAGGAGACAGAGGCTATACACACTTGGTTATCTCGTGTGTCTTCAATAAAGTTCACTGTAATATCTTTCAGAGTTATTGTCTCAATCCCGATATACATGCTGAAAGTTACAACTTCCTTAAGTTTTGTCTCCATGAGTGTATATTGGTTATCTCGTGTGTCTTCAATAAAGGTCACTGTAATATCTTTCAGAGTTATTGTCTCAATCCCGATATACATGCTGAAAGGTACAACTTCCTTAAGTTTTGTCCATGAGTGTATATTGGTTATCTCGTGTGTCTTCAATAAAGGTCACTGTAATATCTTTCAGAGTTATTGTCTCAATCCCGATATACATGCTGAAAGGTATAACTTCCTTAAGTGTTGTCCATGAGTGTATATTGGTTATCTCGTTTGTCTTCAATAAAGGTCACTGTAATATCTTTCAGAGTTATTGTCTCAATCCCGATATACATGCTGAAAGGTACAACTACCTTAAGTTTTGTGCATGAGTGTATATTGGTTATCTCGTGTGTCTTCAATAAAGGTCACTGTAATATCTTTCAGAGTTATTGTCTCAATCCCGATATACATGCTGAAAGGTACAACTTCCTTAAGTTTTGTGCATGAGTGCATATTGGTTATCTCGTGTGTCTTCAATGAAGGTCACTGCAATATCTTTCAGAGTTATTGTCTCAATCCCGATATACATGCTGAGAGGTACAACTTCTTTAAGTTTTGTCCATGAGTGTATATTGGTTATCTCGTGTGTCTTCAATAAAGGTCACTGTAATATCTTTCAGAGTTATTGTCTCAATCCCGATATACATGCTGAAAGGTACAACTTCCTTAAGTTTTGTGCATGAGTGTATATTGGTTATCTCGTGTGTCTTCAATAAAGGTCACTGTAATATCTTTCAGAGTTATTGTCTCAATCCCGATATACATGCTGAAAGGTACAACTTCCTTAAGTTTTGTGCATGAGTGTATATTGGTTATCTCGTGTGTCGTTAATAAAGGTCACTGTAATATCTTTCAGAGTTATTGTCTCAATCCCGATATACATGCTGAAAGGTACAACTTCCTTAAGTTTTGTCTATGAGTGTATATTGGTTATCTCGTGTGTCTTCAATAAAAGTCACTGTAATATCTTTCAGAGTTATTGTCTCAATCCCGATTGTTGGCTTCCGTAGGCGTTTCTTACTGGGAAAAAGAAAGAGAGGATCCAATGAAATAATTTAGTAGCGTTTATTAAAACAAAATCATAATAATGAACAACACATATAACAGAGAGTACCGTCGTCTTCCGGGTATTCCTTCTACTGGGGAGCTCGGATTCTATATTCTGTGCGTTTATAATCTGTTTATCTGTGGCTCTCTGGTCGGGATGGCGCCTACATTCGGCCATTCCTGGATTTCAATCGTCCTCGATTGAACCTTGCGTTGCAGGAACGTCGTGGGTTATCTTCTACTTCTGGCTCCTCGTCCGGACTTTCTTCTGTAGCTGAATCATCTTCTTCACTGTGCCAAGACTTCAGTTGACTGATATGGGCCGTTGTCGTGTAGAACCGTCCACTGGTTCTTTCGCTTAACTGAGTCACTCTATACGTGTCGCTTGGCAGAACCTCGGTAATTATCAGAGGTCCTCGATATTTGGGTTGTGCCTTGGTTGGTTCACCCGTCATTTTGGGTACATGCCTCATCACTACAATTTCTCCTACTTCGAATTGGATTGTACGGCACTTCTTATCGTAGTATGTCTTCATAATTTCTTGTTTATTCTCAATTTGGGTTCTCACACTCTCTTGAATTCTATCCGGCTCGGTCCATGGGTCCACGTCTTCGTCGGCTAATCTTCTATGTATCCCATCGTGGAATCGAGGAGAATAGCCGTGGAGTGTTTCGAACGGTGTTTTATTCGTCGTCTTGTTCACCGCATTGTTCAGGTCTCGCTCTACCTCCTTGATCTTCAGGTCCCAATCCTTCCGTCGCGGATCCTCGATACTGGTTGCTATAGTGGACAATACTGTTCGGTTCACTCTTTCGACCATCCCGTTCCCTTGCGGATGTTTCGTAGAGTTCAGAGTATGATGTATTCCATTTCCTCGACAGAATTCTTCAAATTGCCTTGAGGTAAAACATGACCCTCTGTCGCTGATGATCTTGTCGGGTAGTCCGAAATCATTCACAAAACTTTTCATTACCTTCAGGACGTTCTGCGTCGATGTATTCCTTACAGGGCTTAATCGGACAAATCTTGTCAGATTATCGACAATCACTAAAAGTTCCTGGTTACCTTTTGTACTTCTCACGAAGGGGCCTACGTGGTCCATGTGTACGATGGAAAACGGTCTCTTGCCTGACTTAATGGGATGTAGGAAGCCTTGTTGTTTTCCACCGGGAACTTTGTTAAATAGACACTCGAGACACATAGCCACATGGCGTCGAACGTACCTCTTCATTGAAGGAAACCAGTACAATTCCTTAATTTTGTTGACAGTCCTATCAGTCGCAAAGTGTCCCATTAGATCATGGAATTTGACAACTAAGCTTTTCCTCATACTTTTGGGTATAACATACAGGGCTCGTTCCTCTTCTCCATTTTTCACCATGCGGAAAAGTCTGCCTCCTTTGTAGCTGTAGCCGTTAATTCTATTTTGTTCTCCTACTGTCCTATCACACGGGTCCTTTCGAAAGATCTGGATCAGGTCTCTCAATTCAGGGTCGGAATGCTGAATTATCAAGATTTGTTCTTCCAGTGTGATTGTGAGGCACACTTCAAGGTTTTTCTCCACGATTTCCTCCATCGTGTCTCTAGGGTCGTCGACTGGAGCTCTACTCATTCCGTCTACGTGGGCCATCTTCTCCCCTGTTTTATGTCGAATTTCGAAATCGTATTCCTGAATCAGATTGTACCATCGCGCTATCTGAGGATTTGTAGTCTTCTTCGCGTTCATGTAGACCAGTGCTTGGCAATCTGTAATCACTGTAAACTTGATTCCTACGAGGAACTGACGTAGTCGATCCAAGGTCCACACTATCGCCATCAGCTCCAATTTGCTTGAGTGGTACATCTTCTCGGCCTCTGTTGTCTTCTTGCTCACACAGTAGACCAAGCGCCATTTGCCGTCTTCGTCCATCTGTAGCACCATTCCTGCTAATCCCTCAGCACTCGCATCGCAATGTACTTCTGTCTTGAGTTCAGGGTTGTAATGAGCTAGTACCGGATATTCGACCAGATCCTTTCGTAGTCCTCCAAATGACCTTCGCTGTTCTTCCTTCCATTCAAATTGTGAACCTTTCTTCGTAAGTCTGCTTAGCGGTTCTGCTTTCCTCGCGAAGTCCTTTACAAATCGTCTGAAGAAGTTCGTCAGTCCCAGAAAGCGTCGTATGTCGTGGACATTCTTGGGTTCTGGAAATTCTTCTATCGCCTTGATCTTTCTTGGGCCTGGCTTAAGTCCGCCTGTACTGATGACATACCCTAAGAATTCAACTTCCCTCCTTCCGAACTCACATTTGGAGGGTTTCAGTGTCAACTTGGCTGATCTTATTCTTCCGAGGACTTCCCTCAACCTTTCGATCATCTCCCGCCAATCCTTTGCCGGGATAATCACGTCGTCGAGATAGCAGAATGCCTTCTTGTTCAGCAGCGGACCTAGGACAGTGTGCATCAGTCTTTGGAATTCAGCTGGTGCGTTGGCGAGTCCAAAAATCATCCTTTCGAATTGACCTGTATCATCTGGGGTGATGAATGCTGTCTTTAATTTTGCCTTATCGGTCAGTGGTATCTGCAGATATCCATTTGCCAGATCCAGAGTGGTGAAGAATTTCGCATTCCTTAGGCCTTCCAGAAGGTCGTCTATCCTTGGTAATGGGAACTTGTCCTTAACTGTTTGAATGTTGAGTCTCCTATAATCTACCACCAGACGATGATCTCCAGTTTTCTTCCTCACAAGTAGGACGGGACTAGCGTAGGGTGATCTAGTTTCCGTGACTATTCCATTGTCCTTCCACTCTCTGACAATCTCCCTGATTGCTTCGCGTTCACTTGCAGTCGTCTTATACGGTCTCAGACAGACTGGCTTGCTTCCATCAACCTCCTTAATGTCCATCTTGGTGACATCGGTGCACCCTAATTCCTCCATGCCAAGAGCGAAACAGTCTCTATACTCGTTTACTACATCTAGGATTTCTTGTCTCTCTTTCGAAGTCAGAGAATGATTGACGTTGATGTCCTCAGGCAGTATGGGGCGCTTACGTTTCATTTGGTCTTGTCCTTCCCTCTTCTCTTCATTTTTAGTCTGAAACGAATCCTCTGCGACGTCCAGGTTAACAACAATATCATCAAGGTTCAGTAGTTCAACTCGCCCTACACATTGGTTCTTCCTTACTCTCAACTTGCCCTTGCCAGCTGAGATGATGGGTACGGTCGTCTTTCCATCGACCACTTCCAATAGGGAATCGACACAGGCGTCATCTACTCCTGTGAACAATACATATCCGTCCTTCACCTCGTCTGTGATTGCACTTGTAAAGTTAATGGAGTCGCTCTCCAACTGAACAGTTTCGGTTGCTCTCAGTTCGATGCGACGCGACTTGATTTCTTCTTGCAGATTAGCAAACGGAAATTCGGATGAATAGCCAATATGCAAGTTTTTACCAATTCTGGCGAAGGATACGTAGGGCAGATCTGTCCATGTTCTTCCAATTAATAGGTCATAGGGTTGGACATCATCGTTGACAATGAATACAGCGATTTCCCTTCCGACGATGCCCCTCCAGGTCGACTGTCGTCTTCCCAACGGTCCTGGCAGCTGGTGCAGTCTGGTTACCGATGCCGTACAGACTAGTCGAGTCTGGTTCGATGTCGACGCTGATCCTCCTTGCGACCGATTCTCTCATTAGACAACTGCTGCTCCCGGTGTCTATCATTGCCTTCACGGTTTCCTTGTTGTCGATCTTGACATCCTTCAAATATACATCTGGCGGGACAGTCTCCAGTCCTTCGACTTCCAGGTTGGCTACTTTTAGTCCTTCTTTGGGTCTTGTGCAATTCCTTTCCTTGTGTCCCGTTTGACCGCATCCTCGGCATGTCAACGTAGTCCTGGGTGCTGGGCAGTCTCTGGCAATGTGTCCAAACTGATTGCAGTTGAAGCACTTCGGTTCTCCCTTGTCGTTTCTGATCGTACGGTTGACCATTCTCCTCAAGGTGTTAGGGTACGTTACACTGATTTCGTTCCTTGCAGCGTCTTGACCCGAAACATTCGTTCCTTGTTTAGTCTCTTTAACTTCGCTTTGGTTGGGGAATCTCGCAGATTTCTGCTGAAACGACGGTGGTATGAGGTGTTTCGCATTCCAATGCGGAGGTCCCATCTCGGTGCGAACATTTTCGTACTCGTTCAGTTTATCCGCCAACTCATCTGGGTTGTTTAACTTGGTCCAATCGTCAATGAGATGATTACGCAGCACATTTGGAACTTTTTTCTTTAGCTGGTTAGTGACGGACAAATCCTTTAGGGCGTCGAAATTTTCCACGTTCATTCCTTCGATCCATTCGTTGAAATATCCCCGCAATTCGAAAGCGAAGTCTCTCCAGGAACCCTTTTGAGATCTCTCGTGCTTCTCGAATTTTTGTCTGAATTGTTCGGGGCTCAACTTGTACCGTTTTAGGAGCAACCTCTTCACGAACCTATAATCGCGCTTTGTTCTTCTGTCTCCCGAGCGATTAATTGAGTCATTTCGTAAGGTAGCAATCCTAGGAGGCTGAACGCCCATTGGTCTTCATCCAATCCTAGTCGCTTTGCCTGTCTTTCGAAAAGAATTAGGTAAAAACTCAAATCATTGTCCTTCGACTCGTACTTGGGCATCAGTTTACGTATCTCGTAATGTGCGTCATTGCTGGTACTTCGAGACGTATCGTTGTTTCCGCGTGTAGTCTGGATGCGCAGCTTCTCAAGCTCGAATTCCATTACCATTTGTTCTTTTCGTTCCCGTTCGATTCGTTCCCGATCCTCGATTCGTTTCCGATCCTCGATTCGTTCCCGCTCCTCGATTCGTTTCCGATCCTCGATCAGAGTCTCCAACAGTTGCTTTGCGAACTCTTCTTCGTAAGATTGGCCATTCAAAATAAGGTGTTTTAAGTCGACGATCCTGCTCTCTGGCGGTACTACCTCGCCGAGTTCATACGCCAACTTGCTCAAATCGCATTTCCTTACTTTCCCTAAATAAGTCATGTTTTTCAAAAGGAAAAATAAACAAAGCAAAAAATTTTAAAATAAACAAATAAAACTGACTAAACCAGATACGTACTGTTTCAATTATTTCTCTAAACGAAATCAACTTTTCTTTAGTAATTTGAGACAATACTTTTTTTTTCTTTTTACCGCGATACTTTGCGATAATACTTTTTATCGAGATGATTTTGCAATAATACTTTTACCGCGATACTTTGCGATAATACTTTTGTCGAGGTGACTTGTAATAATACTTTTAGGAATAGGTAATTAAATTTCGTACATACCATGCAACTCCTCTTACGTTGATCGGTCACCGCGCCACGTCCTTCTCGTTTCCAAATTATTCCAGTGAATCTTCAATTTTCTTCAGGACCATCCCACTTCTGAATTTCTGTTGGCTTCCGTAGGCGTTTCTTACTGGGAAAAAGAAAGAGAGGATCCAATGAAATAATTTAGTAGCGTTTATTAAAACAAAATCATAATAATGAACAACACATATAACAGAGAGTACCGTCGTCTTCCGGGTATTCCTTCTACTGGGGAGCTCGGATTCTATATTCTGTGCGTTTATAATCTGTTTATCTGTGGCTCTCTGGTCGGGATGGCGCCTACACGATATACATGCTAAAAGGTACAACTTCTTTAAGTGTTGTCCATGAGTGTATATTGGTTATCTCGTGTGTCTTCAATAAAAGTCACTGTAATATCTTTCAGAGTTATTGTCTCAATCCCGATATATATGCTAAAAGGTACAACTTCTTTAAGTGTTGTCCATGAGTGTATATTGGTTATCTCGTGTGTCTTCAATAAAGGTCACTGTAATATCTTTCAGAGTTATTGTCTCAATCCCGATATACATAGTAAAACTTCCTTAAGTTTTGTCCATGAGTGTATATTGGTGACATAGTCGCAGCGGTGACATATTTCTATATAAACAAGATCGACCCACACATCTTAAACCTGCCCAAAGAGTCTACCTAGACCGCCAAAATGAGGATGTTTATATGACCGAAATAACGGGGTTATATTGCCCTGAAAAGGAAGAAATTCTCAATCTGCTCACGTCTAGGCAGAAGTCTGTTCTGAGTGAATTCCTCAACATTGCAATAGCGCATTTAAAAGAACTGCGATATAAGCAGGCGACTGTTCAATTTTATAGCGAATTGTAACTTCTGGTACATTCCAGATATCCCTTCAGTAGGGGGTTCGTCTGATGTTAAATATATTTTAAATTTGAATCAGATTTTCACAAATTCTGGAAACCAGCACAGACAATAGACGTAACACAGATGATGGATCCAACTTGAAGAAAGGTCGATGTTAATCTCCACTTTCTGTAGATAACTTCTATGTTTACTTCTGTATCTGGGATGTTAAAATAAATGTGTTTCAGCAACCCTGGTAGTACAGAATAAAGGAATGTGTATAGCCCTAATGTTTACATTTTTGTTAGTTTTAATATTCTCTAATTAATGTTTGTAATCTTGGTAAAGATAATAAAATAAGATATTATCTTAATTTGTAGTACGTTAAAAAAATTAAACTACAAAATAACATGGGAGAATCCTGTATGGGACGTGTTTTCTTAATAAAGATTTCTTGTTGTTAAGTTAAATTTATATTTATTTTTGTATTTTGTTCTGACTGTTGACTAGAAATCAATAAACTTTGACTATTGTCTCAATCCTGTCCATATCTAACCAAATAGCTTTTATCCAACGATGATATAAAACAATTAGTAAATTTAATTGCCATCTATCGTTAAAATTTTACACAAATTTATTGGCAATGTGTTTCTTTTGAATATCATCAAATATTATCTTTACAGACCTTACTGATGAACCAAGCCCTCTCATTCAATAACTCATATCATTGCAGTAAGGTCTGTAGAGATAATATTTGATGATATTTAAAAGATACTCATTGCCAGTAAATTTATTAGTGTAAAATTTTATATATAACAATTATAATATGATGCACTAGCGCGCCATCTGTTATCAATATTCGAAACTATTTTAAAGGCGTAAGATTCTTTTTGATATTAAGCAATAACTACTGCCCTTACTGCAATGGAAAAATTAATGGGAGGGCCTGGCTCATCAGTGGTGAACCCTCCCAGCGGTTTCGCCAGTTTAATCTACCATTAGTAGAAATTGTTTAATTTCAAAAAGAATCTTACGCCTTTAAAATAGAATTTTATATATAACAATGTATATTAAATATATTTATAAAAATTATTAAAGATAATTAGTTTTTTTAAAATATAATATTCTCAAGCATTGATCCCACGTCACTTACGTGGGATGTCTGAACCACCATCACGCCAAAGAGAAGTGAAGTCAAAAATAACAAACGCCCTTTGCGAATAAAAAGTTTAATAAAATAATATAGTTATAAACACCTTTTGAGGTGAGGTATACATAGCATAAAATTCCTATTTTATACTCCGACACTAAAAAATAAATATGTATATGCTTATAAATTCAAAATTTTAATTATAAAAATCTTAATAAATGAAATGTAATTAATTTAAAATTATCATTAAGTTCTAACCTACTATGGACCTGTAGCGCCATCTATTGAAGCTTTTATGAACAATTTTAATTCAATTTTCACCAGATCATGTGATATTCAAATAAATAGCAAACGAAGGAGATATATTAAAATTCTCTATATAATTATATATATATTTTTTGATTTATAAAAATAATAAAATATAAATTAAAACTAAGATATATTTATGAAATTGGAATTTGCTTTAGAATTTTTAAAATCTATTCTCCAAAATGTTTAAAACGTTGTAATTAAAATAATAAATTAGTAAATACGATTGGAAATGTAAAAGAGTGATCCTACAATATATTTTTAGACAAACAAACTTCAATCTAAGATAATGCTACCTTCCAATCAGTGACATCGTCTGTTTTGTAACAATTTAGTCTTTTGATATTTTATGCTGTGTTCTTTATATCTAACAAGCTATTTGATATTCAGCAAAACTTACCTATTTTTATTCAATTATTCCTAAATAAAATATATATGAAGACTCTTAAATAGTTTTAAAATGAAAATTTGATGTGCCAAAATCTTTTACGAATGGTTCAAAGCCACGTACTAAATAAATAAAAACTCGATTTATATATTTGCATACCACATAAAAAAATTCAGACGAAACAGTTTTTATGCAAATATATTTCATTACACCATAACTTATCCTATTAAATAAAAGGCCTAATTGTCATAGAACGCACATTGAAATAAAGTTTCTAGAGATATGTTTCAGGAAGAAGATGGATGTCGGCCATGTCGAAATATCGAAGGTTTTTAAAAAATTATAATGAGCGATGGTCCCAAAAAAAACAAAAAAGTACTGCAAAGAAGACATACGAGATAACCAATTGTAAAAAAAATTGCTTCTGTCTATTAAAAAAAAAAAAAAAAAAACGACGACCGGCGACATCAAAGACTTTCCACTTCCTTAAGATTTGTCTATGAGTGTATATCTTAACTCTATGTGTATGATTTACCAATGACGGATATGTCAATAAAATGGTGTTAAAATCTAAAATACATCTTATATAGGGCGTATCCATTGAATGCAAGCTCTCAGAACTTGTGGACACTTCTAGATGTTTCCCTTATGTTGTTGTTGTTGTTTCTTATCCCCTTGTGTAAAGATTACAAGAATTCCATGAGTCCAATCTCCTCCAGCTGTTTTATGATAAGCAGCAGCCTCTCCCAAAGGTCCTGTTTAGTACATCTAATGCAAGCCAAAATGTGTTTTGGAGCTGCAGGTGTCAAGCTACATTGTTTCCCTTATTGACCGTCTTAGTGCAAAATGGTGGATAGATGGTTGCAAGTTGTACGGTCTTCCTGCCAGCCTGTTTGCATCGGCTCCAGCGACCCGTCGCATCGCTACAGCAGCGCCGTCCGCCATCGGCCGGACCTGCCGTCCTGGATCCTTCTGTCTCGAGGATCATCACGTCAAGCACGTTATCTACGTATGTTTCTTCTATCTGCTTATTGTGTTGCTTATTTGTTTATTGTATATGTTTATTTAATGCTCTTTTTATAAATAAACATATATTCAATTCAAATAAATTATATATTCAATGCTCTTTTTAAAACAAAATATAAGAAAATATCAAATATGCGAAATAAACTCCGAGAGAAAAATGACAAAAACTATAACAAGACTTAGAACAAAACACTATAAAGGAATGACAATACATCCAGATGGCACAAGAACCTATAGGACATACAACAACTGTCCTGGTGTGTAACTAACACCTACCCACATATTCTCATGCCCAGCAATGGCCGCAGCCTTGCAGAAAATTGACATGTACCCAGAGCAGCAGCTTTACACACCCAAGGTAGAGAAAATTGCTGTGATAGAGATGCATGGGGAGATCTGAGGCTCTTCATTGGACACAACAACAACAACAATGATCTTTTTCTTAATTGTTTATTTTATTTTTGATAATTCTGTTACCTACTCTACTACAATTATTGTAAATAGTTTCACGCGCAATTATCCAGATCGGATATAGCGTGTCGCAACTGGTAATAAATAAATGTTACCTACGTATTCTTCGTAGACCGCGAAATACGTGGTGTCGCTGGAGACCCGCTGGTGATCTTCCATCAAACTCTGCCGCGGTGGCTGAAGCCGTATGTACATTGTTGTGTGTATTTTAATATGATCTTCATTTTGTAAATTATCCATTATCATTTTACTTGAATAGTGAAGACTGTGAACTTTTACCTTGTATTGGCAAGATGTCAATAAACATTGTCTCCTTGGTCGACAAGTGAGTCCACTCTGTCCGTTAGAACAAGATGTGGTCGGTGTAACGACACATGTCTACCATAATTATTGTTGTTAATTGTTAAATTGTTGTTGTTTATTGTTGAATTTGACACGAAAATAGGTATTTTTTGGGCCAACCGACGCTGACGACAACACTGGCCAGCCGACGCCCGCGCATGCGCGAGCAAGAACAAAAGACTTAGCCCGAAAACTTCCGGTAAACAAAGGCTGCTTTTCGACTTAACGTTTGGTTTTGACGGGCCAGAAAAGGAACTATCCCTTCATAAATTTTAATAATTGTTTTTGAATAACTTTTGTATTGATATTAATTTGTGTGATTTTTTAAAATAAATATTTCTTTCAATAAGCATTAATTCTTCATCACTGTTTACTAACTTAGGCCTCGTCATTCAACGTTGTGACACTTCTGATCCCTGCAACAAAGGTATTGATTTACCAATTTATAATTTTCAAATCAGTTTCCAGCATTACTGTAAAGCTAGGAACGTTTAGTTCAGGTTAAGCCATCGGGACCTTGTATTGTCTTTCTTTTTTTCAAATCTAAGATAAAGACAACATTTAGGCGCAGTCGACAGGATAAAGATTGAAGAATTACTGATTACACAAAGGTGCAACTGTGAACCAGTGATTACTTCTCAGGATGGATGACCAACCAGTTAGTAGTGCTGAACTGAAAAAGCTTAGGACGCCAGTGCGTGCAATGTTCACCAAGGCGTTCAATGAGCTCGAAACAGAGATCAAGAAGAAGGAAGTCAAGAAAGCAGATGTAGAGAAAATCCTCCGCCGACTCCAGACCCACCATGAAAAGCTTTTAATATTGAACATGAGGATGGAAGAAACTCTGCTACGAGAATCAGCGTCTGAAGACATTTTCACTGCTGAGTACGAATCCGTTTGTGAGTACGAAGATAATTTCAGTAACATTATGACTGATTACGAGGCTCTTGCGGAAGAGGATGACGTTAGTACTAGTACAATCAGCGGCACAGCAGCAATGAACTATCGACTACCGAAGCTGGAGTTCAAGAAGTTTGGGGGAGAACCAAGAGAATGGATTACATTCTGGAGTCAGTTCAGCACGATTGACCGGGATCCACAGATGCCTCCAGAAACTAAGTTTCAGTATCTCTTTCAAGCCACTGCCGAGAACTCCGAGGCAAGAGAAGCAGTCGAAAGTTTTCCACCGAGTGCCGACAACTACCCTAAAGTCATCGAGTATATCAAATCACGTTTTGGAGAGGATGAAATGCTTGTTGAGATTTATGTGCGTGACCTGCTTCAGAATGTGAGAGCCGAAGGTAAGATGTCTGTAGTGAAGCTTTACGATAGACTGGAGACTCAACTGCGAGCATTAGAAACATTGGGCGTCGCTCGTGACAAGTTTGCGGCTATGCTGTACCCACTCGTCGAATCAGCGCTACCAGAGGACACCCTGAGAGTATGGGAACGAAGTCAATATACGGTGAGCGGAAGAGGAGTACAGGATAAGTTGACACAACTCATGACGTTTTTGAAGACAGAGGTGAAGGGCGAAAGTCGAGTGAATATGGCCAAAGCAGCGTTCAAGATCGACAACAATCAAGATGCGAAGGATGATCGATCAAACAGGAAATATCTTTCTAAGAAGAATCCTGGAAGTAAAATGCCGTCAGCTACTGACCTCGCCAACACCACTCAGATCGCCAACACCACTCGGATGCGAAACAACTGCATCTTTTGTGGGAATGGTCACCCGAGTCAAGAATGCTACAGTGGACAGCGGATGCATCTACCAGAGAAGAAAGATAAGGCTAAAGGGAAGAATGTTTGTTTTTGGTGCCTGCTTCCTGGCCACGCATTCAAGAAATGCCGGATTAAGCCACGTTGTCCTGTCTGCGGGGGGAAGCATTACGCCATTATGTGTCCTACTTTGGAAGCCCAGAAGACTTCTCAACTTCAAAAAGCGGAACTAAAGGTTTCAGGGGAAAGTCCTGCAACAGAGCAAGAGACCGCCAATCAATTCACGTCAACAACTTTGAACAACGCTACCGTGGGAGGAGTCTATCTACAAACTCTGATAGTCAAGATAAGCGGACCAAAGGGGAAGCATAATGTTCGAGTGTTGCTTGACTGTGGATCCCAGCGGTCCTATATTTCAAAGAGAATGGTGGACGCACTGGGCCTAAAGAGAGTGCAGCAAGTTACACTTACCCACAATCTGTTTGGAGGCGGAGAAATTCGTCAAAAGAAGCACAATGTGTACAAAGTAAATGTTTCCAGCCTCAACAACGAATACATGGATGATCTCAAATTCTTGGATCAGGAAGTAATTTGCGGACACATCAGTCAAGTACAGGATCATACTATACTCAATGAGTTAAAAGCTCGAGGGATCAACTTGACTGACGTATACAAGGCGAAGAGAGACCGATCCACATGTTAATTGGTTCGGACTTGCTCAGCAGCATTCTGACAGGCAGAATGAAAATATTGCAAAGTGGAGTTGTGGCGACAGAAACCAAGCTGGGGTGGACAGTAATGGGACCAGCAATAGGGAACGACATGGAAGATTCATGCCTGATCGTGACTTCACTTCACGTTAATAGTTTTGACGTACAGGATTTATGGAAATTAGATGTGCTTGGTATCATGGATGCAGCAGAAACAAAATCTAGGAAAGATTTAATCGAAGCCTCCAATACTCATTTCAAGGAGACTGTGAAACGAGACGAAAGCGGAAGGTATATCGTGTCACTACCATGGATAGCTGGACATCCACCAGTTCCAGTCAATCGCCGAACTACAGAAAATAGATTGCTGACTACAACAAGGAATGTCCAGGGCAAGATGCTGTATGAGGAGTATGATACTATTTTTGAGGAGTGGGAAAAAGAGAAAATCATCGAGGAAGTTGAGGATAAATGGGAGGAGTGCAATTATCTCCCTCATCGCCCAGTGCTCAAGGATAGTCACACCACTCCTATTCGTCCAGTATTCGACGCAAGTTGCAAGAAAAAGGGGCTCCCATCATTAAATCAATGTCTGGAAAAAGGAGACAACCTGATTGAGCTCATTCCTGATTTGCTCTTGCGGTTCAGACTTGGAAAGTATGGCATCATTGCAGACATACGAAAAGCTTTTCTCCAGATTCAGGTTCGAGAGGAAGATCGTGAATTCCTTCGGTTCCTTTGGTGGAAAAAGGACCAGAAGACACTAAAATTTTACAGGCATTGCCGAGTAGTCTTTGGCCTTACCTCAAGTCCTTTTCTGCTAGCTGCAACCATTAAGTATCATTTGAGCCTGCCGCAGTTTCAAGATAATAGGTGCGCAGAACTTCTTGCCCGAAGTTTTTACGTCGACAACTGCATTCTTAGTTTGTCATCTACACATGATGTCAAAAAATTTATCAAGGAATCCTCCGACATCATGATGCAAGCCAAATTTGAGTTACGAGACTGGATGTGGAATGAACCTGGAATCACAGAACAAGATCCAGTCTCTATTTTGGGTATGAAATGGCACCTTCAGACTGACACTATTGCCATTAATGTGCAGTCATTGAAAAATATAGATGAAGAAAAATCAATCACAAAGAGAAGTATCTTGTCAGCCTGCCATCGCATTTTTGATCCGATTCAATTTACCTGTCCAGCTACAATCAAAATTAAGAAGATGGTTCAAGATGCTTGGAAGGAGAATAAATCATGGGATGAACCGCTGAACGAAGACAGACGGGTCGAGTTCATAAAATGGAGGAAGCAAGCTTTAGAATTGGATCAGATCAAGATACCTCGATGGATCTTGCCTATCAAAGGAAGAACAACATTGCACGTGTTTTGTGACGCTTCAGCTATAGCGTACGCAACGGTGATCTTCATGCGAATAGAGAATGCGTCAGTCATAGTTGTGCGATTCGTTGAAGCAAGAAATCGACTGGCAACTATTAAGAGGATCACGATTCCACGACTGGAACTATTAGCCTGTTTGATTGGAGCACGACTGTTGGTGCATGTTCTGGAAAATTTAGAAGAAAGTCCGGAGAAGATTCAATGTTGGACAGACTCCAGTCCTGCCCTATACTGGATACAACAACAAGAGAATTGGGCTCAGTTCGTTTCCAACCGTGTCAAGGAGATCACAACACTTACGAAGAATGAAGATTGGAACCATGTCGCAGGGGAACACAATCCAGCAGATCTTCCATCCCGTGGTGAATCCCCATCGAAATTCATAAAATCCGGATGGTGGGAGGGACCAAAATGGCTTCAGGAAAAGAAAGAAGACTGGCCAGTATCAAAAGTACAGTATGATCTGGAAGCCATTGAAGAAGAGAGGAGGAAGACTGTGGTGGTTGGATTTGTAGCCAAAAAGCCCGAGGAGAATCCATGGTATCTGAATCTATACGAGGGAAAACGTGAAGTGACTCTAACACAAATACTGAGAGTAATCGCGTGGATGCTACGTTTCAAGCCCTCGGAATACAAAGGAGATGTCATCTCACAAGAGGAGCTAGACAGTGCTGAAAAGTCCCTAGTTAAGATAATACAGAGTGAATCGATCGGTGAGGAAGATCCCAAGATGAAGCAGCTACACGCGTTCCTGGATAAAGAAGGATTATGGAGAGTGAAAACGAGGATAGTGAATCGAAATGACGATGAACTGTTCCGATTGCCAATTTTGATCCCAACGAATCATCCGGTCACAGAGCTAATTGTGAAATCAGTCCACGAGAAAATGTACCACTGTGGAGCCCAGACGCTGCGATCAGTACTAAGAGAGAAGTTCTGGATTCCAAAAGCTCGACAACTAGTTCGTCATGTAATTCATAAATGTCCTCGCTGTCGACGATTTGAAACCAAGCGAGTCGACGTACCAGAGGCATCGTTACCTCAACATCGCGTACGAGATGTTGTGGTTTTTGAGGTGACAGGAATTGACCTCGGAGGACCTTTATATCTGGAAGATGGACAGAAGGTTTGGTTCGTCATCTTCACCTGTGGCGTATACCGTGCGGTCCACCTCGAACTGGTGACTTCCTTATCGACGGAAGCATTGGTGGGAGCAGTAGAGAGGTTCGTAGCAAGACGAGGTTGCCCTGCAGTCATCTACTCTGATAATGGGACAAATCTAGTTGGACTCCGGAACGAGCTTTATCGAGTTAATTTTGGAGTGAAATGGAAGCTAAATCCTCCAGCAGCACCGTGGTGGGGAGGTTGGATCGAGAGAATTGTTGGACTCACCAAAAAACTGCTTCGAAGATTGCTGGGAAAACGTGTTGTCAACTACGAAGAAATGGTGACGATCCTCGAAAACTGTGAACGAGTTATCAACGCGCGACCACTCACCTACATTGCTGAGGACAATGATGATCTTGTGCCATTAACCCCAGAGATGTTTCTTCGAGAACCAAGAGCTGAAGGAGAGATTGATCTAAATGAATTCAGGTGTAATTTTGGGAAGAGCTATGAGAAACGCAAACGACTCCTGAAGGATTTCCGTAAGAGGTTCAGAAGCGAGTACCTAGGATTGTTGGTGCATCACGACAATCGCAAGAAACAACGACAGTTAAAAGTTGGAGATATCGTCCTTGTGGAGGTTGAAAACAGGAAGCAAATAAACTGGCCTATGGGAAAGATTACGAAGGTGTTTCCTGGAACTGACAATGTGCGAAGACTTGTGGAAGTTAAGACTAAGTCTGGATTCATGAAGCGTGCAGTGCAACGATTGTTCCCACTTGAAGTACCATCTGAGGACGTAGAGCAAGGCGACGGGGAGCTTAAGCCAGCGGAGGATGAGATCGTCAGGGAGAAAACATCCAGTGTGGAGTCCACGTCTGCGCAAGAGAAAACTACCCCAGTAAAAGTAGGGAAAGTTTACACGCGTTCTGGAAGAGAAGTCAAGTTACCGATTAGGTTTAATTGAAGTTTGTTTTTTTAATTAATATTGACCTTATAGCAAAGTTCAAAAGGTCAAGGTGGGAGAGTGACACGAAAATAGGTATTTTTTGGGCCAACCGACGCTGACGACAACACTGGCCAGCCGACGCCCGCGCATGCGCGAGCAAGAACAAAAGACTTAGCCCTAAAACTTCCGGTAAACAAAGGCTGCTTTTCGACTTAACGTTTGGTTTTGACGGGCCAGAAAAGGAACTATCCCTTCATAAATTTTAATAATTGTTTTTGAATAACTTTTGTATTGATATTAATTTGTGTGATTTTTTAAAATAAATATTTCTTTCAATAAGCATTAATTCTTCATCACTGTTTACTAACTTAGGCCTCGTCATTCAACGTTGTGACACTTCTGATCCCTGCAACAAAGGTATTGATTTACCAATTTATAATTTTCAAATCAGTTTCCAGCATTACTGTAAAGCTAGGAACGTTTAGTTCAGGTTAAGCCATCGGGACCTTGTATTGTCTTTCTTTTTTTCAAATCTAAGACAAAGACAACAGAATTATTGTTGAATTGTTGTTGTTTATTGTTGAATTATTGTTGAATTATTGTTCTTTATTGTTGAATTATTGTTGTAATTTGTTGAATTGTTGTTGTTTATTGTTGAATTGTTGTTGTTCATTGTTGAATTGTTGTTGTTCATTGTTGAATTGTTGTTGTTCATTGTTGAATTATTGTTGTTTATTGTTGACTCATTGTTGTTTATTGTTGAATTATTGTTGTTTATTGTTGAATTATTGTTGTTTATTGTTGAATTATTGTTGTTTATTGTTGAATTATTGTTGTTCATTGTTGAATCATCGTTGTTTATTGTTGAATTGTTATTTATCAGTGAGTAGATTATCATCAATGATGGTACTTTGCAGAATTGCCGATTGTTTATGTTAAATTCATCTCAGGACATAACAATTAGATTACAAAAAGGTATAAGACGCCGCCAATTCTTTTTTATTATACCTTTTTGTAATTTATCGAAATCCGCGCGCAAACCGTGATAATAAATTCTCTTAGAATCAAAGATATTTCGACCATAAAATCTTTTCTATTCTCTCGACGTTTCAACAAATATCTTCTGTCCTCGTCATGAACAAATGAAAATTAAAATATTTGGCAAGGTGTTAAGGACGCCCTTTTGCAACCTCAGAATAATTTCTAACGCCTTGTGCCAAAAGTTTTAATTCTTATTTATTCCTGACGAGGATGTTTTTGTCGAAATGTCGAAAGAATAAAACACATTTACTGGCCGAGGTATCTTTAATTCTAAGAACTGTGGCCAGTCCACAACTTTCAACAAGGTCTAATATATCGGCTGCGTGAATAAACATTTTTTTTTCTTTTACACTTCCAAATTCTTGCTGCCAAACAAGGACATTTGGAATGCTGGAGCCAAGATCGGCTGAAGTAGGTTACGGGAAGTCTGTCTGTCTGGCTATTCTAGAAGGCGGAAGTTGGCGGCGGCCATTTTGACGGTATGGTTGGATCAAGAAGTCCTCGGACACAACTGCCCATCAATGGCCGCGCCTCGTCTGCCGCGTAATTGCTAAGCCTAAATCTTTTTTTTTTCATATTTTAACGGTGCCTTGATAAATGTTTAACGTTTATGTACACGTAGTACAGGCCATGGTGGGTAGTAGTTGGTGACTGCTTTTACTGTAAGTGAACTACATGTCTATAAAATGAAAGGATTTAAAAGCACGAATGTTTCTTTTATACATAATACAAACTTCTACTGCCCTTACTGCGATGAAAAAGTATATTGGGAGGGCTTGGCTCATCAGTGGTGAACCCTCCCAGCGGTTTCGCCAATTTAATCCACCAGACCGCTTCTCAGAGCTCTAATACTGTATTGGACGATTCTGCTTATATACGCAGCACTGAAGGATGGAATCTCAGAAATGGTTTCCAAGAAAACTATGGATATAAGCTTATACTTGTCTATACTTATAACATGTCTACACACATGGAAAGTACATTATTGACTGTATTGACTTATCCATTGATGAGCTCTACTCTTCCCCGGCAGACACTATCAACAAGCTCTACAAGCTTGATATGATTGATTGGAGATAAGAAAGAAGAAGAAAGAAGACACGTGGAAAGCAGTTCGACTATTGCACTTTTTGACTTTTTGGTTACTTGCACTCACTGGTGGGGTTAGACCTTTTGTAGAATCGGGGCATCAAAGCAATATTTTTATTAAGAAAAAAAGAAGTGTCCAATGCGGGATTCGATCCCGGGCCGTTGGTGTAGGAAATCGACGGTTTGTACCACTCGTCCACGGACCCACCTAAGTGATGATACAGAGGGGAGTTATAAGTGGTACATAAATGCATATTACAGAGAAAATATATTTAAAAAATTTCGCAATAAGTTTTTTTTTTATCAAAACCGCGAGCTTTCGAGTTGTCAATCTTCTACAGCCAGAATTACACGAAAGAGGGAAACGTGGTAGGGCGAGAATTATGTTTTGATACACAAGATGTAGGACATAATGGAATTAACCTACTTATAAGAGTTAAAAAAAGTACCTGGATTTGATTATCAAGAGATAGTTCTCAGCGAGGTACGTCAGTTGTTCCCAGGGTAGACCTTCTTTTTCCTCTCCGATCTATTTCTCTCTGATGTTTGATCCTAGATCCTGTGTCTCCACTTGTCACACAACTACCATGATTACATCACAAATCACCACATACTTGTACAATGGTGACATCGAGGTCTGCGGCAAGACGGCGGCGAGTTACCTCCAGGGCGTGTGGATGATCCTACAGGAGAGACTGACATCGGAGCGGTCTACAAGGCGACGTGGTCCAGGCTGCACGTGTATAGCATGGAGCGGAATGCTTTACAAAAGTGACATCCACGGCGCCAAGGATTCTTCTAACGAGGAGGTTGAAGGCAAGTCCCACTGATTGTATTCCTTCTGTTAAGTGAGACATATAATAAAGCGCTAACTATAGCTGCAACATACTTGTACAAGGTGGGTTTTTATGTCGATACAATTCGGTTAGGAATCCATTTCAGTTTCTGATGGTGACACGTATGGAGAGAGTGCACGTCCAAGTGGTGTGATAAAATCCAACTTTATTGTGGCGACTCTAGGAGAATACCATCCTGATGCCAATACAGACGATGGTCAACAGCAGGGCGGACTGGATATTGGAGCCTCCAGAGAAGTAGGAATTCACTGGACACACAGCACAGTGAGTCCTGCACTGACATCAGCAGTCACACTGACCTTTAGTTTCCCATCCCACTTTCACTTTTTCCTTGGCGAGTTCAATTTTGAGCCAATCGTCCAGTTTCTCGAAGTAGTTGAGCAGAGAGCTGGCGTTCATGTTGGGCTGACCGGTCAGATTCTGCATCACTTCCTGCCAGGGAACCGAGGACCCTTTCTCCAGGGCCGAGCTGAGCACAGGGACCGACTATGTCACAGTCCATCCATAGTGGAGTCATAGGAATTGTCAGGATGAACAAGTAGGAATCATTGGCAAAATTTAGAAAATAGATATTGAATTACACTCATAGACAAAACTTAAGGAAGTTGTACCTTTCAGCATGTATATCGGGATTGAGATAATAACTCTGAAAGATATTTCAGTGGCCTTTATTGAAGACATACGAGATAATCAATATACACTCATGGATAAAACTTAAGGAAGTTGTACCTTTCAGCATATATATCGGGATTGACCAATAACTCTGAAAGATATTACAGTGACCTTTATTGAAGACACACGAGATAACTAAGTGTGAACAAAATTGCCTCGGTCTCCTTAAAAAAAAATAGATAACCGATGACACCAAAGACCTTTCACTTCTTTAAGTTTTGTCCATGAGTGTACAATTACAATTGAGTGTACATTAAAACAATACATTAATCAGTGGATAAGTGACAACACATTGGAAATTTCAAACAGTAGTTTGACACAGACAAGTAGGGCGATACTGAGACACAGGTAGGCTCACCGCAGCCGTTTTCCCGCCTCCTTATGGCCGTCGATGTCGCAGTGGTTCAGCTTCTCCTGTCCCGTCAAATTGCATAGCGCCTCGTGGAACTGGAACTGGATGATGAAACTCACGAAGTACCTGGACACGCAGCCGACTGAGAGACATCCATTCTATGTGGTGTTTCCACTCAACTCCACCGCGGGGGGCAGTAATGCTGAAGACTCAGCATGTCACTGGATCTACATGTCACTGGATTACCATGTCACTGGATCTACATGTCACTGGATTACCATGTCACTGGATTACCATGTCACTGGATTACTATGTCATTGGATCTACATGTCACTGGATCTACATGTCACTGGATTACCATGTCACTGGATTACCATGTCACTGGATCTACATGTCACTGGATCTACATGTCACTGGATTACCATGTCACTGGATTACCATGTCACTGGATCTACATGTCACTGGATTACCATGTCACTGGATTACCATGTCACTGGATCTACATGTCACTGGGTTACCATGTATATAAAATGAAAGGATTTAAAAGCACGAATGTTTATTTCAGACATGAAACAAACTTCTACTGTCCTTACTGCGATGAAAAAATATAATGGGAGGGCTTGGCTCATCAGTGGTGAACCCTCCCAACGGTTTCGCCATTTCAATCCACCAGACCGCTTCTCAGAGCTCTAATACTGTATTGGACGATTCATTGGACGCAGCACTGAAGGGTGGAATCTCAGAAATGGTTTTTAAGTAAACTACGGACATAAGCTTTTAGGACAGTAGAATTACATATAAATATTTGCATCGAGCAATGCTCTTCCGCAAACAATAAAGACAAGGCCAGTTAGGCATAACTTAATACTAAGCAATAACGCGCCATCTATACATATAAAATGAAAGGGTTTAAAAGCACGAATGTTTCTTTTATACATAATACAAACTTCTACTGTCCTTACTGCGATGAAAAACCATGTCACTGGATAAACATGTCACTGGCCCATCGGTCCTGCCGCTGTCCTCTCATCCCTCCACCAGCGGCCTGCTGAGTCTTCAGACATGACCTGGATGTCTACCAAGACACACATCTATAAATACTTCCTCGGCGTGGAACTGAGGAGTGAAGACCTTGTCTGGAGGAGAACTCTCTCAAGGTGGGGAAGCCTTCCTTGCTAAAGAAATTTGTACATATTTAACTTATATATTCCTCTGCATATTTATAATATTTTTGGTTAATTTTATATGTTTTTATTTGAATGAAATCTCCCGGATATAAATTACATCGTTTCCTATCTAACGATGGGTCCCCAGCTGGCCTACCTGATGTACGGGACATCTGCCGGCACGTGATACTTGGCTCCTGCGTCGAAGTCCTGCTCGGACCTTTTCACCGGCGGACTGATGCCCTGGTAGTGGATCCTGGACCGCGGACGTCAGCGGACTCGTCAGACCTGGGCGCTGGACTCACCTGTTCTTCCACCAGCTGCGGTTGAGGTCGTCCAGGCTGGTGTTGCCGTTGAACAGTTCCCAGCGCCAGCGGTCTACCAGGTAGCCGAATGGCAGGAAGGCGATCTTCTTCAGTGCCATGCTGAGGAGGAAGTTGAGGTCGTCCTCTGTGGCCCAGTACACATCAGCAAGTACAGACCAAACAAAACAGAACAACAAGTACAGACCAACAAGTACAGACCAAACAATTTCAGACCAACAAGAATAGTCCAAAAAATACAGGCCAACGAATACAGACCAGCAAGTACACATCAGCAAGTACAGACCAACAAGAACAGAACAAAAAGCACAGACCAAACAAGAACAGAACAACAAGTACGACCAACAAGAACAGACCAAACAATAACAGAACAACAAGTACGGACCAACAAGAACAGAACAACAAGAACAGACCAACCATCAGTATGTTTGCCCGGATCCATCAATTTCAGCTTCTGCAGATGCTCGGGCGTGTTGACCGACAGCGCCATGAGGTCTCCAACAGCCTCGTGGAAACCTGGAACCACGCCATTGGTCCGACACAAGCCATTCAGCTCAAGCCATAAAACATACAAATTCATTCCTTCTAATTGGCAGATGAATATTTTGCCTCAAAACATGCAAATCTGTCAACTCACTTTCTCTTTGGCGACATATTCAGAACCTTGTCCGACCAAAGAAGACAAAGTTTGGTGGGCCTGTTAAATGTCAGCCAACCAGAGAGAGAGAGAGAGAGAGAGACAATTGACAATTGACATATTTTTATTGACATCCTGTCAATACATGTAAAGTGCACAGTCCGCACTAATAATAAGGATGATGGTTATAAGAGGAGAGAGAGAAGAAGGAGAAGAAGGAGAGAGAGAGAGAGAAAACGCTTCACGATTTTGCGTGTCATCCTTGCGCAGGGGCCATGCTAATCTTCTCTGTATCGTTCCAATTTTAGTATATGTACCGCCGAACAAGCGTGAGAGAGAGAGAGAGAGAGACAATTTGACAATTGACATATTTTTATTGACATCCTGTCAATACATGTAAAGTGCACAGTCCGCACTAATAATAAGGATGATGGTTATAATAAAAAAAATAAAAAAAATAAAAAAAATAAAAAAGATTTTGAAAATGATTAAAAAATACAACTATGTACATGGCGCCTCTGCCACTGAGAGAGACAATTGACAATTGACATATTTTTATTGACATCCTGTCAATACATGTAAAGTGCACAGTCCGCACTAATAATGAGGATGATGGTTATAATAAAAAAAATGATTTTGAAAATGATTAAAAAATACAACTATGTACATGGCGCCTCTGCCACCGCTGCAGAGTTTGATGGAAGATCGCCAATGGGTCCCCAAAGATACCACGCATCTCGCGATCTACGAAGAAAACGTAGATGGCATGCTTTGCCGCTGAGGAGATGGTGATGGCGTGGTTCTCGAGGTTCACCGCGAAGATCCAGGATTGCAGGTCCGGCGGCCGCCCGATGATGGAGAACACCTCTCGGATGAGAGGGCGGACGGCGCTGCAGGACCAGTAGCGATGAGCCAGCGACAGGTCGCTGGAGCCGCAGGCGATGCAGACGGGCTGGCTCGACGCCGGGTGCCCCGGATGAGGCAGGGCGTGTAGGGCTAGCCGCAGAGCGATGTCCACTGCATGGCCCCCGAAGGAGCAGCGACGGAGAGATGAGAACGCCAGGCTGGTGGAGGGCACGTCGACGACAGGCGCCCAGCGCCGGAGATACCGCGAGATGGGAACGGCGGCCAGGCGGGGACGCTCCAACATGCGAGAGAGAGAGAGAGAGAACGCTTCACGATTTTGCGTGTCATCCTTGCGCAGGGGCCATGCTAATCTTCTCTGTATCGTTCCAATTTTAGTATATGTACCGCCGAACAAGCGAGAGAGAGAGACTATTGACTATTGAAACACTTTTATTGACGTCTAGTCAATTTTTACAAAATGATTATGATAAAAGTAATGAATAAATAATGGGAATTTACAATGATTTTAGGAGCTAGGGAGGCTCCACCACCTTGATAGGGTTCTCCTCCAGACAAGGAGGGGGTCTTCTTGGACTCCCCGCATCTCCAGGCCCAGGAAGTACTTGTAGATGCGGGTCTTGGCGGACGCCATGATGGCCAGGGCGTCGTCCTCCAGGTCATGCCCGAAGATCCAGCTTTGCAGGTCAGGAGGCCGTTGGAGGATGGTGAAGGCCTCCAGGATGACAGGCCTGATCCGACTACAGGACCAGTAGCGGTGGGCCAGTGACAGGTCTCCGGACCCACAGGCGATGCAGGACTCCCGGGCTGAAGCCGGATGTGCTGGATGGGGAAGGGCGTGCAGGGCCAGCCGCACGGCAACGTCAGCATTTTGCCCCGAGAAGGCGCAACGCCGGAGGGAAGACCAGCTGATGGAGATGGGGATGCTGACGTGGGGGAACCACCGTCCGAACAGCTGGGTAATGGGCAGCGCAGCCAAGCGCGGACGCTCAAGCAAGCGGCGGGCTGTGCGGGTGGTTAGGCGCTGGAAGGCGGTGGTCGTCCCGCGCACCACGATTGCGTCCGCCAGGCTGTCGACGCGATAACGTCCCCGGGCATTCTGGGTTATCAGGCGTGTGCAGAAGCTCCCCAGAGCAGCGACGTCCGTGAGGGCGCCACGCGTAGCGATGGTGATGTTTGGAGCAGGCCCGGTCAGTTCTCCGATGCGCCAGCCCAGCCATCTTGTAGGAGCCAGGAGCTCAGGAGGCCGCAGGAAACGGCAGTCGCCCACGACCCGAAGAGCCCGAAGAAGTGCAGGTTGTAAGATCCGGTGGTTTAGATCTAGGATCTCCGCGGCAGGCTCGAAGAGGTGAAGACTCCGACGACGCCGCGGGGGAAGCCAGATGCCAGGAGTGGACGCAGGAGTCAGCCACATCCCGCTCTCAGCGAGCCAAGAGTGAGCGTTACGGCCTCCACGCAGTGCTGCCTGGACACCCTTAAGGCACGACAGCCGGAGCTGAGTGCCCACGTCGAGAAGTCCCATGCCTCCCACAGAGATCGGCCGCGCCAGGATGCTACTGGGAAGCCATGAGGTTCGATCGTGCCCCCACACGAATCGAGCCAATCTTGCCTGCAGTCTTCCGATGGTGGTCTCGCTGGGAAGGTAGGCCTGGAGATGATAGTAGATGGCCGAGAGCACCAGGCTATTGGCCGCTTTTGTTCGACCAGCAAGTGAGAGACCGCGGACAAAGGGGGACCACCTAGCAATGGCTCGCTCCAGCAACTCTTGCAGGTGTTGATCTTGAGCCGAAGTTCCCATTCCAGGAGTCACTAAGGTCCCTAGAATATTGATTTTCTCCCTGTTCCAGGAGATTGCCGACGGGGAGTCAGTGCGGTTCCTCCATCTCCCGCACCAGAGACCCTGGCTCTTACCGAAGTTGACTCTTATTCCTGACGCACGCCTGAAGTCCTCGAAGATCTTCCTGACGACCTCCAGCTGCCCATCCTCGCGGATAAGCAGGACGATGTCGTCGGCGTACGCCAGGACATTATCACGGCCAAGTAGCTGTTCCAGGCGTAACAGGAGGGGCCCGGTGGAGATGGTAAAGAACGCTGCGCTGGCAGCGCATCCCTGCCTCACTCCGTTGAGCATGTGGAACAGAGGAGTTCTCCCAATCCCCTCAATCCTCGCCGCAGCCTCGGCCCCAGCGTAGAGCAGAAGAACCCACCCCACGAAGACTGGCGGCAGACCTCCAGGGTCTTATACAGATTCACCACAGGAAGGAAGCATAGATAGAGCTCCTATACTACAGGCAGCACAGAACCCAACAACAGCCTCCAGGCTCTTATACAGATTCACCACAGGAAGGAAGCATAGATAGAGCTCCTATACTCCAGGCAGCACAGAACCCAACAACAGCCTCCAGGGTCTTATACAGATTCACCACAGGAAGGAAGCATAGATAGAGCTCCTATACTCCAGGCAGCACAGAATCCAACAACAGCCTCCAGGGTCTTATACAGATTCACCACATGTCTCCCCTGGTATAGGTTTCCTGGTACAGTCTGCTTTTTAAGTTGTTTTGAATTCTTCAGTCTCTCTCTAGTAAAGAAACAAACATAAAATTTTTAATTTCTGACATCGATAAATAAGTTCAATTTCTGGGAAAATTTTGATTTTAACAATAAGTATAATATTGGACACATACAGCTTTATTAAGACCACCGGTCTTATACAGATTCACCACAGGAAGGAAGCATAGATAGAGCTCCTATATTCCAGGCAGCACAGAACCCAACAACAGCCTCCAGGGTCTTATACAGATTCACCACAGGAAGGAAGCATAGATAGAGCTCCTATACTCCAGGCAGCACAGAACCCAACAACAGCCTCCAGGGTCTTATACAGATTCACCACAGGAAGGAAGCATAGATAGAGCTCCTATACTACAGGCAGCACAGAACCCAACAACTTCCTGTGGTGAATCTGTATAAGACCCTGGAGGCTGTTGTTGGGTTCTGTGCTGCCTGGAATATAGGAGCTCTATCTATGCTTCCTTCCTGTGGTGAATCTGTATAAGACCGGTGGTCTTAATAAAGCTGTATGTGTCCAATATTATACTTATTGTTAAAATCAAAATTTTCCCAGAAATTGAACTTATTTATCGATGTCAGAAATTAAAAATTTTATGTTTGTTTCTTTACTAGAGAGAGACTGAAGAATTCAAAACAACTTAAAAAGCAGACTGTACCAGGAAACCTATACCAGGGGAGACATTCCCCATTGGTGCTGTGTGTGGAAGCCAGAAATACCTCGTTTTTGATCAATAGGCTTTTCTAGAGGTACACAATCTTTACCAAGACGTCCCACATTGTCAAACACGGAGTATTAACTAAACATTGAGGAGAGAGTATCTATGTAAATTAAATGTACCAACATTTCACCCTACGTATTGCTTTCCAAAATATCAGCAAACAAATCTAATGCAATAGCTTACTATAAATATTTAGATCATCATTATGTAAGGACCAGTCAACAAGTGAATGACTTTGAGATGAAGAGTAAAGCCAGTTCAATTTCTATGTAAATAACCCAATTGGGAAAATCTGTATGGGGCAAGTCCCTAATAAAGGATTTTGTGTGTATGTGATATGTAAAACATACAATATTGTATATTTATGTTGACAATAAAACATGTTTGTGTCCGATATTATATTCAATGTAGAATCGCCGAATGTCGTGGTCCATTTGGATGAGGAAAGCGAAGACTAGAATGCGGCTGATTCCACACTTGTCTTTTCAGTGATACACTAACCTTGATACGGTGTGGCCACTGGACATGTGTCGGACCTGGAGGCTGTTGTTGGATTCTGTGCTGCCTGGAGTATAGGAGCTCTATCTATGCTACCTTCCTGTGGTGAATCTGTATAAGACCCTGGAGGCTGTTGTTGGGTTCTGTGCTGCCTGGAGTATAGGAGCTCTATCTATGCTTCCTTCCTGTGGTGAATCTGTATAAGACCGGTGGTCTTAATAAAGCTGTATGTGTCCAATATTATACTTATTGTTAAAATCAAAATTTTCCCAGAAATTGAACTTATTTATCGATGTCAGAAATTAAAAATTTTATGTTTGTTTCTTTACTAGAAACGTATTTTTCTTCATCAAAAACGGAAGTTTGAATAAACTTTATTACATATTGTCGCGATGAAAAATAATTAACTAGGCCTTCGAATTACTTTAAATATTTATTTAATGAGTTATATGCGAGATTTTAAATATAAAATAAGAGTTACTATTT
>CP092863.1:128881830-128952381 GCA_030710605.1 Cordylochernes scorpioides
CAACTTCTGTAGCTTATGTTATTTACACAATGAATAATATGCACAGGTTCTTCACATGTTTAAAAAAAGTGTCTGATGAGAGAAGCGTGAACGCGGGCGCCGCTTGGAGGCGCTGCATGAAGATAACTGACCAATGGGAACGGCCCACCTCAACCGTGAGTCTTCTTCCTTGTATATACCTCAAGACTGCCTTTGTACTACTGCTGTGTGCGGTTGTTTTGTCAACATATGTATCCTTATACAGTGGTACCTCGACATACGAGCGCCCCAACATACGAGTTTTTCGAGATACGATCCGACGAGCAAGTGATTTTTGCTTTTAGTTACGAGCGAAATTCGAGATACGAGTTCGGTTCGGTAGTGTTGAAGATATTAATCTGTGATTTTAAATGTTTCTTTTTGACCAGTACTTTTGTTTTGTTTTTGCTTTTCCTAAAATGTTTCTTTCTTCTTCTTCATTATTATTTGTTCTATATGCAAAGCTTTGTTTTTTGAGACTTGAATAAACAAATTCTAGTTTATTATATTTTTGTGTGCTTTTAAAGTTAAAACACAACAGGTAGTAACACGCAGTCGCGCCATCAGGATCAGTTAGCAGCGTGCTTCCGCTGTGATAAGTTGTGTTTTGTGTTCGCGTTTTGTGTTGCGTTTACATTTACAGTTTTAGTTCATTTATTTTTATAACCATGGATCGGAAGAAAGTTTGTAAAAAGTCAAGTGCTAAGAAAAATATGATGAGTATTGAATTAAAACGTGAAATTATAGAAAAACATGAGCAAGGTGTTCGAGTTGTTGACTTGTCGAGGCAGTATGGCCGTAGTACGTCCATGATATGTTCTGTGCTTAAACGGAAGGAGTCGATAAAGAGTGTAACGCCGGCTAAGGGCCTTACGATAATTGGTTTTGAGGAGTCAGAGGAGGAGGTTATTTCTACAAGTGAGATAAAGGAGATCTTAGGAATGTGGGAGAGAGTTTCACAGTTCGTGGAAAAAAAAAACACCGAGAAAAAGTTGCAACAGGTCGTGCATCTGACCTTTTTAATGACACTTGCCTAACTCATTTCCGGAACATTCTGAGAGGGAGGAAGAAACAAACCTCCTTGGGCATGTTTTTTCTAAACGGCCTACAGGTGAAAGCGAGAAAAATGTAGCGAAAAAGGCAAAGACCAGTGAGGATATCTAATTTATTTCTTTACATTCTCTTTTTTGTTTTTGTGCAATAAACATTTGATATTCATAAATACGTTTTTATTATTTAAAACCACGTAACAAAAATAACGGGGGTGACATTTTGGAGGTTGGAACGGATTAATGGTAGTTCAATTGTTTTGTATGGGGAAATTTGCTTCGAGATACGAGTAATTCAAGATACGAGCAAGGTTGCGGAACGAATTAAACTCGTATGTCGAGGTACCACTGTATCTGATAATAATCATATATTTATAAAATCACTTATTTGGCTGTTCTTTTTGTAACATCGACCCACAACAGTGTCTAAAAGTGGATTTGATCCCGGTTCATGGCTGTCGTAACGCAGAAATTGTTCCAAAACCACTTTATTAGGTACCGCTCAACAAGAACAACCTAGTTTATGATATTTACAACAATGCGTGAAGGTTATTCACATATTAAACAAAATGTTAACGAGGGATACAATCCCGGTTCATGACTGTCGGGAATCGAGGGTGTTACCCACTCGTCCACCGACTTAAAAAAGGTCGCAGAAATAACAAAACACTTAGCTATATGAAAAATTGTACAAAAATGAAATTGTAAACTAGGATCAAGTTGATTAATTAAGAGAAAGACCTTGTGTAACTAAGGTACAAGCTATCAGTAACTTACAGTTATATGATCAATATTTCTTTGTCTTAAAAAAAAAAAAAACAGCGTTGTTAGCTACACCAATACCTCGCTTTGCGTCGTTTCGTTTTGCTTTTTTTTTTTCGAAGTTGCGTCGCTGCTTAATTTTTACTGATTTTCACTGTGCGTCGTTAGATTTTCGAAGTTGCGTTGTTTTGGATTCGAGTCTTTAATTTTTTTTTTTTTTAATTTTTTTTTCCTAAAATATGGCAACACCTTTGTTTTTGATTGCGCCATGCCATCAAAATTTTATTTTCACTTTGCGTCGTGTTTTTTTTTTTTTTTTTTTTGAAACGTAACCCCGACGCAAAGCAAGGTATGGGTGTATTTATCTGTAGATTTAGAGCTACTAGACGCTGAATACTTATATTTAAATCACATATAATAGAATTATAAATACACCTATTCCCCGATTTACACGGTAGATACGTTCCTGAGAAAAACGTGTAAATCGAAAATTAAAAATTTTCGCGAAATTTTTATGCGAAGAAATACAGACACGGTGTGCGTGTGCAGCAAGTCAGCACATAAGCTCGGGATTCCTCGTGAGATGTGTACACAGCGCATGTGTTCAATCACAGTAGCATTTAGTATAGTGCGATAAAAACAAAACAAAAAAAAACTTATTTGGAAAACCGTGTAAAAGCGAAAACGTGTAAAACAAGTACTGTGTAAATCGGGGGATAGGTGTATTTTGAATGATTGATTTTTCTTAATGTCCTATTTTCTCTAAGTTTAAATATTTTGTTCGAGCGGTTTACTTGTAATGGAAACTGTGTTATGTGAATAGTCGATTGAGAGTTCTAGTTCTCTCCTGTTGAAGGATATGTTAGTCCGAAAGCTAGAGAAATTTAAAAAAGTTTAAAAGAAACCTGGCTCTGGGTTGCTTGTTGAATTTCTTAAATTGAAAACTGTGTGTTTATATTAAGAAAAAGGCATCTCCTCATCGTGCAACTGAAAGTTGATGGCTTGCGCCATCTCTCGGGAATAAAGCCATCAGCAACTTTCAGTTGCACGATAAGGAGATGTCTTTGTTTTAATTTATCCATCTTATCCCAATACAATTGCACATTTGTGTTTCACAGTGTATTTATATTATGTACATTAGCGCGCCATCTGTTATGAAAATTCGAAACTACAGTGTGTTTATATGTAATAGAGAATCAGCGGTATTCCTGAAGACTACGCTGACAAAGACGCTGCCAGAGGTACGAAATAAAAGGGGAGTTTTTCACAAAGAGGTTACAGATTCATGGTAAACGTTTTGCGGATTTCGACAAATTAGAAAGAAGGAATCATATATCGCCGCAACTCTTTTTTATTATTAACGCGATTAAAAGCTTTCGGGCAAGCCCTTCTTCAGCTAATTATAGTGTACAAACAAGGAGAGATTATATATCGTATTTAAAATAAAATAAAAGAAAAGAAAATTACCACGCCCCTATCTTCAATAATACCAGAATCCTCCATACAAATGCCAAAACTAAAACCCAAAGACTCATTCTTGAAGCAATAGAAACAATGAAGCACCCTAAACCATTAAACAAAAGTATACAGTTGCCATCACAGTACGTTCCCCTTCTATCCTAAAAATCTTCAAAAGGCTTCACTAAATCCTTTGAACTGTTTATAATTGATTCTTTATATTTATTCAATTACGTAAATTTATTTTAAGATATTTTTGTACCATATTATATTTGAAGTTAGGATCAGACATGACGTGGCCACGCGGTGCTATTGAAACGATGGCGATAGGGGCGTGGTAATTTTCTTTTCTTTTATTTTATTTTAAATACGATATATAATCTCTCCTTGTTTGTACACTATAATTAGCTGAAGAAGGGCTTGCCCGAAAGCTTTTAATCGCGTTAATAATAAAAAAGAGTTGCGGCGATATATGATTCCTTCTTTCTAATAGGTTACAGATTGGAAACAAAATTTCAAAACGTCACTGATCCTTCAATAAAATAATCTGTGAAAGGAAAATATTTCCGCCTCCTATAATAAAATATTTGACCGCCTATCTCCACAATCCAGGCGCTAAATCATCGAGGGAGATTACACTTTTCAAAAGGAACGGCGGTCGTTAATTTTTGCCCCAGCGCGGCTTATTGCGGTCGCAGAGGGAGAACCTTTATCACAACTTTCATTAAGCGCTCGTTTAATGCGGCAACCTTTACGGCCGCTTTTATTTACTTCTCCGGATTATGTCACCGCGATAACCTCCCCAACATGGGGAATTATGACAAAACACCGCCATTGGGAATGGTTTGACTGAGCTGTGAAGCTTCAACGATAAAATAGAAGACACAATGGGGTACCGAAGTCTGTATGCCTGACTATAGTATACAAATGAAATTGTACTGGGTTCAGGTTGACAGATAAATAAATAATGGCGTCTCTTCATGGTTAAACTGAAAGTTGCTGATGGCTTGCGCCATCTGTTGGAATAAATATCAACTAATTGTTGATATTTCAGAAACCACAGGATCTGCTATATTGTTAAGATATAACCTACACCACACCGACGAGGACCAACAACCCGAACCGCGTATATGTTTGGTTTTCTTCATTAATTCACAGAAAGGGTATTTGGTCAATATTCAGGAATAATTATATGAAATATATTCCGATAGATGACGCAAGTCATCATCAACTTTCAGTTGCACCATCAGGAGATGCTTTGATGATAACTAAGAACGCTGTTCATGCGTTCAAGCAGTTAACTAGCGTGGTACAACAGTGGCTGTCCATTCTACTTGGCTCCGTCCAACGTGCTACAGATAGGGCCGCCCCGAGCATAATATGCCCCCGGGAGCGGAAGGAAGGAAGTTCCCAGAATCACAAGACCAAACACAAATCCTAAATACGTATACACCAATCCCCCGATTTACACGGTACTTGTTTTACACGTTTTCGCTTTTACACGGTTTTTCAAATAAGTTTTTTGTTTTTATCGCACTATACTAAATGCTACTGTGATTGAACACATGCGCTGTGTACACATCTCACGAGGAATCCCGATCTTATGTGCTGACTTGCTGCACACGCACACTGTGTCTGTATTTCTAATTTTTAAAAATTCTTAATTTTCGATTTCACGTTTTTCTCAGGAACGTATCTACCGTGTAAATCGGGGGATAGGTGTATATATGTCCGAGGTTCTTGTCCCCAAAACCATCTTTCAATTTTGTCTATACAGCCTACATTTCGAAACACCATTATTTAATATTTGCCTCGATTCAAGGTCAGATGGTTATCCTCAAAGTGACGAAACACAAATCACAAAGAAGTATTTGAATTTCTCAAGAAAAAAAAAAGCTCAATGCGGGATTCGATCCCGGAACGTAGCTATCTAAAAGCGACGTTTTATACCATTCGTCCACCCACCGTCTATTATAAAATAAATGAAGCTTCCAGGGTTTCTTGTGTAACTTTTTATTTTCAAGCTTTCGGACTTGTCAGTCCTTCAACAGGATTATCACGTTAACAACTTAATAATAAACACAATTTTTATATACACATTATTATATACATATTTTAAACACTTTATATATATTGAGAGATAAATATATTACATTATTTCTGTTTGTAAAACAAAATTTTGAAAATATACGTGTGTGATGGATGATACGTGTTGGTTGAAAGATATCTCGAGACTTCAAATTAAATTTAATAAATTCATGAACTATTGGGTTATATATAGAATGGGATAGTATTTGTCCATATTATACCCGCCCTCAGCAGTGGTTTCCACCAACACAGCTATTGTATTGAATGACAGCTACTTCAACCATTTATTCCCCGATGTTTCAGTAACTCACTCTCCTGTGGAGTAACGCAATATACGTTTTTAGGATTTGTGTTTGGTCTTGTGATTCTGGTAACTTTCTTCCTTCAGGGGTCAGATTATGGTCCGGGAGTTGGACGGAGATAAGTAGAATGGACACTTGTACAGCCCCTGTTGTACTACGCGAATTAACTGGTTCTGTACACATTTCTGTAGCTTTTTTTACGAGAAATTGCTTCAATTGAACTCACCCGATTCTTTCAAAAGTCCAACCCTTCCAATGAGTAAAAGTAACTGAGACAAATCTAAAATAATGGTGTTTCGAAATGGAGGCTGTATAGGCAATCTGTTGATGTAGCCGTATATTTTTCCAAAGAAACTTCTAACCAACAAATTATCTTCAAATCTATTGTAACGAAGGCTGGGCGACGACCTCCCAGATAGGAAGGAGCTGAACCAACAGGTTCTCCAGTCCACTCTGCTCCAAGTCGTTAAATTCCATTTTGTATTTCTCCGCCACATCTCGAGAGAATCGCTGACAAATGGAGTGGAAACAGATCAATGCCCAGATGGAAAGAAAGAAGAAGTTTTCCAAAAGAATCACAAAAAGCCAAACAATCCCAAGTGGAGTATCAATGGCAGAGTCACCCCCCTGCTAATTACTCTGATCAATGAAATAAAAAAAAGCGGGAGGACGGGGGGCATGTTTTTAATTTTCCCATTTGCCGCGGGAAAAATGATAAATGACCTCTAATTTACTTTTAAATTTACATTTTTCAGAGTTATTTGATATTTAAATTCCGCTCTCTGAATGGAAAGGAAATAGGAGGCGGGGGAAGGGAAACGACGCGGATTTCTGGAAGAAGACTTCTATTTGCCGGACCAATGGGCGTTGTTATGTAACTTGATTATGTAATTAGTGATGGTGACTCATCAACTTTCGAAAGATTCATTGTCAGATGTTTCGGTGAACCGCTGTCGTTCTTTTTCAAGGTGGAAAACTTTAAAAGAAGTTAAACACACACACACTTTTGGTCGAGATCAGTTGTTGAAACACATATGCAAATAAGGAAAACATGTAGCGAGACGATGCGAGTCAAACTTGAAGTTTCTCACATTGAAAAAGACAATAGTAGGTAGTCGAAATGATAGATAAACTTATTGAAGGTTGAAGAGTGTCCATCAAACCTACAACAACGGTGTATATAAGGTGCATCCAGTACCTTTCTTACACGCCAACACACAGACTGCCCGAGGCTAATTGGGAACATTGTCCCCGAGGGAACAGAGAGGAATCCCAGGAGCCACCGATGTTTTCGCTCCGTGGCGTTGAAAGACCCTGCGAGATCTTTTAATTAAAGGAGTAACCGAACTCTCTTCCACAGCGGGAGAAAGGTCTGGGGAACAAGTGCGGTGGTTTATTTTCTGAAACTGGTGACACCGACTAGAATGGCGTTCTTTTTGGTGGAAGAATGCATTTCTTGAACGCTGCTGATGTTATTTGGAAACACGATAATTAAAACTATGAGATCATTTTCTTCATTCTATTAAAAAAATTGAGACATTTTACGCTATTTATTTTTATTTAAATCATAAACTTTCGGAGTAGTTTCCTTTATCTTCTCGAAGTAGCTTCGTACGAGGTTCAAATTGATCCTGTCCTTGTCTAGAGGAGGACAAGATGGAGGAGCCTACCTTCCTGATAACAGCTTTTTTTATATTTGTATCACCAAATTGTAAACAATCACATTTATCTTTGTTTAATTTATCTTTAATTCTTGTAACAATAGACTAAGAGCGTTAATAAAATATATGGAAATGTCAAAGTAGCTTCGTACTTTAGAGAAATATTCCGAAAAATCTCTCCTCTCATGATTTAAATAGAAATAAATTACGAAAAATGTTTGTTTCAATAGAATGTAAATGTGCCAGAAAGAGGTAAGTTGCATACCTCTCTAAGTTTGAGGATCCATTGTAGCGGCTCCCAATATTAACTTTTCATATTTTCATCATAAGTTTTAATTTGTTTAATAACGTATTTAATTCAAATATTAAATTATCTTTTAAATATATAATGCTCATAAAATATACTTTATTAAAATTATATAAATTAACATTAATATCATATTAATTGTTGTCATATCAATATAATAAAATAATTATACATCATTCTAAATATAAATCATAAATCATATAAAATGTAAATATTTATCTATAATATATCAAACACGTATATCTAACATTTTATAATCTAGAAATGATATTTGACCACACACAGATACAAAAAGAACTTCAACATGTAGTATACAACAATACTTCTGATAATTTGTATTAAATAAATGTAATTAAAAGTTGATTTTACAATAAATAATTTGTTATCTGACTCCGCCTAGAATTCCATGCCGCCCACACCATTTTCTGAGAAGTTGAGTAAACAAAGGTTTAGAGAAGAATAAAAGGTATTTCCTTATCGTGCAACTGAAAGTTGCTGATGTATTGCGCCATCTATCGGAATAAATATCAACTATTTGTTGATTTTTGAATTATTCCAGAATTAGAAAAATACCCATTCCTGATTAATCAAGAAAAGAATAACCACCACGTACACGTTTCGGGCTGTTGGCCCTCGTCAGCGTGGTGCAGGCTGTACCTCTACGACCAAATAACTGGTCATTCAGACATCTTGAAAAATAATGAAACAGGTATTTAAGGCCAGAATTCCGTGAGAATGCGAAACAATGTGAAAAAATAGTAGAAATGTGATATTGTACTGGGATAAGGTTCATACATTACGAAAATAAAAAAGGCATCTTTTTATCGTGCAACTGAAAGTTGGTGATGGCTTGAGCAATCTAGGTTTAGGTTTAGGTTATAGGTTTAGAGATTGCATGCACCAACAAAGGATGGTTTTCCATGGTAAGTAAAATAAAGGAATTGAATGAAGGGGTGGTTGTATTGCAACAGTGCATTGAAGTCTGTCTACTTGCCATTGCAAGGCTAAAAAATCATCTACTTTTGTTAGCCGTCCCTAATTATATATCAGAATTGGTTTTTATTGTTTTAATTCATGTTTTTACAATATGTTACAATATTTTGCTAAAGTCCAACCCCACCAGTGAGTGTAAGTAACCAAACGGGGCTCTGGTACATTTGTAAGTGTAAAGTCGAACTGCTTTTCACATGTGTAGACATGCGGTGTACTGAAAGTAAAAGCAGTCGCCTACTTCTACCCACCATGACTATCATGTACACGCTTGTTCGGCGGTACATATACTAAAATTGGGACCATGACTATCATGGCCTGTACCACGTGTACTATGGATAAGCAAAAAAAAAAAACAATATATGGTTGGGTTTGAATCCTTGTCGGGACATAGCGAAGATGTAAAAAAATGTGGATTTCGATCATTTTGAACCTTGTGCTGTCTCAGGGATTATCTCAACAGTGTCCGTGAATGGTGTCCGCGATGTCCTGTCAGGTCGATGTTGGCGACAGTTTGGTGACAAGTCGGTAATGGATTCCAACTTGTCACAAGTCGGGTGAACTCCGCCTTTGCCGGTCCCAAACCCGGATGAAAAAGGAGGAGGGGGAGCAGTAACACGCTCACTAAAAAACCTTGGCTCAGCTGATAGTACCCTATAAGGTCTCCTAATCCAGGGATACAGGATGAACAGCGTTTGTACTCCATGTTAGGAGAGGCTGCACATGGCGTCTGTTCCTCATGTCAGAGGCGGCCATTTATTTTAGAGATGAGTCGGCCTGCCACTGAGTAGTGCTCCCAGTCTTAATGACAAAGGCATTCTACCTCACCCAATCATGATGGTTGTCAACAGACACCATCAAAAGTCTCAAACTCTACAAGCTTGACACCCTAATATGATTGAGTAGAGATAAGAAAGAAGAAGACAAGTCGGGTGGGAGCGGACAGTGGTCTCGAGGTGTGTTCCTTGTGTGTACAAAAATATTCTTTATTTTTACAACTAAAATTTGAAATAATAATCGATAACGTTGTAAATTTTTCTACTTATGCAAATTACTAAACCTATATGCATATACTTGTCATAATGCTCAAATTTAATGGATAAAATCAAAACATTCCCGAAATGCCCCGATTCCCAACCAGCCAGTCCTGAACATCTATTGTATCAAATCCTCCAAAAAAGACCTCTGGGAAAACCCCAGGACTATAATAGAAAAGCTGAGACAATGGAACCTAATGGAGGTCGTTTAAACGACTTGAGGAATAAGCAACAACAACAACATGTTACGACATGTATATATATCATTTCCTCTAGTTTCTTGTATTCGTATTGCAGACTGTTGAGGGACGTTGCTACAGCTCAGTAAAACAATCATCTGAAAGCAGCGAGGGCTCAGGTCACTCGAGCAAACAGATTAAAATACTCGGCTGACGGAAAATTGTTTTCTTTTGGTGGTCGTCTCTCTCCGGGGAGTCTGCGGATTTAAAACGGCGAAGTTTCCCGTGGGAGCTGCCGCGTGTGGAGTTTCCTCGGCAGCAAAGGAAGGGTTTGGCCGGCCACTTTGTGTGAACGTTTTATTGGTGGAAATATTGTCGGGGTTCTTAGGTTTAACGTTGGGGCGCTGAGGTCAGCTGTACGTCCATGGTGAAGCCAAGTTATACAAAATGAGGAAATTTATTTTTTCATTTTTTTCAAACAGAAATAATGTAATATATTTCTCTCTCAATATCATAATTAAAATATGTATATAATAATAATGTGTATATAAAAATTGTATTTATTATTAAGTTGTTAACGTGATAATCCTGTTGAAGGACTGACAAATCCGAAAGCTTGAAAATAAAAAGTTGCACAAGAAACTTAACCCTGGAAGCTTTATTTATTTTATAATAAATTTAATCGCACTAAAATAAAATCTTAAAACCATTAATTAAGAATTCTCTTTTCCAAATAGAACCATTTTCCTGATGTCCTTACTGGAATGAAAATAGTGGGAGGGGCTTGGCTCATCAGTGATAAACCCTCCCAGCTGTTTCGCGAATTTAATCCTCTAGACCGCTTTTTAGAACTCAAATACGGTATCGCATTGTCTTATATATAAGCTGAATGGTCAGATGAAGTATTAGAGTTAGCGGTCAAATTTATTATTTAATTGGAGAACTCGTTGGTTGTGAGTTTACCAATTAAAACCAAATTCTCCCAATATTTTTATTATCAAACTAAGAACGGAAATATCTTTATTTACGGGTCTGCTAACCAAAATGGATGATTTTGGAAACTCGATGGACACATAAAGCTGATATGCTGATATACATCTGCAGTATTGCATAAAGCTGGATGGGTGGCCAGGGGATCAAAGATCAAACTAAGAACAGGTTAGAAAGTTTGTTTTATTTGGGAAACAAAATTCATGCTTAATGGTTTTATTTCTTGGCAATGTGTTGATCTCTACAGACCTTGCTGATAAAAAAATAAACACATTGGCAGAAAATTTTAATTGTTTCAGATTTTATCGATAAATTGCAATTAAATTAATATGTTTTATTTCTTGAATGTAGATGGCGTTATTTCCTTATAATCTGGTAGATTAAACTGGTGAAACCGCGGGGAGGGTTCACCACTGATGAGCCAAGCCCTCCCAATATATATATTTTTTCATCGCAGTAAGGGCAGTAGAAGTTTGTATTATGTATAAAAGAAACATTCGTGCTTTTAAATCCTTTCATTTTATATGAAATACTATATGTTGCTCAAAAAGTTCTGATGTTGAGGTTTGAGCCAGTGTCGCCATGACACTGGAGGAGGAGAAACTATTCCCCAAGTCAAATAAATGCCATTGTCTGAAGACATTTATTCTCCATTTTTCTACGACCTTGTTTAAACTTGAGCGCTCCATAAATTAAGCGGTAACCGCTGGAGGGTAAATAGTGGCGATCCAATTTGTTTGTTGACTCCCGTGGAATATGAAATTTTTCCATTTGTTCCAGGCCGGGAAAACACACAAGCAACCAATTTTCTGATTGGACTCACCGCCGACAATCAGCGAACACTGAATGGAGAATTGCTCAGTTTCCAGGAGGATGTACGACAGAATTCTTGTTGGTTTTTACGTCATTCTGACATAAATTGATGATAAGATTTTTATTTCCCCTCTCACAAAGCTCTCCGTACAGTTTCTACCGCCGATTCGCGTCTACAAAGACATCCATCTTGTCGTTCTTCCTGGTTCTGGAGAAAGACTGTTCGGTGTTAAAGATGCCACCTCGAATGTACTCTCATGGACAAAACTTAAGGAAGTTGTACCTTTCAGCATGTATATCGGGATTGAGACAATAACTCTGAAAGATATTACAGTGACCTTTATTGAAGACACACGAGATAACCAATATACACTCATGGACAAAACTTAAGGAAGTTGTACCTTTCAGCATGTATATTGGGATTGAGACAATAACTCTGAAAGATATTACAGTGACCTTTATTGAAGACACACGAGATAACCAATATACACTCATGGACAAAACTTAAGGAAGTTGTACCTTTCAGCATGTATATCGGGATTCAGACAATAACTCTGAAAGATATTACAGTGACCTTTATTGAAGACATACGAGATAAGCAATATACACTCATGGACAAAACTTAAGGAAGTTGTACCTTTCAGCATGTATATCGGGATTGAGACAATAACTCTGAAAGATATTACAGTGACCTTTATTGAAGACATACGAGATAACCAATATACACTCATGGACAAAACTTAAGGAAGTTGTACCTTTCAGCATGTATATCGGGATTGAGACAATAACTCTGAAAGATATTACAGTGACCTTTATTGAAGACATATGAGATAACCAATATACACTCATGGACAAAACTTAAGGAAGTTGTACCTTTCAGCATGTATATCGGGATTGAGACAATAACTCTGAAAGATATTACAGTGACCTTTATTGAAGACACACGAGATAACCAATATACACTCATGGACAAAACTTGAGGAAGTTGTACCTTTCAGCATGTATATCGGGATTGAGACAATAACTCTGAAAGATATTACAGTGACCTTTATTGAAGACACACGAGATAACCAATATACACTCATGGACAAAACTTAAGGAAGTTGTACCTTTCAGAATGTATATCGGGATTGAGACAATAACTCTGAAAGATATTATAGTGACCTTTATTGAAGACACATGAGATAACCAAGTGTGAACAAATTTGCCTGTCTCCTTGAAAAAAAAAAAAAAAAAGACGACCGACGACTTCAAAGACTTTTTACTTAAGTTTTGTCCATAAGTGTACGTATACAATTGTAAATAGTCGTGGGTATAGTGTTTTTCCTTAACATATACACTTATGAACAAAACTTAAAGAAGTGGAAAGTCTTTGATGTCGCCGATCGTGTTTTTTAAGGAGACAGAAGCAATTTTGTTCACACTTGGTTATTTCGAGTGTCTTCAATAAATAAAGGTCACTGAAATTTATTTCAGAGTTATTGTCTCAATCCCGATATACCTGCTGAAAGGTACAACTTCCTTAAGTCTTGTCCACGAGTGTATATTTCTTAACTCTACGTGTATGAATTTCTATTGACTGAAGTCACTAAAATTGTTTTAAAATATACAATCTAAAACCGATTACAGTTGTGTCTCCCTGCCCTAGCTAGGTCTGGGTGTTTGGTCACCAAGATATACTCTTTTAATCTCCGTGCTCTTCTCTCGTTCTCTTACTGGGAAAAAAACGTCGGATATAAAACGTGTGCATCTAAGACGTCCTGTTATAACACGGAATGGAGTCCACGGCGTGTCGACGACCCAGATCGGGGCTTCAATTAATCTCCTCCCAGCGTGGGCGGTGGACCCGCCGCTCCACATCCCGGCGGACAAAGGAAGACCCAGTTGGCTAGAACATGGAACCCTGCGTGTCCTATGAAATCATCTCTCTCAGTCCTGGAAACAACGAATCAAAGTGTCTCTCACTAACTCTGAAGAAGAAGAAAGCTAAAGAGATAGATCAATTACGATGAACTAGCGCGCCATCTGTTATCAAATTACGAAACTATTTTAGACGCGTAATATTCTTTTTTTTTTAATAAAACAATTTCTACTGTCCTTACTGCAATGATGAGCCAGGCCCTCCCTTTAATTTTTCCATTGCAGTAAGGGCAGTAGAAATTGTTTTCACAATTCGATAAATAAATAAACAGAAGAATAGATATTCCGGAAATTTATAACATTATATTCCCTGAGCCCAGCCCATAACTCAAAGTGAAGCACGCGCAACAGAATCCCGCGTTGATCATGCCTCAAGACAAATGTAAACAGTGAATGGACTTTATTTAATTTTAAATCATATTTTATTGGCGTATAAATCATATAAAGCATTTTCTCCCGTAGAAGGGCTTACTTGCCCGAAAGCTCGAGATATTTTCAAAATAAAAACTATTTTTAAAAGAAACTTTTCCCTGGAGGCTTTATGTTTTTATTTAAAAAAAGAATATTACCCGTCTAAAATAGTTTCGCAATTTGATAATTAGATAGACCAATATTTGTGTCGTCTCCAGACAACACCTCCAATTATAACCCAGTCAATCTCGACAAGGGCAGACTTAGTACCGGAGTAATGACTGGGACCATTCAGTAGAAGAAGTAGATACACAAGTCGAAGAACTTCTTTATCAAATAAGACTTTTGATGAAATAAGAATTTGGCGAAACCGCTGAGAGGGTTCACTACTGATGAGCCAAGCCCTCTCATTCAATAACTCATATCATTGCAGTAAGGTCTGTAGAGACAATATTTGATGATATTCGAAACAAACGCATTGCCAGTAAATTTGTGTAAAATTTTAACGATAGATGGCAATTAAATTTAATTTACTTTTGTTTATACTTCCATAGCTAAGAGGGATATTACCGTTGTCTTAATTCGCTAGAAGTAGAATGAAAGATCGAATTGTACTCACAAAGGAACAACAGTCTTTGATTTCCATACTTAAGTCTGTTCATCTATGAACAATGACTTCCCAGAATAGTTGTAAGGTTTTCCCACTATGTACTAAATGTTATTCTCAACCTGTAACAACCCAAAACCATATCAATTACTGTATTGGCTCATCCCTTAATGAGTTCTACCCATCCCCAGCACACAGCATCAAAAATCTCAAGCTGTAAAGACTTGATACTCTGATATGATTGAGTGGAGATAAGAAAGAGAGAAGAGTAAAAGATGGATTAAGGCAGTTTGAAGGCAATGTTAGAATGATGTCAGAGAAGATCCGGTGTAAGATGGAGATCAAGAAAAGTTCAGGAATATGTAAGTAAGGCTGAGCGCGAACAAACAAATTTCCGTCCTATCGAACGATGGCTGTTAATGAAAAACAAACATTAATTAAACCAATGGGGCGTTTCTTTGTTGACGTCGCTTGTTGTCGCTCTATTAGTTGGAGGGTGTCCGGGATGGCTCGGTCAATCTGCCACCACGGGGATACCGCTGAGCTCAAGTTGGAATTGTCTTTGTTATGTTGGAGTTCCACATACACAGCCGGGATAGTTGTGGAGGAGATATCGGCACAGTGATCTGTCCTGATCCACAGCCGGGACAGTTGTAAAGGAGATATCGGCACAACATTGATCTGTCCTGATCCACAGCCGGGACATCTGTGGAGGAGATATCGGCACAGTGATCTGTCCTGATCCACAGCCGGGACAGTTGTGGAGGAGATATCGGCACAGTGATCTGTCCTGATCCACAGCCGGGACAGTTGTGGAGGAGATATCGGCACAACAGAGATCTGTCCTGATCCACAGCCGGGACAGTTGTGGAGATATCGGCACAACAGAGATCTGTACTGATCCACAGCCGGGACAGCTGTGGAGGAGATATCGGCACAGCGATCTGTCCTGATCCACAGCCGGGACAGTTGTGGAGGAGACATCGGCACAGCGATCTGTCCTGATCCACAGCCGGACAGTTGTGGAGGAGATATCGGCACAGCTATCTGTCCTGATCCACAGCCGGGACAGTTGTGGAGGAGATATCGGCACAACAGAGATCTGTCCTGATCCACAGCCGGGACAGTTGTGGAGATATCGGCACAACAGAGATCTGTCCTGATCCACAGCCGGGACAGTTGTGGAGATATCGGCACAACAGAGATCTGTCCTGATCCACAGCCGGGACAGCTGTGGAGGAGATATCGGCACAGTGAACTGTCCTGATCCACAGCCGGGACAGCTGTGGAGGAGATATCGGCACAGTGATCTGTCCTGATCCACAGCCGGAACAGTTGTGGAGGAGATTCGGCACAGTGATCTGTCCTGATCCACAGCCGGGACAGTTGTGGAGGAGATATCGGCACAGTGATCTGTCCTGATCCACAGCCGGGACAGTTGTGGAGGAGATATCGGCACAGTGATCTGTCCTGATCCACAGCAGGGACAGCTGTGGAGGAGATATCGGCACAGTGATCTGTCCTGATCCACAGCCGGAACAGTTGTGGAGGAGATATCGGCACAGTGATCTGTCCTGATCCACAGCCGGAACAGTTGTGGAGGAGATTCGGCACAGTGATCTGTCCTGATCCACAGCCGGGACAGTTGTGGAGGAGATATCGGCACAGTGATCTGTCCTGATCCACAGCCGGGACAGTTGTGGAGGAGATATCGGAACCGTGATCTGTCCTGATCCACAGCAGGGACAGCTGTGGAGGAGATATCGGCACAGTGATCTGTCATGATCCACAGCCGGGACAGTTGTGGAGGAGATATCGGCACAGTGATCTGTCCTGATCCACAGCCGAGACAGTTGTGGAGTAGATATCGGCACAGTGATCTGTCCTGATCCACAGCCGGGACAGCTGTTGAGGAGATATCGGAACAGCATCGATCGACTCTTGATCCCCATTTGGCGTGCGAGGCGTCCAGCCATAATCCAATAAAACATTCAGACCACATACTTAAGAGAACTACGTGGAAAATGACCCTAAAATTGGCCACACTCCCTGTACCTCCACTACTGGGACCTTTCAATTCTCAAGCACACCATACGTTACATCAATGGATGACATTTCAATTTTATATATATTCCCTCCCATCATCTACAATCGTTAAGTGGTATTTTTCCTCCTACTTCAGTATCCACACCATGTCGGTAGGAGACAACATTCCCCTGTGGAGGGGACTCATATCTCCAACATACCACGTGCAGCTTCCGCTACCCTGCAAGTGATGCATGTTTCCAATATGGTCAACGTAATCTTGCTAGACCCCGAAAAACCATTTAAAAGATTAGTTAAGCTTAGAAAAATATTCCAATGCGTTTTTTTTATATAAATATTTCTATCCTGTAGTTATTGTAGCACATGATGATTGGTATGCTGGAAACCTCATTGATTACCATAAATGATGGTGGTGTCTTGTCAATGGAGCAGATCAGATCGGTCCGTGCACCCTGATCACACCTGCCCAGAAGTCATTCTCTACGTGGTGGGCGGGAGAATAAGCACAAGTAAGGGACTGTCCTGTAGTACGGTGTAGAACGACATTTGAAAATTATCCCGCATGTGTGTCTTCTGAACGAAAAATCGAAATTTATTTTAAGGAGAAATAATGATTATTTCTAACCTTAGGGATGAAGTATGAAAGGATGAATTGTGAAGAGTAATAATAAACGGAAAAATAAAAGTGTTCAGGGATGGGAAGCGAACCCACAGTGTTCCGCTTACCGGGCAGATGCCATGTCCACTGGGCTACCCTGGACATATTTCTCCGTTCGTAAATATTATATAAAGTTGGGGTCGTGAGCCCCGAGCCGCTACGGTAACCGTGAACAGGGAACTCTGAAATGTGGCTGACTAACGGGGCAATGGCACACCCTCCTTCCATGGAGCAACAACCATATATAATGACAGGTAAAAAAACGCCAAATAACCATATTGCATATTGCACTGTTCGCAGTGTGGTCTATCACTTGGTCACAGGAGGTATAAACAGTTCTTCTGGGATAGTTTTATTGTCAACTCTTTCTTTCTCTGAATGCCTGCTAGTGTTCTATGGGGTAATGGTTAGACAAGAAATTTTGGGATGTCATACTAAGGCAGAATGCACTGTAATAGAGGTAGACAACATGTAAAGTTTGGTGAGGTCAGGGAACTGTGTCTAAGTGAGTATATATACAGCTCTCGTAACTGTGTTATCGGGATTGGTGGCTTACGAGCAAATTTCTGTCGTCAGTGAAGTTTGTGGAACTTCAAGACAATATGCAAAATTGCCAGGAAAGATATATTGAAGTGAGGCGAGCACTCACCTGCCCAGCTGCCCCCGCCACCGCAGAGAAGCAGCGCCAGGATCGCTGCCTCCAGCCTCGCCGAGCGCATAGCGCCGACTGCCCCCGCGCGCCGCCAGGCGGAGCTGCCATCGACCGCCTGCCAGGCAGACCCAGAGGTAAAAACACACAGAAAAATCAACAATAAAAAGAAAGTCAACGGCCGAGACAAAGCTCAGCTGTCGAGAATAAAACCGTCCATCTTTCTTTCTGGATCCTGGAAAAATGGTATTTTGGACATAAGTACGTGATTTGAAGTCGTGAGACATATTCGTCTTTTCCGAACGGTAAACTAAACGTTTAATTGTGGCTTTGACTATAAATATTCTCTTGAGAATGGAACATTTGGGTCTCTGTACTATAGGATCAGAGAACGGAATATTCGTTGATGAACGCATTGCGATTTATTTGTCCAAACTTCAGCAAATTACAAGTTTCCTTAGTTTCGTTAAAACGCATTTTAATCAAGAATAAACCTTTAAATACAGACTATATGAACCGAATGAACAATACAACAACAACAACAAAAAGCCTTTATTTAGGGTCACTGACCCTATACAGGATTCACCAGAGGTATGCATAAGAACAAAGCAGTGAGACAAAGGAAACAACGATATAGACAGAAGAAAAAGGAAAAAAAAAAAAGAATGAGAAAGAGGGAAGCAAGAAAAACAACACAAAAAGAGTAGCAGTAAGAAAGTGAGGAGTGAGTGTCACTTGGCCTTCTTCTTCTGAGATATGGACTTGTGGAAACCATAAAACGCCGTAGCAATATACTTATTCTGGGTCATATTGTCAATTATTGATGGAAGTGAAGCACAGAGTTGCCCAGTTTTTAGCATAAGGGTTCTTCTTTCAGAGCAGAGCAATCAAAAATATAGTGAGTGATTTCATTTTTTATAGTTTTGGAATTAACAATACAATAGATTGATATAAAGCAATAACACGCTATCTATATATATATGAGACGAAAGCCTTCAATCACGGATGTTTCTTTTCCACACAAATCAAACTTCCATCACAGTAAGGACAGTAGAAGTTTGATTTGTGTGAGAAATAAACATCTGTGTGTGTGCTTGAATGCTTTTATCTCTTATACAATAGCTGTAGGTTAGATTTGGTAGATTAAATTGACGAAATCGCTGGGAAGGTACACCACTGATGAGCCAAGCTTTCCCGATTTTTTCACCTTCACTAAATGTAGAGGGGGGTCGGTGGAAGGATAGTCTAAACCGTTAGTTTTCGACCGCTACGACCCGGGTTCAATTCCCGCATTGGGCACTTTTTTTATGATAAAAAAATGCTCCAATGGCCCCGATGGGCTATGGCACATTTGTAAGTGCAAAGTCGAAATGCTTTTCACATGTGTAGACATGTGGTGTACTTACAGTGAAAGCAGTCGCTAACTACCCACCATGATTATCATGGCCTGTACCACGTGTATTAGGGATAAGCAAAATAATTGTAGAAATGCGTCCATTTGTGTGAAAATAGTGTAGAATATTTCTACCTCTCAGCCTACAGAGGGCGCTCTTGTTTACCCGCTTCAATACCGATATTCGCTGTTGAAGACAATTGACAATTCTAAATATTTTATTGACACTTGTATAACAAAACCAATCCAATACAATAGTAGAGCGGTCTGGAGAGTAATTTGGCGAAACCGCTGAAAGGGTTCACCACTGTTGAGCCCAAGCCCTCTCATTCAATGACTTATATCATTACAGTAAGGTCTGTAGAGATAATATTTGATGATATTATCAAAAAGAGACACATTGCCAGTAAATATATTTGTTACACCCTCTCATTCAATAACTTATATCATTACAGTAAGGTCTGTAGAGATAATATTTGATGATATTATTGAAAAGAGACACATTGCCAGTAAATATATTTGTTACACCCTCTCATTCAATAACTTATATCATTGCAGTAAGGTCTGTAGAGATAATATTTGATGATATTATTGAAAAGAAACACATTGCCAGTAAATATATTTGTTACACCCTCTCATTCAATAACTTATATCATTGCAGTAAGGTCTGTAGAGATAATATTTGATGATATTATCAAAAAGAGACACATTGCCAGTAAATATATTTGTTACACCCTCTCATTCAATAACTTATATCATTGCAGTATAAGGTCTGTAGATATGATATTTGATTATATTATTGAAAAGAAACATATTGCCAGTAAATTTATTGGTTACACCCTCTCATTCAATAACTTATATCATTACAGTAAGGTCTGTAGAGATAATATTTGATGATATTATAGAAAAGAAACATATTGCCAGTATAAATTTGTTAAGAATTTTATCGATAGATGGCAATTAAAATTATAAAAGTATAGTTTACACTTAGATAATTTGAAAAAATAGTACAAATGTGATATTGTACTGGGATAAGGTACAGAAATTATGAAAAAGGCATCTCCTTATCGTGCAACTGAAAGTTGCTGATGGCAAGATTGGTACGTTAAGTTTTTATGTTAAGAAAAGGATTTGTTTGTTTGCTCGTTGGTCCTATATTAAATATTTAATTTTATTATTCTTGTATCAATTTGCATAGTGTTTTTAAGCTCTCCTATTTACATATGTATGAAGAATAATCAGTGATGATGTTACTTATTTACATAATGGAATTAAAAATATTTATATTAACTTCATGAATACATAACAGTTTTTAGATTTTCTTGATTAATCAAGAATGGGTATTTGGCCAATTCTGTAATAATTAAAAATCAACGAATAGTTGATATTTTATTCCGATAGATGGCGCCAGCCATCAGCAACTTTCAGTTGCACGATAAGAATATCCCTTTTTTTTCCTTTCGTTATTTAGTTAATGGTTACAATAACTAATGAGAAAAAATGATCGCTGTTGAGGATCCTATTCAAACCAAACTCCTCGTTAGTTCCCGTCGACCAGCTATTTGGCCGGCCGTCTGGCGAGCAGAGTCAGCGGAACTGATTGAGACCGGGGATTAGCCGTTCCCTCTAGTCCAAGCCCCGCTATTTGACTCCCGTTGTTCCCATCAAATATCCGCCCGAGTCATTATATACCTTAACTAAACAACATTGGGGAGTTGAACGGTTAGTAAAATTATATTATATCACACTATACAGTTGTGTACTGTGACTGATTGTGTCCCACTTAATATGATTTTTAAAATTTTATTTCAATTTAAAGCGCTATGTTTCCCTAGGGACACTTACGCTGTCATACATATATGACATTTGTCTATACATATATATACAATAATTTTTGGCCGTGAATAGAATAGTCATATGATGTTAACAATGAGAAAGAGAGGGAAAAATGAGAAAAATAACTGTGTACAAAATAAAGAAATGTCTGGCAATATGTAGAATCAGCATAATATAAATTATCAGTTTCATAAAATATATTTGTTGCTATATAATTTAAAATATATCTACAAAAGGTATTGAATTTAATATACATTTTTTTTACTGGAAATAAAAATGATTATAAAAGCAAACGAGGGGGTCGGTGGAAGTGTGATTTAAACCGTTGGTTTACTACCTCTACGACCCGGGATTGAATTCCGCATTGCGAACTTTTTTCCTAATTAAAAAAAATCTCTGATGGCCCTCGATTCTTGCAAAAGTCCAACCCCACCAGCGAGTGCAACAAAAAGTAAACGCAGCAACAATTTCCTGGCATATAAATGTAGAAAGAAGGACAGTAATATATACACGCGTAGAAAGGCTTTACGGATGTAAAAATGACTTTCTTAAAATAATCTAAAAGTAAACATTGGGTTTAATTTCTTTTGGTAATAATCAGCATGGTTGTTCTGAGCTGGTATATCGATGGAGCGAAGGCTGGCTTGAAGCCGCTGGTCATGGGAAGGGAAGGTGCAATGGCGCTAGCTGAGATCTGGAGGATGTTTCTATCATTGTGTTCTCTTCGAAAACCATGCCATCACCATCTCCTCAGCGGCGAAGTACGCCATCTACGTATTCTTCGTAGATCACCAAATACGTGGTATCGCTGGAGACCCGCTGGCAATTCTCCACCAAATTCTGCAGCGCTGGCAGAGGCGCCATATTCATTGTACATAGTGTATATAATCCATATTATCTTTTTTAAATAGTACAGACTGTGTACTTTGCATGTATTGACAAGATGTCAATAAAATTATTTGTCAAATTATCTTTATTTAACGTCGCTTCCATGGCCACAGCTCTCCTCCCATGGCGTCTACTGACGAACTATAAGTTATCCATTTAATACATCGAGTGTTTACAAGATCAACAATTCGCTATGTGGATTACCCAAATAAATGGTTCTTATGATAATCATTATCAAATATTGTCTTTACAGACTTAACTGTATTGATTGTATAATTATAATATATAATAATTAATTAGATAAGAGGGCGGCTCAGTGATGAACCCTCTCAGCGGTTTCGTCTAATTAATCTCCAGACCGCTATTGTATTGGATTGCTTTTCTTATATACCCTGGATTTACTAATGAAGGCAGCTTAGAAGTGTTTATGGAATCTATGGACATATGCTTATAGGACTGCACAAAGTTGCATACGTGCAAGTTAAAAAACAAATACATAGTATATGTAAATATTCTGTCTCACACGTCATAGAATTATCAACCTAGGAACATGCAAATTGCCGCCAGGTCATTGGTCAAGTTATTTGATAAACTAATTCCATTTATATCATTATAAAGGAAATGAAAGCATTAAAACAGGAATATTTCTTCTATACATAAAATAAACTTCTACTGTCCTTACTGCGATGGAAAATATATTGGGAGGGCTTGGCTCATTAGTGGTGAACTCTCCCAGCGGTTTCGTCAATTTAATCTACCAGACCGTTTATTAGAACTCTAATACTGTATTGTACCATTCTGTTTATATATGTTACACTGAAGGTTGGAATCTTGTTTTGTACATAAAAGAAACATTCGTGTTTTAATATTGATTACTTTGTCCTGCTCAGCTGTCGCATTTAGTAAAGCTTGGAGCATGTATCAATTTCTTAAAATAATTGGAAAAGTATAAACCCAATATACCAATGTGTAAATTATTTGATAAACAAACATTTTTGAATATTTGAGTTAGATGGAATATTGTGGTTTGTATTTGATTAGCGATGTCCCACGTCATTGGACGAACATCCTATATATATAGAGGGCACGTTATTGTATCATATCAATCTATACCATTATGTTTATCATTGGATTTCTTTTAAGCGTCAACGTCTCTTCCAGAAATTTGGATCAAGAGCGACAACAGTTTGTTCCTCGGCCGGCCACCTGGGAACAATTGATTCCGGCGCTCTCCGATTTTTAATTAAGGATTACGTCTGGGAGGGATTATTCAAATTGCGTTAATCCCCGGGGCGGAGGAGCCGTGTTTTTGTGTTCGCCGGCTCAAATCTCGCGAGATTTTCTGCATGTTAGGGAGGGAGGGAGAGGAAATTGAAAAAAAGGAAATTATGGAATTTAGAACTGTTCGAATTCTTCCAGATTTTTTTTTTTCCTAATTGGCCTCGGGTCTGAATGGATGTTTTGGGTCCGTCTCAAGCAGCGGTTATCCGCACGGCTTGTACAAAACGGTTAATGTGTTTTTAAGTACAGGTTGGAGTTTTTTTTTTTTTAACTTTCACTTTGTCCTGCTCAGCTGTCGCTTTTAGTAAAGCTTGGAGTATGTGCCAAATTCTTAAAATAATTACAAAAGTATAAACACAAAATACCAATTTGTCAAATGATTTGATAAACAAACAATTTAGAGTGTTTGAGTTAGCTGGAAGATTGTGGTTTGTAATTGATTAGCTATCTCCGACGTCATTGGACGAATGTTGCCATGTTTGTTGATAAATAAGGTTCAAAGGTGATTCGGGGACTATTTCGATAGAGTTGTGTGAGCCACTTTCTGTTATCTTGGCTCAATGTACGTCTATATAATTGCACCTTGTCTTTACGCCCGTTGAAGAACGATTTCGTTCAAAAGCTAGCGAAATAAACATATTCGATAGAGTAATTTATAATACAATGCGGCTTGTGATTGTAAAACGACATTTGAAAATTATACCGCATGTGTTTCTTTTCAACGAAAAATCTAAATTTATTTAAAGGAGAAATAACGCTTGTTTCTAACCTTAGGGATGAGGTATGAAAGGATGATTTGTGAAGAGTAATGATGAACGGAAAAATAAAAGTGTCCAGGGATGGGAATCGAACCCACAGTGTTCCGCTTACTGGGCAGATGCCATGTCCACTAGTTCGATTCCCATCCCTGGACACTTTTATTTTTCCGTTCATCATTACTCTTCACAAATCATCCTTTCATACTTCATCCCTAAGGTTAGAAATAATCGTTATTTCTCCTTTAAATAAATTTGGAATTTTCGTTGAAAAGAAACACATGCGGTATAATTTTCAAATGTCATTTTACAAAAGTTTTATAAAAGAAGCTCCTTTAGAGTTTATAATCTTACAATATAGCTATGGTAATGTTGATGTCTACACACTTTCTGATCACCTCACATATATGTGTCCACCGCTCCTTCAATCAACGCTCGAAGTCCTGGTTTTGATAGAATTCAGCGTATTTTTAACTCATTCCTTCGGTCATTGCTTGTTGTATTTTCTTGTGTACGTCTTTTGGTGTATTAGGTTCATCATTTTTTCTGTGCTTTACAAGCTTGATACCCTAATATGATTGAGTGGAGATAAGAAAGAAGAAGATTTTTTTCTGTGGTAAGCCCGCAAAGCAGCGACTTTCGTTACATGTACTATTGAGCAGCATTGAGAGTAATAACTGAGCACATTTATTCTTATAAGGAGTTTTTATTTAAAAAAATAAAAAAAAACTTCTATTCTCTCTCTGCAGTGGTGGCGTCATGTACATATTCTTTGTACATAGCATATATTTTATTGTATTTTTTTTTAAATTATAATAATCATCATCATTGTAAATTTTTCATATCTACTTGGATAGTGCGGACTGTTCACTTTTGTCTGTATTTTGACTTCAATAAAACTATGTTATTTGTGTTTCCCTATTTAAGTGATTAAAAGATGTAACTCGACGTTTTTCCTCTCTTCATTCTTTTTCCTGATGTCTAGAGGCGGTCTATCTAATATAATTACTCGTCTCCCTCTCTCTCTCTAGAAATTCCTTGAAAAATACACGAAGGGTTGTTGAGCAAAATGTAGGTTTGTAATCAACTTTCTCTCTCTTTGAAAGTCCTCTCTCTGTCTACCATCTTGGTCTTGAGGTGGGTAACACCAGCCATCACATCGACCTGCCCTCTCTGTGAACTCTCGCAGTCAATCGGTGGCGGAGTCTTTCCCGCTGTGGGCACCACCAATGAAGACCTTGTATATATTTATATTTATCAATTATTTTTATCTATTTATTCCTATATTTATCGTTATATATTCTTATTTATTCGTATTTATTCTGTATTTAACCTTATATAATCTTATATGGACATTGTAATAAATCAGTTTCAATCTCAATCTCTCTCTCTCTGGGCTCTGGACTGGCGAGGGCCATTAGCCCGAAACCATGGTCTCTAGGTGGACGCTTCTCAGTTTGTCAAAGCTGGTGTTGTGGCTTTGTCAACGACCTGAGTCCGCTAGTTTGTGGTGACAGTCAATAGATGGCGTCTAGTTTTGACGTCTATTTTGACGGGAGAGGTGACCTTTGTTATTTCTATATATACTGTTACACTAGATGGGGGTGTGCCATTTACAATGCTCAGGTGAGAGGTCAGGAAACTTTGTTTACAATAATATCTCTCTATCATTATTTAATCTTATTTATTCAATTTTGTAATTTAAAAAAATGCTCCAATGGCCCCCGTTTCTTGAAAAAGTCCAACCCCACCAGCGAGTGAAAGTAACCAAACGGGGCTTTGGTACATTTGTAAGTGCAAAGTCGAACCGCTTTTCACATGTGTAGGCATGTAGTGTGTTTAAAGTAAAATCAGTCGCCTACTTCTACCCACTGTGATGTAATATGTAAATAATTCATAGAATATACAAAGGAAAGGTTATCATCATGATTGTTTATGTTTTTTATATATAGAGACAGCTGGAATTAGGCTGTATATAGATATATAGTTGAGAGATAGGCCATAAGTTAGGAAAAAAAGTTCCCTCTCTTAAAATAAATAAAATTAATTGTTCATCTTCGCATTCTGATTTGTAAAGAGAAGAAAACACATGATTATCATGGTCTGTACCACGTGTACTAGGAATAAGCAATTTGTAATTAAACCTTATATCCTTATATCTATAAAATGAAATCCAAAATCAATGTTTGTTATCGCGTTGCGCAAAACACACAGAATAAATCATTATAAAATTTCGCATGTAGGTAGCTGTACATTTCGTTTAACATACAGGCTATTCAAAAAACTAAAAAGGTTAATGTGCTTTTTTAAAAATATAAAACCAAAAAGCGTTAGTCCCAGCCTTTTACCGCTTGGGCGCAACACTGGTCGCGACGATAAATGAATTTGGTTGGTTAATAATTTACACGTGGTTTGTTTACACGATGAATGTTAGTTTGTTTACACGATGAATGTTTTTAAAAGGTAAGATTATCCAATCGCCGTGAAACTTTAGGAAGTTATTTACTATACTACTGGGAAGGTTTCTAGTAATCTTATATGAACGATGCAATAAGAATAGTTTCAATCCATGCGTACTCAAGCGTGGCGTGACGGTGGCGGCTTGGTGTTATCAACAGGCTCTCTATTAAACAATCCCAATGCCGATCTCCGCGAACTGACGCTGCAAGACAACACCCGATCTTTACTCTCCCATCTCAGTGAGGAAAGCAGTTTATAAAAACTTGGAACATATACCTTCGATTGCTGTACTAACAACCCGAAAAGACAAACCGTCTTCCTCCCAACATTGTTTACCAAACTGGCATGGCAGTTATGTAACATCTTCTTTCTATTCCGGGTTAATTGGCCATTTAGAGCATGGTCTTCTAACCCCCATGGCAGACTTCCAGTGGCAAAGGACCCGAGGATCTGGCAAGCAGTTATGGAATAAAGCCATGTTCCGAGCACCACATTAATTCCCTCGGCAAGGTCGCCAGACAAATAAAGCCGACAAGGTGATGGCGGGGTTTCCCTTCCGTCTGAGAGAACCGGCTAGAATGATGAGTTATCATCGAATGCTCTGGAATCGCCGTGTGATTACGTCATTGTGTGTCACGTTTTTGCCAAGAACTCTCGGAGATGCCTGTGGGTTGATTGGTCATCCCCCCATGGAGCCAGACCATAATGGCGGGCGCGAGGGGCCAAACAATAGCCGCTCGGTGCATGGAGAATGCATCATTCCTTTTGGTACGGTCTGTGTGGCCATTGCTCCAAGGATGTGTGTCACGTTGTCGATGCCTTATCCTTGATGATCTTCCCTAAAACCCTGTTGACGACTGTATGTTCCTTCAACTGATCCTTTGAACAAATATGGCTAAATTTTGAACAAATATGGCTCAAATCAAACAGATATGGCTAAAATTGAACAAATATGGCTAAAGTCGAACAACAGCCACCCTCTTAGGGATCACCAACCTGTACAGTATCTATATAGATAATACCGTAACAGAGTGTTCCATTGTAAAGTCCTGAGCTATCTCCTCCGAAGATTCTGAACTACACATAACGATCTATATACCAAAATTTTCGTTATTTTTTTCTTCGTATGATAGGCCTGTTTTTATTTTCCTAATGTTAACAGTTATTTTTATTTTTTAATTTAATCTATTTTACAATCGTAGATTTTTTGCATTTATCATCATCAATACCTTTGTTTTGAAATGCGTTCTTTTGTCTTATTACTATAACCAATCGTGATGAAACTTTGGGAAGATGTTTAGTATACTACCGGGATGGTTTCTGGCTAATTACTCTTTAGAAATAACCTTTCGTTGCATTTTTATTTACGATAAAACGTAGATTCACTCGCAATCAGCGCCCCCTCGCGGTAGACGTATGGCCTTAAATAGCCTCGCATGAGCTTATTTGTAACGTCAATGTTAGCCTATAGGTTAGGTACGCAGCTTCGTACCCCCGCAACCTAGGTTCGAGGCTCAGCGTGGGTGTTTTTTTTTTTCATTTCTTTTATATTATTGTAGCAAATTATTAAAAATATTATTTTATTTAAAATGTAGGCTTTTTAAAATAAAAATTAACATACACAATTTTTTAATAATATTTGTAACAAACCTAGGTTCGAGGCTCAGCGTGGGTGTCTTTTTTTATTTTCGTTTCTTTTATATTATTGTAGAAAGGTCTGTTTTTACAGCATTATTATATTTTGATTGGTTTATTTTAAATATGTTTGTTATGAAGGCTCTATGTAATACTATTTAGAGCACATTTTACATTTTAAACACCTAAGCCCCCCTCTTTTTAATATTGTAGCAAAGTATTAAAAGTATTATTTTATTTTAGATGTTTGCCATGAAACTTTGGGAAGTTGTTTAGTATACTATCAGGACGATTTCTGGCGAATTATTTTAGAATAATATTTATAACAATAATTATAGCGAAATTAAGACATAGTGATTATATTCTGTGTTTGTGCATATATTAATATTTAACAGAAAATGTTATAACGTTCTATTAGAATATCTCGAAAACAAAAAACAATACATATAAACGAGTTCACTGACATTTATTAATGCAGTGATTATAATCAATGATTACAATGAAGGGCTATATTATCGATATATATAAAAAATCACTTTCAAATTTTAACGTAACGTTCCATTCTCAATCCCGTAGGGCTTTAGATCGGCTAAAACATTTTTATCTTTATAAGTGAATATTAACTTTACTGTACTGAATAGTTTAGTATAATGTTAATTTAACATATTACAATTTAGCCACAGCAACGCGTGGCCGGGTTCGCTATTTATAATATATATTTCTGATTCATTTGATTATGATTATAATTTGTAAGTACTTTGTTATAGTTTTTCATTTAAATAGAGCTCAATTTTTGTGTATGTTTTCTATTTGCAGTATCTTTCCTAATGTCTTTGGCAACGTTTTTTTTCTCATAAATAGGCTGAGGTTATATTATTTTTCGAATTGTAGATTGAATTATTACTTTTATTCTATAATAATTATCTTTTATAAGTGTTTGTTATAGTTTTTCATTTGAATTTAGCACAATTTTTGTATCTGGTTATCTTTTTTGGCATCTTTTCATCTCTCTTTGGCATCTTTTTTTTCTCATTAATAAGACCTAATCCAAATAATTTAATAGTGTGTGACGTTTCAGCAACAACATCAGACAAAAGAATAAATGAACTAAAGAATAAAATCTCATTTTTTCATTTGTCTGATGATGGTGACATTTGGATTAGGTCTTATTTTTTTTATTAATTTGTTATAGTTTTTCATTTGAATTTAGCTCCATTTTTGTGTCTTATTTAATAAATGAACTAAAGAATAAAATCTCATTTATTCTTTTGTCTGATTTTTGTGTCTGATTTTCTTTTTTACAGTATCTTTCATAATGCCTGATTTGATTACTTGATCTGTTATAGTTTTTCATTTAAATTTAGCTCCATTTTTGTGTCTGTCGTTTTTTTTTCTTCTCATAAATAGGCTGATGCTGTATTTGTGTACTCAATTGTTGCTTTTTGTGTCTGGTTTCTTTTTGGCAGTATTTTTTTGGAATCCTTTTTTTTTTCATCAATTGTTTCCTCACATGCTTGGAATTTTCTTTTTATGCCTGTCCTGGCTTTCAGTTTTATAGTTTTCCTCTGCTTGGTTCTTATTTTACCTTTTTTTTTTCAGCGTCTTCTGTCATGCCTCGAAAAGGCCGTGGAAGACTCACTCCCCTAACAGCTAGGCGTGCTAATATGACTCGCCGCAGACACAAAACCCCAATTGCTATTTCTCTTGTTTACTTTTTTACCAATGCCTATAATTTTTCACCTGAAAGATTTTTTATTTTATTTGTTATTCAATAAATTATTATCACTTATTTTTGGTCTTCTTTTTACTTACTTATTTTACTGGGGGTTGGTGGAAGGATGGTCTAAGCCGTTGGTTTTCGACCGCTACGACCCGGGTTCGATTCCCGCATTGGGCACTTTTTTCTGAAAAATTACAAAAAAAATGCTCCAATGGCTTCCGATTCTTGCAAAAGTCCAACCCCACCAGCAAGCGCAAGTAATCAAACGGGGCTCTGGCACATTTGTAAATGCAAAGTCGAACTGCTTTTCACATGTTTAGACATGTGGTGTACTTACAGTTAAAGCAGTCGCCTACTCTACCCACCATGATTATCAAGGCCTGTACCACGTGTACTAGGGATAAGCAAAAAAAAAATGTATTACTCATTGATCTATACATACAATTATTTGCATACAATTATTTACATACAAATATATGCATACAATTATATACATACACTTTTCTACATTTTTGCACTCTGCAGTCTAATATGTTGTTAATAATAGGGGTTTTAGACAAATATCAACTGTTGAAATTTGATTTTCCAAAATAGTTGAATTATCGAAAGTGTCGAATTAGTTTGTCATATGATAGGCCGTAGGTCGAGACATCCAAAAATGGTCGAATTATCGTGTGTTGAATTAATTAGATTATATTGTATATATAAAAATATAGAATTGTTGTTTTTAATGAGGTCTTTTAAATGAATTTATTCCTTTAATATGTTGTCATATCTGCAATTTTTTTTCATTTCCAAAATATTTATTTACACTTTCACCAATGCCTATAGGATCTTTGCGATGGAACAGGTATGGTGTTCTAGCGCATGTGCTCTCATGTCCTTGAAGCACATATACTGACAGTACCCAAAGTTGAACACACTGTATAATGTCTGAAATATATGACTATAAAGAGGGCTCAAGGCCAAACCTTTGCTACAAGAGCCTGTGTTTACGCACAGACGACTTTATGTGACTTTTTCAAGTGTGCGAACTTTGGATAGCATACATGTAAAGTTGAACCCAAGTATATAAAAAATGTAGTTTTTAATGAGGTCATTTAAATGAATTCCTATTATAAATCGTCTCCTCTGAAATATAGTTTGTAAATTTATATTCTGATTTATTTTATCCTTTTTTTTCATTTCCAGAATATATATTTACACTTTTCACCAATGCCTAAAGTTTCTCACCTCAAAGAAAAAAAACTTCGCCTTTGCCGGTCCCAAGCCAGGATGAAAAAGGAGGAGGGGGAGCAGTAACAAGCTCACTAAAAAAACCTGGGCTCAGCTGGCCCGGCTGATAGTACCTTGTAAGGGCTCCTAATCCAGGGATACATTCTTTTGGAGCTAAGTCAGTGGCCTGCCACTGAGTAGTGCTCCCAGTCTTGATGACAAAGGCAGACGCATTCTACTTCACCCAATCGTGATGGTTGTTAATTTCAAGCTTTACAAGCTTGACACTCTAATATGATTGAGTGAAGATAAGAAAGGAGAAAAAAAATATATATATTTTTTGGCAATAATCTATTTATTATCAATTAATTCGATTTTGGTCTTTATTTATTATTCCCCTGCTCTATACATACATTTTGTACATTTACAATGTCAGCCATTTTCTCTGTAATACCTTTTTAGCAGTGAAGTTATATTTGAGCAACAAACAATTGTTGAAATTTAAAATGGTCGAATTATCGATAGTGTTGAATTACACTTTGTTATATGATAGGCTGTAGGTCAAGACAACAAAACATGGTCGAATTATCGAGGTTATATTGTATATATAAAACTAGAAATGTAGTTTTAATGAGGTCCTTTAAATATTTTCATTCCTTTTATATGTTGTCTTATCTGCGATATAGTAGCAGTTTTTGCAATTTTATTTGCTGATTTGTGTCATTTTTTCACTCTAAATATATTTATTTAAACTCTTCAACTAATGCCTATAGTTTCTTTCCTGAAATTGCTTAGCAAACATGAGTTGGTTGTATTGTTATGCTTAGGAGATATTTTAATCCTAAGCAGGGTCTTTACGAATGGTACACGTATGGTTACACAGTGCATGTGCTCTCATGTTCTTGAAGTAGTGTAGATGTGTTGTTTGCACTTTTATTTTCTGATTTGTTAGTATTTTTCTTCTTTTTTCATTTTAAATAATTTTTTAGGCATAGGAACCAATGCCTATAGTTTCTCACCTGCGGGCCCTTCGAGTAAACCCGGGGCGTTGCCCGGGTCACTCGGCTAGTCCCTAGAAAATCTCCTAAGAAATAAATCTGCATGGATTGGACTTCCACTGACATTGTGAATAAAACCAAGAAGACTTAGGTCAGAAGGAAGGTAGTTGGTGACTTCTGTACGTGGTGGCTCCAGGAACCTACTGGGTTATCTAAATATAGGAATGAAATAATTTGAGTAAGTAAGTATATTCAAAATATATTGTTTTTTAGTATTTCTTTATATAAATATTTAATTTTTCACTGAAGAGTTAATCTATACATCTTTAAATAGAGTAAGCAGTTAAAATTGTAAGATTCATTATGATAAAACGCTCTGCTATTGCCGATCATCATAGTCTGAGGTTGGTTGACAAGACATTTGGTAACACCGTCTTCGCATTTTAAAAACTTGTAGGAACAAGTCTTTGTGTTACTTGTATAATTTACAAGTGTGATTTATCTTCTGCGCTGTAATTAACACCACCAACCTGTGAACAAACTGTGGGAAACAAGTTAATCCATTACCAGCACAGCCATTGACGCTCTCATTTCCCTGATTGGCCAGCGCCAATTTAGTTAATGGGGAGAGCAGGTTTTAATTTGCCATCTGATCCCAGTTTCGAACTTATTTGCATAAAGTCTCTACATCGGCGAGACAAATTCACTATTTACTGGGTTTAACTACAGACGAACATTCCACAGTATCGTATGCCTTTCAAAGTTGGCTGGTGGGCAATTCGAGAAAAGCTGTTTCCACGAGGATTTAAAACGGATAGAAACGGTAGCGGAAAACATTTTTAGAAAACTCAACTTAGGAAAACTTAACGATATTTCGAACTAATTTACATATCTGTTAGCAATAATGGCGTCGATATATTGATGCAAATTTTAGCAACATTTTATATTTCAACACTGGTAAAATCTTAAAATTAGAAAAAATGTTCGTAAAAAATTGTATGAACATTTAAAAAACTTATTTAATTATATAACTATAGGTATCTTATTATCCGATTTTTTTTACTATGCTACAATTATTTTTCGAAATATGCATTACAATATTGTACTTTTATATACTGTATATGTGTAAGAAGGACAAAATTTAAATAATTTGTTTTAAAGTTCTTAATTTGAAATAAAACAAGAAGTGTCTTTTAAAGGTGTTGATAAAAATATGACATATTTTGAATATTTTAAAATTGTATATTACACTTTATAAGCACGATCAATATAGTATTTTTGTCACATATTAAAATTAAATATGCTTGTAATTTTTAACCCAAAATACATAAGTATAATATGAAAAGATATTCAAAAGATTATAGAAACCCAACCGCCTGGAAATAAATTCAAGCGCCATTTTAATTTATAATTGAAAAGATGGAAGTCAGCAACATCCTGTATGAAATATTTTATTTATAATTTAAAAGAAAAAAAAATAGTATCGATATATTTTAAATATTTCTAAAATGCTTTACTCGTAAAATTTATAAGTTACTAGCGGATGTACCCGGCTTCGCCCAGGTTTTTCTCGAGGGAATGTTTGTAGTCTAGTAATAAGAAAATATACTACACCTAAAAACTATCAGAGAAAAGAGAAACCACGGAAGGTGAACAGAAAAATGCTTACAATGGATGTTATGTTTACGATATCAAGTTAAATAAAAACAAAGATAAAATTTGCATATGTTGGTCACTATAAATTTGTATATTTGTTAGGCGAAATTAGAAACATGATAAAACAATTGGGTATTTAAAAACAAATGTAGAAATAAAAGTTGAAGTATAATAAACAATGTTAAAGATTAGTTGTACATATGGTGTTATCTTAAAATTGCTTGTTTTGAATATTTTTTTAGATTGAGATTATTAGCTAGTATGTAAAAAAATTAACTCTGTTGATTTTTTTTGTATTTATATATAAATAAAATTAACTCTGTTGATTTTTTTTTGTATTTAATCGATAACAGCGAAGTTACGCATGTTAATGTTAGGAAATATATTTTGATGTTAAGCAAAACCTGCTCCATCTCGTTTTACATAAATGTTGAAAATTTGGTTGAAATTGATGCATTGTAACGAAAGTTTTTAGTGATGTCCACTTATGAAATTTCCATTTTATTAATATAGATTTTTTATAAATTAGTTTTAAAAATTGTAAAAAAAATAATGCATCGGCCGGGAATCGAACCCGGGCCGCCCGCGTGGCAGGCGAGCATTCTACCACTGAGCCACCGATGCTTTAAAAAAATGGCCATATTTAGGTATTCATTCCATTCCGGATTAGTCCGCGTAAAAAAAAAGTTCTTCAAATTAAAAAAAGAAATAGCCAAAAATACTAATCAAAATGCAGCCGAAAATTTTCCTCAGGTTTATAAAAAGCGACATGCAAAATTTGGTACCAATTGGTTCAGTAGTTTTTGAGTTTATCGCGAAACAGACAGACAGACAGACAGAAATTGACTTTTATAAATATAGAGATTTTCAACAAACTTCAAGAAATGTGATTTTTATTATATATTTTAGCAAACAAACCATATTTAAAAAAAATCATTTTGATATTTATATAATGTTAAATATTCTATTTAAAATATATTCTGATTTAAAAAGCATTTTAAAAATAACTATCCCGAATATATAAAAATAAAAAAAGGAACTTTTTCAATTTATTGCTTTCAATAAACGTAGAAATCTAGCTATCTAGTTATATCGTCTGCAATTAATTTTTTTTAAATATAATTTTTGTATTTAAGATGAAAGTTTTTTTATTACTCACCTCTGAAAGTGTATTTATATATTTAAATGAAATAACCTTTTTTAGAGGTAAAAACATGTTTATATTTCAAAATTAAAAATTACCATAACACAGCTCACATCACAAATAATCAATGATGATGATAAAAAACGTCTGTAGTTTCTATTATATTTGCACATTGTTATATAAATTAGTTAACATAATAAAAGGAAATATATAACTATTAAAAGTAAAAATTTACATTATGTTTTCAATTCATTATTCTTGATTGAATTATTTTAAATAGTGACTTTTTAAAAATCAAAAGATATTCACTTTTTAATTTACAAGCTAAGAATGTGATATCTTTAAAAGTTCTTTTCAATTTTTAATTTATATTTTAAGAAATTCTCTATTTTATGAAAAAGTATTTAAATTAGATAATATATATAATATTCATAAATTTAAAATTTATATTCATAAAAGGTTTTATTTTATTTTCAAGCTTTGACGCTATAATTGCCAATTATAATATTTCGAAGCTACGTTTTACATATAATATATTTTTGTCATAGAAGAAACAAATTATTTAGAAACCTTTCCTAATCATCGTGTTACTATTTCTAAAAATTTTCAATTATAATTCACGAGTCGTATATCAGTGAATTATGAGGAAAAAAGTAGTTTGCGAAGTTTACTATTTCAAATATTCAGAGTTTTGTTACTTAATGCAGGTTTTTGATATTATGCAACATAACGGTATATTAGAATTTAATCCTATTAAAATTCTGTAGAATTAGATAATACGATAACACTCTATATTAATATATATTTTTACAAAATTAAGACTAATAAAATTAATAAATTCGATTAAAATATTTTTGAAAAATATTTTTTAAAGTCATAATGAATATCAAATAAATATTGGGAGGGGCTTATCCATCAAAATCACGTGTACAGTGACATAATACATGACGTGTCTTCTGTTCCAGACAGTTGCCATTGTCTGATGATGATGATTTCCCAGAAGTCGTTTAGCAGAGTAGTTCCTGATTGTATTCAAAGACTGCTATCAATTACAACCTTACAATATGCTGTGACATGGTGTGGAAAATCAATAATCTAGAGGACATAGCAGAATTCTCTGGGAATTCAGAATTACAGTGCGACATATTTTCACCAACTGTAACTAGATTTAGCTCCGAGCTACTCAGTGTTTATATTACACCCCGTCGTAAAAACCCGGAGAATAAAAGTTGCCTTAAAAGGCAGCTGCGGCGCACTCGGTCCCACTGCTCCAAATTACATTTGCGACTGGCAACCCTGGTAATCTCGTTTGGACTTCACAGGGCAGCTAGGCTTTAAGTGACCTTTTTCTGGAGGGGCACGTGCTATCGTTCTCCAATGATCTTTGGGAATGGGATATTTGGAAGCATTTTGTTCGTCTGCGACTTCCACGCAGACATTTTATAATGAAGGAATGTCACGTGACTGTCACTGCATATTTATCACCTGGGACAGGTAGACGGATGACGTCATTGCGGTTCTCATGGGGGGGGGGGGGGGGGGGGGGGGGGGGGGATAGCAGCTTTCTACGTCATTGCTTCTTTCTTGTCACGTGGGAAATATAATTCTGACGTCACCAACGCTATCAGAAACACCACGCTCCCTAGCGGGTCCATTATCCAATTAGATGTCGCCAAACGATCCTACTCCAAACTAATCTCGACCCCGGCGCTCTAACAAGATCAGATAATGAGATTGCCTGGGTCGAGATTACCTCGACTTTGCATAAAAATCCAATCCCGTCCCTCCATGCAACTTTTCTTTTCTTTCTCCAAACTTTCTCTTGGCTACGGAGTCCTAAGGCAGGCGGGCGGCTAAATTTGCATCGTTGATATTCTGTAAACAACTCGACCTATCTACACATCTCACTTGGTTTCTGGGCGCCATTCGCTCTCTTTATGCATATAAACAAATTTCAATGAATTTCTTAACTTTTAGAAATGTGCAATAGGAAGTATTTGCATATCCTGTGTAGCCAGTTTATTATTAATTCTATTTGTTAATTCCTCTAACCTAATTATTTTAGCGTCTGACTTCTACTCAGTTAAATAATGAAAAAATTATCAAAATTCGAAACTATTATAGACGCGTATGATTCTTTTTAAAAATAAACAATTTCTACTGTCCATACTGCAATGGAAAAAGTAATGGGAGGGCCTGGCTCATCAGTGGTGAACCCTCCCAGTAAATTAAACTGGCGAAACCGCTGAGAGGGTTCACCACTGATGAGCCAGGCCCTCCCATTACTTTTTCCATTGCATTAAGGACAGTAGAAATTGTTTATTTTTAAAAAGAAACATACACGTCTATAATAGTTTCGAATTTTGATAACAGATGGCGCGCTAATGCATCATGCTGAACAATTTCTTCGTTGGTATAACGGGAAAAATAGAGTTTCAACTTGGTATCAAAGGCCATACTCCTAGAATTCACATATTTTAACAATATTTGAACGTGTTGGCACTTGACTCGTTGATTGGTCAAAAGTCCCTTGTAAGAACAACTTTTTTAAAAACCCACTTTAACAATTTCAAATCTTCTATTTTAAAATAATTTCTAAAAACTTACAAGCAACTCGAACATCCTAAAAATGCACTAGAATATTGAAACACAACAATCAATTCGTACTGAGGCGGTTGTATGAAGGTCGCTGCGACTTTCTATCAACAAATATGTAAATAAAATATTCGAAACTTATAGACGCGGCGTATGATTCTTTTGACAATTAAACAATTTCTACTGTCCTTACTGCGATGGAAAAATTAAATTAATATAAATTATAAAAATTGCAGTAAGGACAGTAGATATTGTTTAATTTTCAAAAGAATCATACGCCTCTATAATATTGCCACGTGGAAAATTAGGGAAGACAAAAACTTCAGGAGGAGACAACAATTTATTTCAGACAAGGACAAACTATGAATGGTAAACAAAAGATAAACCACGAGAGAAATTTACAGAGTAGCAAAAAATAAACATAAAAATGACCACTCTGTTAATAAAATAATAAAATTAATAAATATTTGTTACATAAGTTTCGAATATACATAACAGATGGCGCACTGATGCATCATTATGTAAATAAAGTACAAAAATGAAATTGTATACTGGGATCAAGTGGATTAATTAAGAGAAAGACCTTATGTAACTAAGGTACAAGCTATCAGTAACTTACAGTTATATGGTCAGGAGATGTCTTCCCTCAACACCCTAGGACCATGCCATCACCATTTCATCAGCGCCGAAGCACGCGAAATGCGTGGTATCGCTGGAGATCCGTTGGCGATCTTCCATCAAACTCTGCAGCGGTGACGCCATGTACATATTCATTGTACATAGTTGCATATATTTTATTGCATTTTTTTTAAATTATGATAATCATCATCATTGTTAAAACTAACAAAAAATGTAAAAAATAATAAATCTGTTCAAGAAATCAAATTTTGGAGGTAGCGATAGGCAGGTGTTACTCTGGAGGAAATGATCAGCCTTATTGATGATTCTAAAAATTATGAGGCTTTATTACACAATGAGATAAAATACAAAATGAACTATTTCCAGTCCAAACTGTCTCGAGCTATCCGGGTAAGCCCGACTCAGCTTCCTTTCTTTCAATGTACTTGATCTTCTTTATACTTCAGGCCTTATCTTCTGCCTTTTAACTTGAGCTTCAGGCCTTATCTTCTGCCTTTTAACTTATGCTTCAGGCCTTATCTTCTGGGTTCCAATGAACCTCTCAGTGCCTTTCCTCTTGAGCCTCAGGCCTTATCTTCTGGGTTCCAATGAACCTCTCAGTGCCTTTTAACTTATGCTTCAGGCCTTATCTTCTGGGTTCCAATGAACCTCTCAGTGCCTTTCCTCTTGAGCCTCAGGCCTTATCTTCTGGGTTCCAATGAACCTCTCAGTGCCTTTCCTCTTGAGCCTCAGGCCTTATCTTATGGGTTCCAATGAACCTCTCAGTGCCTTTCCTCTTGAGCCTCAGGCCTTATCTTCTGGGTTCCAATGAACCTTTTAGTGCCTTTCTTCTTGAGCTCGAGCTCCTTGACTGGCTCTCCTGATCTGCAGACTCTTACTCCTAATCTGCCGACTCTCACCACTTCCTCTGGCTGCGCCTTTCTTTTTATAGGGTCCCAAGCACGTGACCAAACCACATAAAAAACTACAAAAATCGAGCCTAAACAAATGAATCTTTCTAAAACGAAAAACACGCAAAAACATGCAAAAAACTTATACAAAAACTATGCAAAAAACTATGCAAGAAACTATGCAAAAAACTATGCAAACTAGTTTCAACAATCATTGTAAATTTTACATATCTACTTGAATGACTGTGTACTTTTGTCTATATTTTGACTTCAATAAAACGATGTTATTTGTGTTTCCCTCAACTTCTATCAACAGTTACCTACATTCACAAACGTCTGGCCCAAACTGGATGAGGACAACTCTCGTTAAAACTTTCTTTTTGGCTTTTCTATCGTCACAAGGTTTCGAGCAGATTAACAGATACATTGTCTTAATGACCCTTTACCTTAGCATATCTCTCTTTGCCTGCCTCAACCCCGCTAATACGGTCTTTTGAATGACGAGTGAGATAGTGAGCGGATATTGCTAAGTTCTGTGAAAAAAAGTGGAATAAATGATGAGCTTAGGGAATGTCGCGACACATACACTCATGGATAAAACTTATGGAAGTGGAAGTCTTTGTTCTCGCCGTTCGACTGTCTTTTTAAAGGAGACAGAGGCTATACACACTTGGTTATCTCGTGTGTCTTCAATAAAGTTCACTGTAATATCTTTCAGAGTTATTGTCTCAATCCCGATATACATGCTGAAAGTTACAACTTCCTTAAGTTTTGTCTCCATGAGTGTATATTGGTTATCTCGTGTGTCTTCAATAAAGGTCACTGTAATATCTTTCAGAGTTATTGTCTCAATCCCGATATACATGCTGAAAGGTACAACTACCTTAAGTTTTGTCCATGAGTGTATATTGGTTATCTCGTGTGTCTTCAATAAAGGTCACTGTAATATCTTTCAGAGTTATTGTCTCAATCCCGATATACATGCTGAAAGGTATAACTTCCTTAAGTGTTGTCCATGAGTGTATATTGGTTATCTCGTTTGTCTTCAATAAAGGTCACTGTAATATCTTTCAGAGTTATTGTCTCAATCCCGATATACATGCTGAAAGGTACAACTACCTTAAGTTTTGTGCATGAGTGTATATTGGTTATCTCGTGTGTCTTCAATAAAGGTCACTGTAATATCTTTCAGAGTTATTGTCTCAATCCCGATATACATGCTGAAAGGTACAACTTCCTTAAGTTTTGTGCATGAGTGCATATTGGTTATCTCGTGTGTCTTCAATGAAGGTCACTGCAATATCTTTCAGAGTTATTGTCTCAATCCCGATAAACATGCTGAGAGGTACAACTTCTTTAAGTTTTGTCCATGAGTGTATATTGGTTATCTCGTGTGTCTTCAATAAAGGTCACTGTAATATCTTTCAGAGTTATTGTCTCAATCCCGATATACATGCTGAAAGGTACAACTTCCTTAAGTTTTGTGCATGAGTGTATATTGGTTATCTCGTGTGTCTTCAATAAAGGTCACTGTAATATCTTTCAGAGTTATTGTCTCAATCCCGATATACATGCTGAAAGGTACAACTTCCTTAAGTTTTGTGCATGAGTGTATATTGGTTATCTCGTGTGTCGTTAATAAAGGTCACTGTAATATCTTTCAGAGTTATTGTCTCAATCCCGATATACATGCTGAAAGGTACAACTTCCTTAAGTTTTGTCTATGAGTGTATATTGGTTATCTCGTGTGTCTTCAATAAAAGTCACTGTAATATCTTTCAGAGTTATTGTCTCAATCCCGATTGTTGGCTTCCGTAGGCGTTTCTTACTGGGAAAAAGAAAGAGAGGATCCAATGAAATAATTTAGTAGCGTTTATTAAACAAAATCATAATAATGAACAACACATATAACAGAGAGTACCGTCGTCTTCCGGGTATTCCTTCTACTGGGGAGCTCGGATTCTATATTCTGTGCGTTTATAATCTGTTTATCTGTGGCTCTCTGGTCGGGATGGCGCCTACATTCGGCCATTCCTGGATTTCAATCGTCCTCGATTGAACCTTGCGTTGCAGGAACGTCGTGGGTTATCTTCTACTTCTGGCTCCTCGTCCGGACTTTCTTCTGTAGCTGAATCATCTTCTTCACTGTGCCAAGACTTCAGTTGACTGATATGGGCCGTTGTCGTGTAGAACCGTCCACTGGTTCTTTCGCTTAACTGAGTCACTCTATACGTGTCGCTTGGCAGAACCTCGGTAATTATCAAAGGTCCTCGATATTTGGGTTGTGCCTTGGTTGGTTTCACCCGTCATTTTGGGTACATGCCTCATCACTACAATTTCTCCTACTTCGAATTGGATTGTACGGCACTTCTTATCGTAGTATGTCTTCATAATTTCTTGTTTATTCTCAATTTGGGTTCTCACACTCTCTTGAATTCTATCCGGCTCGGTCCATGGGTCCACGTCTTCGTCGGCTAATCTTCTAAGTATCCCATCGTGGAATCGAGGAGAATAGCCGTGGAGTGTTTCGAACGGTGTTTTATTCGTCGTCTTGTTCACCGCATTGTTCAGGTCTCGCTCTACCTCCTTGATCTTCAGGTCCCAATCCTTCCGTCGCGGACCCTCGATACTGGTTGCTATAGTGGACAATACTGTTCGGTTCACTCTTTCGACCATCCCGTTCCCTTGCGGATGTTTCGTAGAGTTCAGAGTATGATGTATTCCATTTCCTCGACAGAATTCTTCAAATTGCCTTGAGGTAAAACATGACCCTCTGTCGCTGATGATCTTGTCGGGTAGTCCGAAATCATTCACAAAACTTTTCATTACCTTCAGGACGTTCTGCGTCGATGTATTCCTTACAGGGCTTAATCGGACAAATCTTGTCAGATTATCGACAATCACTAAAAGTTCCTGGTTACCTTTTGTATTTCTCACGAAGGGGCCTACGTGGTCCATGTGTACGATGGAAAACGGTCTCTTGCCTGACTTAATGGGATGTAGGAAGCCTTGTTGTTTTCCACCGGGAACTTTGTTAAATAGACACTCGAGACACATAGCCACATGGCGTCGAACGTACCTCTTCATTGAAGGAAACCAGTACAATTCCTTAATTTTGTTGACAGTCCTATCAGTCGCAAAGTGTCCCATTAGATCATGGAATTTGACAACTAAGCTTTTCCTCATACTTTTGGGTATAACATACAGGGCTCGTTCCTCTTCTCCATTTTTCACCATGCGGAAAAGTCTGCCTCCTTTGTAGCTGTAGCCGTTAATTCTATTTTGTTCTCCTACTGTCCTATCACACGGGTCCTTTCGAAAGATCTGGATCAGGTCTCTCAATTCAGGGTCGGAATGCTGAATTATCAAGATTTGTTCTTCCAGTGTGATTGTGAGGCACACTTCAAGGTTTTTCTCCACGATTTCCTCCATCGTGTCTCTAGGGTCGTCGACTGGAGCTCTACTCATTCCGTCTACGTGGGCCATCTTCTCCCCTGGTTTATGTCGAATTTCGAAATCGTATTCCTGAATCAGATTGTACCATCGCGCTATCTGAGGATTTGTAGTCTTCTTCGCGTTCATGTAGACCAGTGCTTGGCAATCTGTAACCACTGTAAACTTGATTCCTACGAGGAACTGACGTAGTCGATCCAAGGTCCACACTATCGCCATCAGCTCCAATTTGCTTGAGTGGTACATTTTCTCGGCCTCTGTTGTCTTCTTGCTCACACAGTAGACCAAGCGCCATTTGCCGTCTTCGTCCATCTGTAGCACCATTCCTGCTAATCCCTCAGCACTCGCATCGCAATGTACTTCTGTCTTGAGTTCAGGGTTGTAATGAGCTAGTACCGGATATTCGACCAGATCCTTTCGTAGTCCTCCAAATGACCTTCGCTGTTCTTCCTTCCATTCAAATTGTGAACCTTTCTTCGTAAGTCTGCTTAGCGGTTCTGCTTTCCTCGCGAAGTCCTTTACAAATCGTCTGAAGAAGTTCGTCAGTCCCAGAAAGCGTCGTATGTCGTGGACATTCTTGGGTTCTGGAAATTCTTCTATCGCCTTGATCTTTCTTGGGCCTGGCTTAAGTCCGCCTGTACTGATGACATACCCTAAGAATTCAACTTCCCTCCTTCCGAACTCACATTTGGAGGGTTTCAGTGTCAACTTGGCTGATCTTATTCTTTCGAGGACTTCCCTCAACCTTTCGATCATCTCCCGCCAATCCTTTGCCGGGATAATCACGTCGTCGAGATAGCAGAATGCCTTCTTGTTCAGCAGCGGACCTGGGACAGTGTGCATCAGTCTTTGGAATTCAGCTGGTGCGTTGGCGAGTCCAAAAATCATCCTTTCGAATTGACCTGTATCATCTGGGGTGATGAATGCTGTCTTTAATTTTGCCTTATCGGTCAGTGGTATCTGCAGATATCCATTTGCCAGATCCAGAGTGGTGAAGAATTTCGCATTCCCTTAGGCCTTCCAGAAGGTCGTCTATCCTTGGTAATGGGAACTTGTCCTTAACTGTTTGAATGTTGAGTCTCCTATAATCTACCACCAGACGATGATCTCCAGTTTTCTTCCTCACAAGTAGGACGGGACTAGCGTAGGGTGATCTAGTTTCCGTGACTATTCCATTGTCCTTCCACTCTCTGACAATCTCCCTGATTGCTTCGCGTTCACTTGCAGTCGTCTTATACGGTCTCAGACAGACTGGCTTGCTTCCATCAACCTCCTTAATGTCCATCTTGGTGACATCGGTGCACCCTAATTCCTCCATGCCAAGAGCGAAACAGTCTCTATACTCGTTTACTACATCTAGGATTTCTTGTCTCTCTTTCGAAGTCAGAGAATGATTGACGTTGATGTCCTCAGGCAGTATGGGGCGCTTACGTTTCATTTGGTCTTGTCCTTCCCTCTTCTCTTCATTTTTAGTCTGAAACGAATCCTCTGCGACGTCCAGGTTAACAACAATATCATCAAGGTTCAGTAGTTCAACTCGCCCTACACATTGGTTCTTCCTTACTCTCAACTTGCCCTTGCCAGCTGAGATGATGGGTACGGTCGTCTTTCCATCGACCACTTCCAATAGGGAATCGACACAGGCGTCATCTACTCCTGTGAACAATACATATCCGTCCTTCACCTCGTCTGTGATTGCACTTGTAAAGTTAATGGAGTCGCTCTCCAACTGAACAGTTTCGGTTGCTCTCAGTTCGATGCGACGCGACTTGATTTCTTCTTGCAGATTAGCAAACGGAAATTCGGATGAATAGCCAATATGCAAGTTTTTACCAATTCTGGCGAAGGATACGTAGGGCAGATCTGTCCATGTTCTTCCAATTAATAGGTCATAGGGTTGGACATCATCGTTGACAATGAATACAGCGATTTCCCTTCCGACGATGCCATCAATCTCCAGGTCGACTGTCGTCTTCCCAACGGTCCTGGCAGCTGGTGCAGTCTGGTTACCGATGCCGTACAGACTAGTCGAGTCTGGTTCGATGTCGACGCTGATCCTCCTTGCGACCGATTCTCTCATTAGACAACTGCTGCTCCCGGTGTCTATCATTGCCTTCACGGTTTCCTTGTTGTCGATCTTGACATCCTTCAAATATACATCTGGCGGGACAGTCTCCAGTCCTTCGACTTCCAGGTTGGCTACTTTTAGTCCTTCTTTGGGTCTTGTGCAATTCCTTTCCTTGTGTCCCGTTTGACCGCATCCTCGGCATGTCAACGTAGTCCTGGGTGCTGGGCAGTCTCTGGCAATGTGTCCAAACTGATTGCAGTTGAAGCACTTCGGTTCTCCCTTGTCGTTTCTGATCGTACGGTTGACCATTCTCCTCAAGGTGTTAGGGTACGTTTCACTGATTTCGTTCCTTGCAGCGTCTTGACCCGAAACATTCGTTCCTTGTTTAGTCTCTTTAACTTCGCTTTGGTTGGGGAATCTCGCAGATTTCTGCTGAAACGACGGTGGTATGAGGTGTTTCGCATTCCAATGCGGAGGTCCCATCTCGGTGCGAACATTTTCGTACTCGTTCAGTTTATCCGCCAACTCATCTGGGTTGTTTAACTTGGTCCAATCGTCAATGAGATGATTACGCAGCACATTTGGAACTTTTTTCTTTAGCTGGTTAGTGACGGACAAATCCTTTAGGGCGTCGAAATTTTCCACGTTCATTCCTTCGATCCATTCGTTGAAATATCCCCGCAATTCGAAAGCGAAGTCTCTCCAGGAACCCTTTTGAGATTGTTTGGTTAAATATTATATATTTTCTTATTTTTCATTTAATAGAAATTGTTGGTCATTGTTTTGCATAATTCTTTGTTTTATTTTGATTTAATCTGTGTACATATTTTATTGATTCGGCAACACTGTTGTATATATATTTTTGTGTTGCTTAGTTATTTCTAGTTGTGTTGTCTTGTTTTTAAGTCAGTCTAGTCAATCACTCTAGTTTAAATCAATCATAAATTCATGTAGCTAAATCAAAGAGAATTAAATATTCAAAGGTTCCTTCTATTTGCGTGGAGTTCATTTCATTCAAGTCCACAGAACAAGTCAAGTTTTTATATCGCTGTGCCGTAGCGCATAAGGTTTTCGCTCGGTAGTAAACGCGAACAGCATTTTGATGCCCCCTGTGAGGAACTCTACAACGCAAAAAAGGAAATATTCAAGAAAGAATCAACGGCTCTGCGAGGAGGCTACATTCGAAAAGAAATATTTTACATCTAAAGAAGAATCAACAGGTCCATCTGAAACAGGCCAGCGGCATTTTATTTTCGAATTCAAGTCCCGAATTAATTCTCCAAAGGCCAAGTTAACCCATCCCTGGTAAGTCAACCCAACCGCCATTTGCATACTTTCTTCATTTTTAAGTCAAGGTAGGATCCATCTGTTTATTTTGTAATTATATTCTTTTAATATGGAGACAGAAATTGCTATTTTTGAACAATATTTAGCTAGGATAGATTTATTTAAAGAAGATGTAGATTCACAATTGTTAATAGGTGATTTGCATGTGTTGAATCATACAAAAGATAATTTAAATACTTTAAAATTGAATCTTGATAATCAGGTTTTAAAATTAGCCAAATATAAAAGCTTGGATATTGCGGATAAATTTAAAATAACTTATAATGCAGTAAAAGAAATTGATAATATGCTAGTCAGCATTAATAAATTATTAGATAGTATTAAACATGATAAATCGACTTCTGAAGAATGTTCTATAAAACTACCTAAATTTCAATTGCCACTTTTTAGTGGTAATTTTTCGGAATGGTTAGGATTTAAAGAAATTTTCATAAAAGTAATAGACCAAAATAGAGCACTTGCAAATTCTCAGAAACTGCAATATCTTGTTTCTGCCCTTAGGGGAGACGCTGCTAGATTGGTTAGGGCATTCAGCATCTCAGATGAAAATTATTCCATAGCTTGGCAAACCTTAATACACAGGTATGATAATAAAAGGGAACTGGCTTTTAGGCAAATTCAGAAATTTTTAAATCTTAAATTCATTAAAGGTGACTCGGATAAGGCTCTTTATGAGTTTTTGGATATCTGCAATGAGGGTGTTCAAAATTTAAGTACATTGGGTTTGGAGAGAAACACTCTTGTGGATTTAATACTAATATATATTATCCAGTCAAAACTAGATAATTCACTAAAAAAGGACTGGGAGTTGCACATTGATGTGCAGGGTTATCCCTCTTATGAGGAGTTGATAACATTCTTAGAGAAATATGCACGGAGCCTTGCAAATCTAAGATTAAGAGAAACTTCAAAGACTTCACCCAAACCGAATAAGGTTTACTCTCATGCTACATCGATATCCCGTCCAAATTCACATGCAGCTTGCACTCCCTGCATGTTATGCAAAAATCCACATTTGTTAGCAAAGTGTAATTTGTTCCAAAATAAGTCACTCCAAGAGAGATGGAGGTTTGTAAAGGATAACGGGTTATGTTATAATTGTCTCAGATCAAACCACTTTGTATATGCGTGTAAGTTGACTGCAGTTTGCGGAGTATGTAAATTGAGGCATCATACCTTGCTTCACGCATTTAGCTCTGAATCACATGACTCTAATTCATTGCCTGGGGCCATACATGCAGTAGAGTCTAGTGATGCCAACAGAGTTGATTCTTCAGGGAGATCTAATGTAAATTCTTCAGCTTGTCTTAATTCTGTGATTCAGACACATTCAATTAATCATTCTAGTTCTTCTAGTCAGATCTTGCTGTCAACAGCTTTAATAAGGGTGAATGATCTTTACGGTAATTCTTGCATGGCCAGAGCTTTAGTCGATACTGGATCTCAGAGGACTTTGATGACTGACTCACTAAGAAAAACGTTGAATCTTCCTGTAAATTATTCAGATGCCTCTATGTATGGCATTGGAGATAACAGCTTGGAAAAGCCGTTGGGAGAGGTGGATATCACTTTCTCTCCTCACTATTCAAACATGCTATTCACCGCTAAGGCCTTAATCTTAAATAAAATCACATGTAATTTGCCAAACTTTGTAATGGAGAGGAGTAGGTGGCCTCACCTGGTTGGCCTAAGGCTGGCGGATCCAACCTTTGACAAGCCCGCTCCCATTGATATAATCATTGGAGCTGATATTGCCCCAAGTTTGTATACAGGACAAGTTAGGTTTCAAAACGAGAGGGGTCCAACAGCATGTAATTCGAAGTTGGGTTGGCTTCTCTCGGGCAAAATCATGGCTCAACAATCAGATGGTTCACTGCATCATAGTGTTCTGACTTTCTGTGCTACATCTATTGATAATCAACTCAGAAAGTTCTGGGAGTTGGACTCTATTCCGCCCTGTACCCAACCTATCCGAACCAAAGAAGAAATGGATTGTGAACAACACTTTAAGGCTAATGTTTTAAGAACTACAACTGGAAGGTATCAAGTAAGATTACCCTTTAGGGTTACTCCGAGTTTCGGAAATTCAAGAAGAGTTGCTTTTAAGAGATTTCTTTCTCTTGAAAATAAGTTATTAAAGAGTGAGCAACTTTATAGTCGGTATAAACTTTTTATGAGGGAATATTCGTCGCTAAATCATATGCAAATTATCTCAGCTGTAGATATTCCTAAATCCCCGTCCCAAGTCTATTATATGCCACATCATTGTGTGCTAAAGGAGGAGAGTACTACTACTAATCTCAGAGTAGTCTTCGATGCCTCAGCTTGCTCTGATGATAGTCCTTCTTTGAATAAAGCCTTACATATAGGTCCTAAATTACAAACAGACATCTTTGACCTTCTATTGAGGTTTCGGACCTTTTTTGTTGCACTATCTGCAGATATTGAGAAGATGTATAGGCAGATATTGATTCATCCTGATGATAGTGACTATCAGAGAGTCCTGTGGCGTGATTCACCATCAGATGCTATTCAAGAATATAAGTTAACAACAATCACTTATGGAACAGCATGCGCTCCATATTTGGCCATTAGAACGTTGCATCAGCTGGCGGATGACGAAGCGATGAATTATCCTGTTGCTTCGGAAATTGTGAAGAGGGATTTTTATGTCGATGACCTTCTTACAGGAGCAGATACTGCGGAAGAGGCACAAGTTTTGATTCGACAGATCATTGCTTTGTTAGCTGAAGGAGGTTTTCCCATTAGGAAATGGGTTTCTAACAGTCCGAAAATACTTGAATTCTTGCCTAAAGATCAAAAGGGCATCAATCAATCCTTTGATTTCAAGGATCTCCCGTCAGTTAAATTACTGGGCATTTTGTGGGATCCGACCTTAGACTCATTTACCATCAGAGTGAGGCCCCCTGATATTCAGGTTAATTCTAAGCGGTCGCTTCTATCATTGATTGCGAGAATCTACGATCCTTTGGGCTGGATGGCTCCTTTGGTTATCATTTTTAAAATCATGCTGCAAAAACTCTGGGCCAAGGGATGCAGCTGGGATGAGAGATTGCCCGAGTGTATTCAAAGGCAATGGACAGGCATTGAGGGAGATATTAATCAATTGAACAAAATTTCAATCCCGAGGTACATTCCTTGCCGAAATTCTATTCTCACTCTAGAATTACATGGATTTTGTGATTCTTCGGAAAAAGCCTATGCAGCAGTTATTTATGTAAAATCTTGTAAGCATAATGGATCAATTGATATATCTTTAATTGCATCTAAAACAAAGGTTGCTCCAATCAAGGCCTTATCTTTGCCCCGCTTGGAACTGTGTTCAGCTTTGCTGTTGGCAAATTTATTTGTTGCGGTGAAAGAGTCATTGAGTTTGCATTTTGATCAAATTTTCTTGTGGAGCGACTCCACCATTGCTCTTAATTGGATAAAATCAGAATCTAAAAGATGGAAGACTTTTGTTGCTAATAGGGTGTCAACTATTCAGAGAAAGACACCACCCCATTCATGGTTCCATGTACCAGGTTCGGAAAACCCTGCAGACTTGGCTACAAGAGGACTAACTCCTGCACAATTGGTTGATAACCAGTTATGGTGGCAGGGACCACATTGGTTGCAGGACTCATCCGTTGAATCTTACGTTGATTTGCCTCCCTCAGATGATCTCTCTCCGGAAACATTGATTGAGGAGAGGTCAACAATCTCGGTCTATCACTCTATAATGGGACCTATGCCTGAATTACTTCTGAAATACTCATCTTGGATAAGAACAGTTGATGTAATGGCATTTTGTTTGAGATTCATTTCAAATTGTAAATCAACTAATAAATCGTTAAATCGATTCCTATCAGCCTCAGAAATTCATAATGCAACGGTTAAGGTCATCATATTAATTCAAAATCAAGATTTTATTCAGGAAATTGGGTGGCTTCGAAATAAGGGCTTTGTGTCGGGGAAAAGCAATCTCAGGTTCCTAAATCCTTTCCTTGATGCTGATGGAATTCTTAGAGTTGGAGGAAGACTTCAACATTCAAATCTTGATTATAGTCGAAAACATCCAATAATCCTACCAAAAAGACATCATTGTACAGATTTGATTATCGAACATTATCATAAACAATCTCTACATTCGGGTCTACAGACAACATTATCTATGATTTCTCAGAAGTATTGGATTATTTCTTGTAAAGCTGCAGTGAAGAGAGTTCTGAATCGGTGTATTACCTGTTTTAAGCATCGATCCAAGACCGTGACTCAAATTATGGGTGAATTGCCACTCGAAAGGGTGGTGCCATCCCGGCCTTTCCAACGAGTCGGTGTAGATTTGGCGGGCCCTATCATTACTAAGCCAATGTTAAAAAGATCAAAAATACTGTTTAAGACTTATATTGTTTTATTCATTTGTTTTACCACCAAGGCAATACATCTTGAGGTGGTTTCTGATCTCACTGCAGAAGCATTTATAGCTACTCTTAGGAGATTTACCTCGAGACGCGGCTTGCCTTCAGATATTTTCAGTGATAATGCTACAAATTTCAAATTGGCCAATAGAGTTTTGTTGGATTTTTACAGGGAGTTGGATATTCAAAATTTCTGTGCTCAAAAAGGGATTAGGTGGCATTTTATTCCTCCCTCCGCTCCCCATTTTGGTGGACTTTGGGAGGCAGGTATTAAGTCTGTTAAAAGTCATTTAATCAAAGTAACGAAGTCGGCCATTCTTAACTTTGAAGAATTTTATACATTGCTTACTCAAATAGAAGCAATTCTAAATTCGAGACCACTTCTCCCCTTGATTCCAACTTTGATTCTTATGAAGCACTAACTCCTTCACATTTTTTGATTGGTTCCCCTATTCTAGCTATTCCAGATAAAGTTGTGGATGATTTAAATCACATTTCCCGTTGGAAATGTATCCAATCAATGAAGATTAGTTTTTGGAAAAAATGGTCTCAAGACTATCTTAATCTGCTACAAGCACGTCCAAGGTGGCATAGGACTCATCAAGATCTACAATCTGGACAGCTTGTACTAATGAAAAAAGACTCCACACCTCCTCATCATTGGCCTCTGGCGCGAATCATCAAGACCTATAAAGGACCAGACGGACACGTGCGAGTCGTAGACCTTAAAACTCCAAAGAATGTACTCAAGCGTCCCATCACCAAGATAGCTCCTCTGCCATTCAGGGAATGAATTCTATTCTTGTTGGACTTGGCTGTCCACCGGGGGGGAGTATGTTTGGTTAAATATTATATATTTTCTTATTTTTCATTTAATAGAAATTGTTGGTCATTGTTTTGCATAATTCTTTGTTTTATTTTGATTTAATCTGTGTACATATTTTATTGATTCGGCAACACTGTTGTATATATATTTTTGTGTTGCTTAGTTATTTCTAGTTGTTGTTGTCTTGTTTTTAAGTCAGTCTAGTCAATCACTCTAGTTTAAATCAATCATAAATTCATGTAGCTAAATCAAAGAGAATTAAATATTCAAAGGTTCCTTCTATTTGCGTGGAGTTCATTTCATTCAAGTCCACAGAACAAGTCAAGTTTTTATATCGCTGTGCCGTAGCGCATAAGGTTTTCGCTCGGTAGTAAACGCGAACAGCAGAGATCTCTCGTGCTTCTCGAATTTTTGTCTGAATTGTTCGGGGCTCAACTTGTACCGTTTTAGGAGCAACCTCTTCACGAACCTATAATCGCGCTTTGTTCTTCTGTCTCCCGAGCGATTAATTGAGTCATTTCGTAAGGTAGCAATCCTAGGAGGCTGAACGCCCATTGGTCTTCATCCAATCCTAGTCGCTTTGCCTGTCTTTCGAAAAGAATTAGGTAAAAACTCAAATCATTGTCCTTCGACTCGTACTTGGGCATCAGTTTACGTATCTCGTAATGTGCGTCATTGCTGGTACTTCGAGACGTATCGTTGTTTCCGCGTGTAGTCTGGATGCGCAGCTTCTCAAGCTCGAATTCCATTACCATTTGTTCTTTTCGTTCCCGTTCGATTCGTTCCCGATCCTCGATTCGTTTCCGATCCTCGATTCGTTCCCGCTCCTCGATTCGTTCCCGATCCTCGATCAGAGTCTCCAACAGTTGCTTTGCGAACTCTTCTTCGTAAGATTGGCCATTCAAAATAAGGTGTTTTAAGTCGACGATCCTGCTCTCTGGCGGTACTACCTCGCCGAGTTCATACGCCAACTTGCTCAAATCGCATTTCCTTACTTTCCCTAAATAAGTCATGTTTTTCAAAAGGAAAAATAAACAAAGCAAAAAATTTTAAAATAAACAAATAAAACTGACTAAACCAGATACGTACTGTTTCAATTATTTCTCTAAACGAAATCAACTTTTCTTTAGTAATTTGAGACAATACTTTTTTTTTCTTTTTACCGCGATACTTTGCGATAATACTTTTTATCGAGATGATTTTGCAATAATACTTTTACCGCGATACTTTGCGATAATACTTTTGTCGAGGTGACTTGTAATAATACTTTTAGGAATAGGTAATTAAATTTCGTACATACCATGCAACTCCTCTTACGTTGATCGGTCACCGCGCCACGTCCTTCTCGTTTCCAAATTATTCCAGTGAATCTTCAATTTTCTTCAGGACCATCCCACTTCTGAATTTCTGTTGGCTTCCGTAGGCGTTTCTTACTGGGAAAAAGAAAGAGAGGATCCAATGAAATAATTTAGTAGCGTTTATTAAAACAAAATCATAATAATGAACAACACATATAACAGAGAGTACCGTCGTCTTCCGGGTATTCCTTCTACTGGGGAGCTCGGATTCTATATTCTGTGCGTTTATAATCTGTTTATCTGTGGCTCTCTGGTCGGGATGGCGCCTACACGATATACATGCTAAAAGGTACAACTTCTTTAAGTGTTGTCCATGAGTGTATATTGGTTATCTCGTGTGTCTTCAATAAAAGTCACTGTAATATCTTTCAGAGTTATTGTCTCAATCCCGATATATATGCTAAAAGGTACAACTTCTTTAAGTGTTGTCCATGAGTGTATATTGGTTATCTCGTGTGTCTTCAATAAAGGTCACTGTAATATCTTTCAGAGTTATTGTCTCAATCCCGATATACATAGTAAAACTTCCTTAAGTTTTGTCCATGAGTGTATATTGGTTATCTCGTGTGTCTTCAATAAAGGTCACTGTAATATCTTTCAGAGTTATTGTCTCAATCCCGATATACATGCTAAAAGTTACAACTTCTTTAAGTGTTGTCCATGAGTGTATATTGGTTATCTCGTGTGTCTTCAATAAAAGTCACTGTAATATCTTTCAGAGTTATTGTCTCAATCCCGATATATATGCTAAAAGGTACAACTTCTTTAAGTGTTGTCCATGAGTGTATATTGGTTATCTCGTGTGTCTTCAATAAAGGTCACTGTAATATCTTTCAGAGTTATTGTCTCAATCCCGATATACATAGTAAAACTTCCTTAAGTTTTGTCCATGAGTGTATATTGGTGACATAGTCGCAGCGGTGACATATTTCTATATAAACAAGATCGACCCACACATCTTAAACCTGCCCAAAGAGTCTATCTAGACCGCTAAAATGAGGATGTTTATATGACCGAAATAACGGGGTTATATTGCCCTGAAATGGAAGAAATTCTCAATCTGCTCACGTCTAGGCAGAAGTCTGTTCTGAGTGAATTCCTCAACATTGCAATAGCGCATTTAAAAGAACTGCGATATAAGCAGGCGACTGTTCAATTTTATAGCGAATTGTAACTTCTGGTACATTCCAGATATCCCTTCAGTAGGGGGTTCGTCTGATGTTAAATATATTTTAAATTTGAATCAGATTTTCACAAATTCTGGAAACCAGCACAGACAATAGGTGTAACACAGATGATAGATCCAACTTGAAGAAAGGTCGATGTTAATCTTCACTTTCTTTAGATAACTTCTATGTTTACTTCTGTATCTGGGATGTTAAAATAAATGTGTTTCAGCAACCCTGGTAGAACAGAATAAAGGAAAGTGTATAGCCCTAATGTTTACATTTTTGTTAGTTTTAATATTCTCTAATTAATATGTTTGCAATCTTGGTAAAGATAATAAAATAAGATATTATCTTAATTTGTAGTACGTTAAAAAAATTAAACTACAAAATAACATGGGAGAATCCTGTATGGGACGTGTGTCCTTAATAAAGGCTTTTTGTTGTTGTTTAAAATTTATATTTATTTTTGTATTTCGTTTTGACTGTTGACTAGAAATCAATAAACTTTGACTATTGTCTCAATCCTGTCCATATCTAACCAAATAGCTTTTATCCAACGATGATATAAAACAATTAGTAAATTTAATTGCCATCTATCGTTAAAATTTTACACAAATTTATTGGCAATGTGTTTCTTTTGAATATCATCAAATATTATCTTTACAGACCTTACTGATGAACCAAGCCCTCTCATTCAATAACTCATATCATTGCAGTAAGGTCTGTAGAGATAATATTTGATGATATTTAAAAGAAGCGCATTGCCAGTAAATATATTTGTGTAAAATATATATATAACAATAATAATATGATGCACTAGCGCGCCATCTGTTATCAAAATTCGAAACTATTTTAAAGGCGTAAGATTCTTTTTGAAATTAAACAATTTCTACTGCCCTTACTGCAATGGAAAAATTAATAGGAGGGCCTGGCTCATCAGTAGTGAACCCTCCAAGCGGTTTCGCCAGTTTAATCTACCATCATCAGTGGTGAACCCTCCCAGCGGTTTCGCCAGTTTAATCTACCATCATCAGTGGTGAACCCTCCCAGCGGTTTCGCCAGTTTAATCTACCATCATCAGTGGTGAACCCTCCCAGAGGTTTCGCCAGTTTAATCTACCATCATCAGTGGTGAACCCTCCCAGCGGTTTCGCCAGTTTAATCTACCATCATCAGTGGTGAACCCTCCCAGAGGTTTCGCCAGTTTAATCTACCATCATCAGTGGTGAACCCTCCCAGAGGTTTCGCCAGTTTAATCTACCATCATCAGTGGTGAACCCTCCCAGCGGTTTCGCCAGTTTAATCTACCATCATCAGTGGTGAACCCTCCCAGAGGTTTCGCCAGTTTAATCTACCATTATCAGTGGTGAACCCTCCCAGAGGTTTCGCCAGTTTAATCTACCATCATCAGTGGTGAACCCTCCCAGCGGTTTTGCCAATTTAATCTACCATCATCAGTGGTGAACCCTCCCAGCGGTTTTGCCAGTTTAATCTACCATCATCAGTGGTGAACCCTCCCAGCGGTTTTGCCAGTTTAATCTACCATCATCAGTGGTGAACCCTCCCAGCGGTTTTGCCAGTTTAATCTACCATTAGTAGAAATGGTTTAATTTCAAAAATAATCTTACGCCTTTAAAATAGTTTCGAATTTTGATATATAACAATGTATATTAAATAAATTTATAAAAAGTATTAAAGATAATTATTTCTATAAATATACTTTACTCAAGCATTGATCCCCGGTTTCTTCCGTGCGATGTCTGAACCACCATCACGCCAAAGAGAAACTGAAGTCAAAAATAACAAACGCCCTTTGAATAAAAAGTTTAATAAAATAATCTAGTTATAAACACCCTTTGAAGTAAGGTATACCTAGCATAAAATTCGTCTTTTATACTCAGGCACTAAAAAAGAACGATGTATATGCTGATAAATTCAAAATTTTAATTATAAAAATCTTAATAAATGAAATATAATTAATTTTAAAATTAATCATTTAGTTCCAACGTACTATGGACTTGTAGCGCCATCTATTGAAGCTTTTATGAACAATTATAATTCTATTTTTACCAGATCATGTGAAATTTAAATAAATAGCAAACGAAGGATATTAGAATTCTATATATATTTATATATATACTTTATTTAATTATTAAAAATAATAAAATATAAATTAAAACTAAAATATATTTATGAAATTTAAATTTGCTTTAGAATTTTTAAAACCTATTCTCCAAAATGTTTAAAACTTTGTAATCAAAATAATAAATTAGTAAATACGAATGGAAATGTAAAAGAGTGATCCTACAATATATTTTAGACAAACAAACTTCAACCAGAGATGATGCTGCCTTCCCATCAGTGACATCGTCTGTTTTGTAACAATTTAGTCTTTTGATATTTTGTGCCGTGTTCTTTATATAACAAGCTATTTGATATTTAGCAAAACTTACCTATTTCAATTCAATTATTTCTATATAAAATATATATGAAGATTCAGAAATAGTTTTAAAATGAAAATTTGATGCACCAAAAACTCTTACGAATGGTTCAAAGCCACGTACTAAATAAATAAAAACTCGATTTATATTTGCATACCACATAAAAATTCAGACGAAACAACATTTTATGCAAATATAGTTCGTTACCATAACTTTTCCTATTAAACAAACGGCCTAATTGTCATACAACGCACATAGAATTATATAAAGTTTCTAGAAACATGTTTCAGGGAAAAGATAGGATGTCGGCCACGTCGAAATATCGAAGGTTTTTAAAATAAAAATGAGCCATGGTCCTCCCCAAAAAAAAAAAATTACTGCAAAGAAGACATACGAGATAACCAAGTGTGAATAAAATTGCTTCTGTATCCAAAAAAAAAAAAAAAAGACCGGCAACATCAAAGACTTTCCACTTCCTTAAGATTTGTCTATGAGTGTATATCTTAACTCTATGTGTATGATTTATCAATGACTGATGTGTCAATAAAATGATGTTAAAATCTGAAATACATCTTATATAGGGCGTATCTATTGAATGCAAGCTCTCAGAACTTGTGGACACTTCTAGATGTTTCCATTATGTTGTTGTTTCTTATCCCCTTGTGTAAAGATTACAAGAATTCCATGAGTCCAATCTCCTCCAGCTGTTTTATGATAAGCAGCGGCCTCTCCCAAAGGTCCTGTTTAGTACATCTAATACAAGCCAAAATGTGTTTTGGAGCTGCAGGTGCCAAGCTTAATTGTTTCAATTATTGACCGTCTTAGTGCAAAATGGTGGATAGATGGTTGCAGGTTGTACGGTCTTCCTGCCAGCCTGCTTGCATCGGCTCCAGTCGCATCGCTACAGCAGCGCCGTCCGCCATCGGCCGGACCTGCCGTCCTGGATCCTTCTGTCTCGAGGACCATCACCTCAGCGGCAAGGCATATTATCTGCGTATGTTTCTTCTATCTGCTTATTGTGTTGCTCATTTGTTTATTGTATACTATACGGGTGACCCGGGCTTCGCCCCGGGATTGACCCGTGTGCATATCTACCCGAGTGATATATACAAGGTATGTCCCATAAGTTCCCGGACTGGGTCCATAAAAAAATAAATAAATGAAAAATGTAAATGAATTTGACTGTTTATTATAGAAAAAATATCTGGCTACACGGTGGTACCAATATCGAGGCGGTACGTGCACGCGCCCCAAAGTTATTCTAATTTATTTAAAGGTTACACATAGCGCTGCGGCGATTTTACGATGGAACGAAAATTGAAGCAGAGGATTTGCATAGAATTTTGTGTGAAACTTCAAATATCAGCAACCGAAACTTTTTAAATGCTTAATAAAGCATTCCCCAAAGAGAACAATTGTTTTTGAATGGCATTCTAGATTTAAAGCTGGCAGAATTTCCATTGAAGATGATCTTCGTCAAGGACGCCCAAAAAATTTCAAAGGACTGATGAAAATGTGCAAAAAATCACCGATTTGATAAAAGAAAATCCTCGAACCACTTTGCTGGAGCTAGAGCAAGACACAGGCATCTCTAAAACAACGATTGGAAGGATCGTAACCAAATCAAAAAGACTCCTGCAAAATTCATCCCAAGATTCCTCACTAATGAGCAAAAACTGTGTCGGCTTGCAACCTGTGAGGACATGTTGGAATTGACAAGAACGGATCCGGAATGGAAAGACAAGATAATCACAGGCTACGAGACATGGGTCTATGGCTATGATCCTGAAACCAAGCATCAATCTGCCGAGTGGAGATGTCAGGGTGAGCTTAGACCCAAAAAATCCAGATTATTGAAATCCAGAAACAAGGTGTTGCTGGTCGCTTTTTTGGATAAAAAGGGCATTTTTCATCACGAGTATCTTCCTGCAGGCCAAACAGTTATCAAGGATATGTATTTGGGCATTCTTCGCCGTCTAAGGGAAGCGATTCGAAAAAAAAGGCCAGAAAAATGGACTAATGGTGGCTGGATCCTACACCATGACAATGCTCGCCCTCACACAGCGCACTTGATGACTAGCTTTTTGGCGAAAAACGGGACACAAATCCTACTTCAACCACCCTATTTCCCAGACATCGCACCAAATGACTCTTTCCTGTTCCCCAAACTTAAAGCAGTTCTAAAAGGAAGACATTTTGACACCAGGGATGACATAATAGAAAAATCGCCGTTAGCATTGAAGAGCATTCCAAAAGAGGCTTATAAAAACTGTTTCGACAATTGGGAGAAACGATGGCGCTGGTGCGTTGAAGCAATGGGGATTACTTTGAAAAGTTTTAATAATTTTTTTTTTTTAAATCCTACCTTTTTTTTTTATGGACCCAGTCCGGGAACTTATGGGACATACCTTGTATTTAGATAAGATTTTTTTTATAATTGTTTTTATTAGCATTATCTATTTGTTTGCATCAGCATAATTTACTCTAATTTTTGATAGAGGGCGCTGTTCGTGAGCTAAGTAGAATAATTTTAATATATAGTTTTAATAATTGATTTATATATATTTTTAAAATAGCCTATCGTCTTCCCCGTATTTTTTTACCTATGTATGAAAATTTTGGTTTGAATTAGTGAACTACTGCGAATTTGTATACCGGACATACAAACAAACAAACATACAAACATTGATTTTTATATATATACGTATATGTTTATTCAATGCTCTTTATAAATAAACATATATTCAATTCAAATAAATTATATATTCAATGCTCTTTTTAAAACAAAAAATAAGAAAAGATCAAATATGCGAAATAAACTCCGAGAGAAAAATGACAAAAACTATAACAAGACTTAGAACAAAACACTATAAAGGAATGACAATACATCCAGATGGCACAAGAACCTATAGGACATGTAACAACTGTCCTGGTGTGGAACTAACACATACCTACATATTCTCATGCCCAGAAATGGCCGCAGCCTTGCAGAAAATTGGCATGGACCCAGAGCAGCAGCTTTACACACCCAAGATAGAGAACATTACTGTGATAGAGATGTATGGAGACATCTGAGACTCTTCATTGGACACGACAACAACAACAATACAGTATACACACCCAAGATAGTGGATATTGCTGTGATAGAGATGTATGGAGACATCTGAGACTCTTCATTGGACACGACAACAACAACAATGATATTTTTCTTAATTGTTTATTTTCTTTTTGATAATTCTGTTACCTAGTCTACTACAATTATTGTAAATAGTTTCACGCGCAATTATCCAGATCGGATATAGCGTGTCGCAACTGGTAATAATGAGGAGACAGCAGAGATGCTAATTAACCAGCTTAATTCTTCAAGAAAAGAGAAATGGATGCAGACAGTTTCAGACCTGGATCTCACACACTCCAGTAGGAAAGGGTGGGATCTCTTAAGAAAGCTTGGAAATGCGGAAGCTACCAACTCCTTCATAACCAACATAACTCCCAACCAGATAGCAAGACATCTCCAAACAATCTCTAAAGTAAAAATTCCTAAAAGAAAGAAAAAGGCCATGAAGGCAAGAATTAAAGAAGAATTTTCAAAATCTAATAACTCAAGCCACCTCTCAAGCCAAGTCAACATAACGGAAATAGAAACTGCAATCAAATTAACCAAAAAATACAAAGCAGCAGGCAATGACGAAATACCAGCTGAATTCCTTATTGAGCTGGGAAAAAGGGCTAAATCATGGCTGGCTCGATTTTTCACAATAATAATGGAAACCGGCAATATCCCAAAAGAATGGAGACAGTCAAAAATCCTTGCCGTCCTAAAACCAGGCAAAGAACCTACCTGCACAGCAAATTTTCGTCCAATTGCGCTTCTCTGTACAACCCACAAGCTTCTGGAAAGAATCATTCTAGCCAGACTTACTCCCATTCTGGACCCAGAAATCCCGGTGGAACAAGCGGGTTTCAGAGGCAACAGGAGTTGTTGCGATCGGGTTGCATCCTTGACATCCTTCATCGAAAATGGCTTCCAACTGGGACTGAAATCTGCAGTTGTGCTCCTGGATCTTTCGAGTGCATATGATACAGTGTGGATTGATGGCTTGATCTATAAACTTGCTAAAGTGCTAAAATGCAAACAGACCCTCAATCTTTTGTCTTCTCTTCTCTCACCCAGGAAATTCACAGTATACCTGAACTCTAAATCTAGCAAGGAATATACTATATATAATGGCCTCCCACAGGGATCAGTCTTGTCTCCACTCCTTTATAACTGGTACACCCATGATATTCCCCAAACAACTTCAAAGAAATTTATTTACGCAGATGATACAGCCATTCTAGCCCAAGCAAAGACTTTCGAGGAACTGGAAATTCAACTGAATAAAGATCTTGAAACTCTACATAATTACTTTGAAAACTGGTCTCTGAGACTTAATCCTGCAAAATCTGTACATTGCTGTTTCCATCTTAACAATCACAGAGCTGAAAGAAAACTCAAACTATTTATCAATAACTCTCAGATAACTCATAGCGAACATCCCAAATACCTAGGCATTCATCTTGACCGCACTCTCACCTTCAAAACTCATCTCACCAAGTTAAAGGGGAAACTATCATCACGTAACAATATCCTCCATAAGCTGGCCGGCTCTTCCTGGGGCAGTGATGCCAACACCCTGCGTACTTCTGCCTTGGCATTGATCTTCTCCACGGCTGAGTATTGTGCTCCAGTCTGGGAGGGGAGCTGCCACACGAAGCTAATAGACACACAACTAAATTCTACCTTACGAATTATAACAGGAGTTTGCCAACCTACAAGAATCGACTGGCTTCCAGTTCTTGCTCACATCTCTCCGCCTGAGCTACGCAGAAAGGAAGCCACCAAGAAAATGTACCAAAAACTCTTGGACTCGCCCGACCTCGAAATTAACCCAATCCTACAGTCTCCCCCAAAACATCGACTAAAATCAAGGAAGCCGATATGGTCCAGAGGAAACCAACTTCTCTCCCAAAATTTTAATATCTCAGAAGCATGGACAAATTCCTGGATCAGCTCCGATATCCCAAACAAGAACCTCATCACAAGCCCAAGTGTCAAGATCCCAGGTTTTTCCCTCCCTCGACGAGAATGGGTGCTTCTAAACCGCTTTAGGACAGGACAGGGAAGGTGTGCAGAGCTGATGAAGTTATGGGGCTACACCAAAGATCCAAATTGTGCCTGCAACGTCCCACAATCAATGTCCCATATACTAGACGACTGCCCGCTGTACAAATTCAATGGAGGAATCTCCAATCTCCACTCTGTCACCCCGGAAGCCCTGAACTGGCTGAAGGCCTTGCCTCTCAGACTTTAATGACCGATATGTCCTCACTTCTTTTTTCTAGATTTGGTTCATTTTGTCTCCTCTCTAATTGTAAAGATGTTGCTGTATCACCTCATAAGCATAAATAAATAAATAAATCTACGTTTTCTTCGTAGACCGCGAAATACTCGGTGTCGGTGGAGACCCGCTGGCGATCTTCCATCAAACTCTACAGCGGTGGCACCATGTACATTGTTGTGTGTATTTTAATATGATCTTCCTTTTGTAAATTTTCCATTATCATTTTACTTGAATAGTGAGGACTGTGAACTTTTACCTTGTATTGGCAAGATGTCAATAAACATTGTCTCCTTGGTCGACAAGTGAGTCCACTTTGTCCGTTAGGTAGGTGTAACGACACATGTCTACCATAATTATTGTTGTTTATTGTTTAATTGTTGTTGTTTATTGTTGAATTGTTGTTGTTTATTGTTGAATTGTTGTTGTTTATTGTTGAATTATTTTTGTTTATTGTTGAAAAATTGTTGTTTATTGCTGAATTATTGTTGTTCATTGTTGAAAAATTGTTGTTTATTGTTGAATTATTGTTGTTTATTGTTGAATTATTGTTGTTTATTGTTGAATTATTGTTGTTTATTGTTGAATTGTTATTTATCAGTGAGTAAGTTTTTTTTTTAAGTTTATTGTTCAACTTTTTATTTTCAAGCTTTCGGACTTGTCAGTCCTTCTACAGGATTATCACGATAATAAATTGATGATATATATTTATCAGTGAGTAGATTATTATCAATGATGGTACTTTGCAGGGTTGCCGATTGTTTATGTTAAATTCATTTCAAGACATAACACTTAGATTACAAAAAGGTATAAGACGCCGCAATTCTTTTTTATTTTTGTAATTTATCCGCAAACCGTGATAATACATTCTCTTAGAATCAAAGATATTTCGACCAGAAAATCTTTTCTATTCTCTCGACGTTTCAACAAATATCTTCTGTCCTCGTCAGGAACAAATGAAAATTAAAACATTTGGCAAGGTGTTAAGGACGCCCTTTTGCAACCTCAGAATAATTTCTAACGCCTTGTGCCAAAAGTTTTAATTCTTATTTATTCCTGACGAGGATGTTTTTGTCGAAACATCGAGAGAGTAAAAAACATTTACTGACTGAAGTGTCTTTAATTCTAAGAACTGTGAATGCCGTGGCCAGTCCACAACTTTCAACAAGGTCTAATATATCGGCTGCGTGAATAAACATTTTTTTTTTCTTTTAAACTTCCAAATTCTTGCTGCCAAACAAGGACATTTTGAATGTTGGAGCCAAGATCGGGTGAAGTAGGTTACGGGAAGTCTGTCTGTCTGTCTGGCTATTCTAGAAGGCGGAAGTTGGCGGCGGCCATTTTGACGGTATGGTTGGATCAAGAAGTCCTCGGACACAACTGCCCATCAATGGCCGCGCCTCGTCTGCCGCCTAATTGCTAAGCCTAAACCCTTTTTTCTTCATATTTTAACGGCGCCTTGATAAATGCATAACGGTTTTTAAAAGACATTATGCCTAGAACACGTAGTACAGGCCATGATAAACATGGTGGGTAGTAATTGGTAACTGCTTTACTGTAAGTGCACCACATGTCTACACACGTGGAAAGTACATTATTGACTTATCCGTTCTCTACTCTTCACCGGTAGACACCAGTATTCCGCGAGGTACCCTACACGTCAGTTGTTCCCAGGGTAGACCTTCTTTTTCCTCTCCGATCTATTTATCTCTGATGTTTGATCCTAGATGCTGGATCCTGTGTCTCCACTTGTCGCACAACTACCATGATTACATCACAAATCACCACATACTTGTACAATGGTGACATCGAGATCTGCGGCAAGACGGCGGCGAGTTACCTCCGGGGCGTGTGGATGATCCTACAGGAGAGACTGACATCGGAGCGGTCTACAAGGCGGTGTGGTCCAGGCTGCACGTGTATAGCATGGAGCGGAACGCTTTACAAAAGTGACATCCACGGCGCCAAGGATTCTTCTAACGAGGAGGTTGAAGACAAGTCCCACTGATTGTATTCCTTCTGTTAAGTGAGACATATAATAAAGCGCTAACTATAGCTGCAACATACTTGTACAAGGTGGGTTTTTATGTCGATACAATTCGGTTAGGAATCCATTTCAGTTTCTGATGGTGACACGTATGGAGAGAGTGCACGTCCAAGTGGTGTGATAAAATCCAACTTTATTGTGGCGACTCTAGGAGAATACCATCCTGATGCCAATACAGACGATGGTCAACAGCAGGGCGGGCTGGGTGTTGGAGCCTCCAGAGAAGTAGGAATTCACTGGAAACACAGCACAGTGAGTCCTGCACTGACACCAGCAGTCCCACTCACCTTTAGTTTCCCATCCCACTTTCACCTTTTCCTTGGCGAGTTCAATTTTGAGCCAATCGTCCAGTTTCTCGAAGTAGTTGAGCAGAGAGCTGGCGTTCATGTTGGGCTGACCGGTCAGGTCCTGCATCACTTCCTGCCAGGGAACCGAGGACCCTTTCTCCAGGGCCGAGCTGAGCACAGGGACCGACTATGTCACAGTCCATCCATAGTGGAGTCATAGGAATTGTCAGGATGAACAGGTAGAAATCATTGGCAAAATTTAGAAAATAGATATTGAATTACACTCATAGACAAAACTTAAGGAAGTTGTACCTTTCAGCATGTATATCGGGATTGAGACAATAACTCTGAAAGATATTTCAGTGACCTTTATTGAAGACATACGAGATAACCAATATACACTCATGGACAGAACTTAAGGAAGTTGTACCTTTCAGCATGTATATCGGGATTGAGACAATAACTCTGAAAGATATTACAGTGACCTTTATTGAAGACACACGAGATAATCAATATACACTCATTGATAAAACTTAAGGAAGTTGTACCTTTCAGCATATATATCGAGATTGACCAATAACTCTGAAAGATATTAGAGTGACCTTTATTGAAGACACACGAGATAACTAAGTGTGAACAAAATTGCCTCTGTCTCCTTAAAAAAAATTGACGACCGGTGACACCAAAGACCTTTCACTTCTTTAAGTTTTGTCCATGTGTGTACAATTACAATTGAGTGTACATTAAAACAATACATTAATCAGTGGATAAGTGACAACACATTGGAAATTTCAAACAGTAGTTTGATACAGACAAGTAGGTCGATACTGAGACACAGGTAGACTCACCGCAGCCGTTTTCCCGCCAACTTATGGCCGTCGATGTCGCAGTGGTTCAGCTTCTCCTGTCCCGTCAAGTTGCATAGCGCCTCGTGGAACTGGAACTGGATGATGAAACTCACGAAGTACCTAGACACGTAGCCGACTGAGAGACATCCAATCTATGTGGTGTTTCCACTCAACTCCACCGCGGGGGGCAGTAATGCTGAAGACTCAGAATGTCACTGGATCTACATGTCACTGTGTTACCATGTATATAAAATGAAAGGATTTAAAAGCACGAATGTTTATTTCAGACATGAAACAAACTTCTACTGTCCTTACTGCGATGAAAAAATATAATGGGAGGGCTTGGCTCATCAGTGGTGAACCCTCCCAGCGGTTTCGCCAATTTAATCCACCAGACCGCTTCTCAGAGCTCTAATACTGTATTGGACGATTCTGCTTATATACGCAGCACAGAAGGGTGGAATCTCAGAAATGGTTTTCAAGTAAACTATGGACATAAGCTTTTAGGACAGTAGAATTACATATAAATATTTGCATCGAGCAATGCTCTTCCGCAAACAATAAAGACAAGGCCAGTTATGAATAAATCAACACAAAGCAATAACGCGCCATCTATACATATAAAATGAAAGGGTTTAAAAGCACGAATGTTTCTTTTATACATAATACAAACTTATACTGTCCTTACTGCGATGAAAATCCATGTCACTGGATAAACATGTCACTAGCCCATCGGTCCTGCCGCTGTCCTCTCATCCCTCCACCAGCGGCCTGCTGAGTCTTCAGACATGGCCTGGATGTCTCCGAACACACACATCTATAGGTACTTCCTCGGTGTGGAACTGAGGAGTGAAGACCTTGTCTGGAGGAGAACTCTCTCAAGGTGGGGAAGTCTTCCTTGCTGAAGAAATTTGTACATATTTAACTTATATATTCCTCTGCATATTTATAATATTTTTGGTTAATTTTATATGTTTTTATTTGAATGAAATCTCCCGGATATAAATTACATCGTTTCCTATCTAACGATGGGTCCCCAGCTGGCCTACCTGATGTACGGTACATCTGCCGGCACGTGGTACTTGGCTCCGGCGTCGAAGTCCTGTTCGGACCTTTTCACCGGCGGACTGATGCCCTGGTAGTGGATCCTGGACCACCGCCGTCAGCGGACTCGGCAGAACCAGACTCCGGACTCACCTGTTCTTCCACCAGCTGCGGTTGAGGTCGTCTAGGCTGGTGTTGCCGTTGAACAGCTCCCAGCGCCAGCGGTCTACCAGGTAGCCGAATGGCAGGAAGGCGATCTTCTTCAGTGCCATGCTAAGGAGGAAGTTGAGGTCGTCCTCTGTGGCCCAGTACACTTCAGCAAGTACAGACTAAACAAGAACAGAACAACAAGTACAGACCAAACAATTACAGACCAACAAGAACAGTCCAAAAAATACAGGCCAACGAATACAGACCAGCAAGTACACATCAGCAAGTACAGATCAACAAGAACAGAACAACAAGAACAGACCAACAAGTACAGAACAACAAGAACAGACCAACCATCAGTATGTTTGCCCGGATCCATCAATTTCAGCTTCTGCAGATGCTCGGGCGTGTTGACCGACAGCGCCATGAGGTCTCCAACAGCCTCGTGGAAACCTGGAACCACGCCATTGGTCCGACACAAGCCAATCAACTCAAGTCAGAAAACAATTAAATTCATTCGTTCTAATTGGCAGAAGAATATTTTGCCTCAAAACATGCAAATCTGTCAACTCACTTTCTCTTTGGCGACATATTCAGAACCTTGTCCGACCAAAGAAGACAAAGTTTGGTGTGCCAGTTAAATGTCAGCCAATCAGAGAGAGAGAGAGACTGAAGAATTCAAAACAACTTTAATCAGACTGTACCAGGAAACCTATACCAGGGGAGACATTCCCCATTGGTGCTGTGTGTGGAAGCCAGAAATACCTCGTTTTTGATCAATAGGCTTTTCCAGAGGTACACAATCTTTACCAAGATGTCCCACATTGTCAAACGCGGAGTATTAACTAAACATTGAGGAGAGAGTACCTATGTAAATTAAATGTACCAACATTTCACCCTACGTATTGCTTTCCAAAATATCAGCAAACAAATCTAAGGCAATAGCTTACTATACATTTTTTTTTAGATCATCATTATGTAAGGACCAGTCAACAAGTGAATGACCTTTTGAGATGAAGAGTAAAGCCAGTTCAATTTCTATCTAAATAACCCAATTGGGAAAATCTGTATGGGGCAAGTCCCTAATAAAGGATTTTGTGTGTATGTGATATGTAAAACATACAATATTGTATATTTATGTTGACAATAAAACATGTTCGTGTCCGATATTATATTCAATGTAGAATCGCCGAATGTCGTGGTCCATTTGGATGAGGAAAGCGAAGACTAGAACGCGGCTGATTCCACACTTGTCTTTTCAGTGATACGCTAACCTTGATACGGTGTGGCCACTGGACATGTGTCGGACCTGGAGGCTGTTGTTGATTCTGTGCTGCCTGGAGTATAGGAGCTCTATCTATGCTTCCTTCCTGTGGTGAATCTGTATAAGACCCTGGAGGCTGTTGTTGGATTCTGTGCTGCCTGGAGTATAGGAGCTCTATCTATGCTTCCTTCCTGTGGTGAATCTGTATAAGACCCTGGAGGCTGTTGTTGGATTCTGTGCTGCCTGTAGTATAGGAGCTCTATCTATGCTTCCTTCCTGTGGTGAATCTGTATAAGACCCTGGAGGCTGTTGTTGGGTTCTGTGCTGCCTGGAGTATAGGAGCTCTATCTATGCTTCCTTCCTGTGGTGAATCTGTAAAAGACCCTGGAGGCTGTTGTTGGGTTCTGTGCTGCCTGGAGTATAGGAGCTCTATCTATGCTTCCTTCCTGTGGTGAATCTGTATAAGAGCCTGGAGGCTGTTGTTGGGTTCTGTGCTGCCTGTAGTATAGGAGCTCTATCTATGCTTCTTTCCTGTGGTGAATCTGTATAAGACCCTGGAGGCTGTTGTTGGGTTCTGTGCTGCCTGGAGTATAGGAGCTCTATCTATGCTTCCTTCCTGTGGTGAATCTGTATAAGACCGGTGGTCTTAATAAAGCTGTATGGGTCCAATATTATACTTATTGTCAAAATCAAAATTTTCCCAGAAATTGAACTTATTTATCAATGTCAGAAATAAAAAAAAATATGTTTGTTTCTTTACTAGAAACGTATTTTTCTTCATCAAAAACGGAAGTTTGAATAAACTTTATTACATATTGTTGCGATGAAAAATAATTAACTAAGCCTTCGAATTACTTTAAATATTTATTTAATGAGTTATATGCGAGATTTTAAATATAAAATAAGAGTTACTATTTACATGAGCCAAATCGACCCAGCCGTTAGAGCAAGAGGGGAGAACTGAGATCTTTCCTCCTTTTTGTGGCGCCACTGTTTACCCCGACCGGTCGGTCCAGATAAGAGGGAATACCAGGAAACTCTGTCCTCCTGACATCACTCCCTCCACAAGAGAAACAGCGTCTCGCTGCTTACTAGTCGGTCACATGACCCTGGGCAATCTGTTCTTGGACTTCGGGGTCGTGGTAGGGCTTCATTCTCACTACATGGACGATATCTTGGGTTTTTCGTCTTCTCTTAGTATTCGTCACGCCTTCTAATTGATAATTTACACTCGATATTTTTCTGATCACTCGATAGGGTCCGAAATATCTCTTCAATAACTTCTTCGACAAGCCAACGGTACGGACTGGGGTGAACACCCACACCAAATCACCTTCCTTGTACGTCACCTCCTGATGCTTCTTGTCGTAGCGTTCTTTGTCTTTGCTCTGACCCTGCAGGATGTTAAGACGGGCTAACATCCGTGCGTCCTCAGCGTTGGCCACAAGATGGCCCACATAATATCCTGCAGTTCCTGCCGGCTGGTACGGCAGTATAGAATCCAGCGGTGTTTCAACTTCTCGGCCGTGGACGAGGAAGTACGGGCTGTATCCTGTTGTCTCTTGTCGAGCGGTATTGTAGGCGAAGGTCACATATGGTAGGATGCTGTCCCAATTTATCTGATCAACGTCAACATACATCGAGATCATGTCAGTTAGGGTCTTGTTGAGTCTTTCTGTCAAACCATTCGTTTGAGGGTGATACGCCGTGGTGAATCTGTGAATTGTTCCATTTAGAGTATTTATTTCTCGTATGGTCTGAGACATGAAATTTCTTCCTCTGTCTGTGATGATTTCCCGAGGAGCGCCGTGCTTGAGTATGACGTCTTCAATAAGGAAGGTTGCTAATTCAGTAGCTTCCGCTGTTGTCGCGGCCTTTGTTATCGCAAATCTGGTGAGATAATCAGTCGCGACTATTATCCATCTATTTCCCATGTGAGATATGGGGAATCTTCCCAGATAATCAACTCCTATCTTTTGAAAAGGCGAAGTATTTGGCGGTATTGGGACCAGTAGTCCAGGAGGTTTCTGAGGCACGCCCTTCCTTCGCTGGCATTCTTTACAATGAGCAATGTATTGGGAAACTGTCCTATAAAGTCCAGGCCAATAGAATCTCTTTCTAACGCGGTCATAGGTCTTGGCAAACCCCAAATGACCGGCCATTGGAGTGTCGTGGACATCTTTAAGAATTCCGTGCCTCATCTGTTTTGGGACTACTAGCAGCCATGGTTTGCCCTCAGGGTTGTAATTTTTCTCATAGAGAACGCCTCCGATCATCTGATACCCTTTTAAATTTTCATTGGCAAGTTTTTCACGGATCCCAACCAAATGAGGGTCTTTACTTTGTTCTTCTGCAACGTCTTGGATAGAAATAATGTGCCCTTCTATCTCCGCAGTGTCAGCCAAGGGGCTTCTTGACAAACAGTCAGCGTCTTTATGCTTCCGTCCGCTTTTGTAAACGATGTTTATGTCGTATTCTTGTAGTTTGAGGGCCCAACGGGCTAAGCGGCCGAATGGATCTTTCAAGCCTACCAGCCAACATAGCGAGTGATGGTCGGTAACCACAGTAAAGGGTCTGCCATATAGGTACGGGCGGAATTTACCAAGGGCCCAAACAACTGCGAGGCATTCTTTTTCTGTAGTGGAATAATTCTTTTCCGCTTTGGTTAGTGTTCGCGAGGCATAGGCTATAGGTCTCTCCGCGTCATTCTGGATTTGAACAAGAACTGCCCCTAAACCATAACCGCTTGCATCAGTATGGACATGAGTTTCCGCACCTTCTACGAAATGTCCTAACACAGGCGAAGATCCCAATTCCTGTTTGAGAATCTGGAAAGATTCATCTTGTTCTTCGCCCCAAATGAATTTTTCGTCTTTCTTTAAAAGGCTATTCAAGGGTCGAGACTTGTTAGCATAACTTTTGATGAAGCGTCTATAGTACGAACTTAACCCAAGAAAACTTCTGGTGTCACTGATATTACGGGGTTTTGGAAAGTGGACAATGGCTTTCACTTTTTCTGGGTCTGGCTGCGTTCCAAATTCATTAACGACGTGCCCGAGGACAGTTATTTGTCTCGAGGTGAAATGGCACTTTTTATAATTCAGGCACAGCCCGTCCTGCTGAATGTATCTCAAAACTTTGTATAAACTTGTTAAATGTCCTTTAAAGGTCGATCCATAGACTACAATGTCGTCTAAGTAGCATAAACACATGTCCTATTTCAATCCCCGTAGGACGTTGTCTATCATTCGCTCGAAAGTCGCTGGTGCGTTGCATAGACCGAATGGCATTACATTAAATTCATAAAGCCCGGTGATAAATGCCGTTTTCTCCCGGTCCTTATCGTCTACTTCGATTTTCCAGTACCCGATCTCATATCCATAGTGGAGAAGTACCTG
>CP092863.1:128952481-129036716 GCA_030710605.1 Cordylochernes scorpioides
TGGGTTGAACTAGTTAGGAATTCTTTGAGTATCAAAGAATCCCTTGAAATTATCATTGGCACCGTCCATAGTATTCCTCAAATTTCTGGTTTATAAAATTAGATATCATTTTTCTTTTAGTTGGAGCTGATTTTTTGTATCCAATATTCATTTTTAGTATATTTGTTTCAATAAAATCCGTGAGCTTTGGTGTTCTAGCAACAATATGAGTACAGTTTGAAGATGTTGAATTATAAACCTGTGTACTGTGCTTCAAAATTTTGTACTGCAGAGAGTTTAATTTATCTTTGACTTTTTTGGGTATAAAGTTGTACCAGATCGTGGAACCATAAGTTAGTGAACTTCGAAACAGTGTCTTATAGAGTTCTATTCTTCTTTTACTGTCCAGTCCCCATGCTTTCCCGGTTTAATCCAATTAGGTATCCACTAGCTCTATTTGTCTTAGTAATAATCTCATCAATATGGGGCACAAAATCCAATTTGTTTTTATTTCTATGATTTTTAAAAGTTATTGCCATAATCTTCAGTTTTTCTACCCGATTGGCAGTGATAGTGTTAGGAATTTTTGCAGCTATTTTGCTATTAAACAAGTATAAGATTTTCGTTTTCTCTTCAGATACGGTCAACTTATTGTTCCCACACCAGTCTAATATTCTCCCCATGACCTTTCCTGTTGTATTCCGAAGTTCTGTCAAGTTGTTTCCCCAACATATCACAGTTTAAATCATCCGCATAAGCAATTATTTCACTGTTTGATTCTGAATAGTTATTCAATAAATCGTTTAGAATAATATCCATATTGTAGGGGATATAGGCCCACCCTGTGGACATCCCTTACTTAATTTTTGTGGGTTTCATTTGATGAGTATCTAAATCTCACTCTTCTATTATTAAGAAAAGACTAGTAGTTTTATTATTGAAGCTTGAACGTTGTCCTCATCTAGTCTTTTCAGCACCATCGGCCACCATGCATTGTCGAACGCTCCACTTATATCAACTGCGATTATAGCTGTATATTCTTTGTTTTTATGTTCTAGAGCTATTTTGACAATTTCATTTAATGCAGAGATAGTAGATCTTGATCTTCTAAATCCATGTTGACGATTGTTAAGCAGATTTGAGTCTTCATAAAATTTTATTAGTTTGCTGTTAATTATTTTTTCAAATATTTTGGAAATATTTGAGTTGAGACAAATGGGTCTGTAGCTTTTATAAATTTTCATGTCTGTTTTACCTGGTTTGGAATAATTATTACCTCAGATTTTTTCCATTCATTCGGATAATAATTTAAATCTAAGCATTTTTGAAAAAGTTTCACCAGTATTGGAACTATTAGTTGTTTAGTATGTTTTATCATATTGTTAGAAATATTATCAATTCCAGGCGTTTTCTTTGAGTTTAGCTCATCAATTATTCCATTTACTTCATTGGGCGTTATTATTATATTTTCTTTATTATGAAATCCTAAAGTATTGTTCCTTATGTTTTTGTGGAAGGTTGTGTCTTCATTATCTCTATCATCGGGGAAAAGGTTGTTCAAAAGTTCTACTGCCTTCTGGAATCGTTCTTCATCTTTATTCACTTCTAAGATTTCCAAAATGCCCTTTCGGTTAGAACCGCTTTTAATATTTTTGTATACCCTGTATAAATTTCCATATGGGTTTTTTGATTTGATGTCCTCTAAGAAAAACCTCCAAGACATTCTTTTAGCCTTATTTATTTCCCTGACGTATTTGTTTCTCGACTTTTATACTGTTGTTGAATAGGGATAGAGGGATTTTTCGCCCGATAGTAGGAGTTACGGAGGTATTTACAATAGCTCTCAAGGGCGTGTCAAGTCCGCGTTCCACCATCTGTTATGTTGTTTTTTTATTTGTTTGTTTTTTCTTAGTTTAAGAGTATTATACGCTGCTTCAATGAACGTATTCGAGAGTTATTTTACCGCGCTATCGACGTCTTTCCTAGTATTTGCTGTATCTAAAAAGTTTTCAATATTATTTTGATCTATTTTAATGAAATTCTGGGCAAAATTCGACCAGTTCGCCTTTTCTTCACTGAATTTCCATGTAGAATAATTAGTAGCTGTGGTGGAATTGTCAGTTATATCTACTTCATAGATTATTGCTACATGATCAGAGATCTGCGATATTTGTTCTGTGTGCCAGTCTCTGATAGCTGCTATTGCTTGTTTGTTAGTCAGCGTCAGATCAATCACACTAGCATTTCGACATGTAGTGGATTTATTATTATGTATGATTAAGTTCGTTTCGTCAATGATGGGGATAATATTGTATAGAATTCATTTTGTTTAATCTCCAATTTCTGGGGAGGAAAATGGAAATTAAATAAAAGTGAATTTTCACAATTAATAGCTTTATTAAACTCTAATAATTTACCTTTTTAAAGGAATATTAAAAGATGAATAAGTGTTGAATCAATTATTTTAATTTAACTGGCTGTAAAGATTATAAAATTTGGATTTCTTCCCTTAACTATCTTTTCTTTCTTCTTTGAATGTCTTGTTTTTCTACAACTTCAAAATAAACGGTCTAATTTTGTCCCCCCCCCACAACATGTGTCATCCAGAAATAGATGTTTACAGTTGAAGGCGACGCGGACAAGGTAGGTACACATTATATCTGTTCATATGAATGTTTCACTGAAGTAGCTTTGTATTAACACATAAAATCCGGTTGAAAGGAGGTCTATGACATAATAGAGAAGGGATGAAATGTCGCTGAATTTCTATTTGAGAATTCCCGGTTCAGCAGACCTCTTTTTTCAATAATTACTCCAATTTAAGTTTTTTGTATATGTCTGGTCTACCATTAGGGTTTCAAAACATAATAACCAAACTTATAACAAAAGTTAATTCATAGTATAGATATATTACTAAATACAACTATTTATATTCATATTTTAAAATAAAAAAAATTAAAAATTCATTTAAAAAAAAAAAGGATAAAATATAAAATTATAAAAATATATATATATATACTAACAATCTTATCTACCTTCTTTACAAAACTTTTTGTTTTCTTATTATTAGTTTGATTAAAAGTGCATGGTTCTGTCTTTCTCTTTTTTTTCTAACTATCATATATATTCTCACTTCTATTATTCTATATATAGGATTAGAGTATGTCTAAATGACGTGTAAAAGCCGATGCAAAAGACGTTACGTTGTTAAATTTTATTGTTATTAATTATAAATATATAATTAACTAGATGATGTTTTAGAAGTAAAGGATTTTTTTTTCTCTCTATCTATACTAAATAATAACAATTCACAATTTTTATAATTTGAATTTAAATAATCAAAATAATGAAGATAATTTTAATAGAATACTTAACTATAAAACTATACAACTATTTATTTTTATAATTAATTTAGATTTAGCTTGCTAATCTAACCAAATCTACTTGATATGATTTATCATTCTTATCAGTTTGCTCCTTAAGTTTTAAATGTAGAATCACTGTTATATTTTTATTATATAGTTTTTACACTATATTAATTCATATGAGCTTGCTCTATGATATATTTTTATATATAATATAATATACAAATTTAATTATATATTAGATATTCTAATATAAATAAAACTCCATACAGATTATAATTATCTTTTATTGTTTGATTATGAAAAAGTAAATTATAAAAGTAATTTTAGAAAAAATAACTTCAGAACTTTTGTTTTTTTCAATGTTTAGATAGTTTAAAGATGTTTTTTATTAGTTATTCTTAAAAATATAACAGATAACAAACAGTAATATCTATATTTTTATAGATTAATTATTCATTTTATTACAAATTTAATCACCACAAAAACAATTAAGATAAATATATTTTTAAAAAATTTCTCAATAGAATAACAAACTAAAAAACTAAAAAAAAACTACCAGCATATTAGGGTTAGCACCTCTTTTATGTTAATTTAAACTCGCTAAGAATTGCCTAAGAAAGAATTGTCAAACTTGTCCCTCTCTTAAGAACCATGACACATTTCAAACAACTAGTTGTAAATTAGTAAATACTATTTATAAATTAACATGCCAAATTTGTCAATTATCATATATAGGACAAACGTGTAATCCATTAAATATACGAATAAACCTACATAGAAACCACGCTAAAAAATCAATTGGTAATATATATATGAAAGAACACAATCAATTACATACTTTTAACAACTTTAAGATAGAAATACTAGACATATGTCAAAACAAAAAACAACGACTATTATTAGAAAACAACTACATTTATAAACACAACACATTATTCCCTTATGGACTTAATGACGAATTAAACTACACATACAAACCACAAACAGAAGAAATTTCAACTTATGAAATCAGCTGCAAATACAAAAAAATATGAATTTAAAACTAAACCTAATAAAACTAGAGGTAAAACTACCAATAAATTAGGTTACATTGAATTTGAAGAATTACTGGACTCAAAACAAATGTACACTAACAACTTCGTCGATAAATTTATTAAAACATTATTTAAACTAAATAATAATAAATTTATCAAACTTATAGAATATATTAAAATTCACAATCTGACTAACAGATTAATAGATATCACACACGACATCTTTAAATACAGAAAAATTAAACAATCTACTAATAACATTAATATTATCATTAAATTTAATAACAATTTATTTAATCATATTAAGTTTAATGATATTTTTAATAACCAAAACATTAATAATCTTTTCCCTATAAAAAATTTAAATTTCAAAACAATCTGGAGATACAACAAAAATATAGGTAATTTAGTTTGCAATTATAACCAATTTATTAATAATTTGGCAAATTTTAAAAAAATTAAATGTAATTGCAACAACTATATTGATAGATATAAGTTTTCAGGTCATATATTAACTAGCAATTTTTCTTTTTTAAATCCAGAATATCAGGATATTTTAAATAAAGGGTATAAATATATACCTCAAATTAAACACAATTATAATGATACAATTAAATCTATATTAAAAGATATAGATATTTTCATAAATAAAACTAGTATAAAATACAGTATTCCAGAATTTACTTTTCTGGAATGGAAACATAATATTAAAAAGGAAATTATAAATTATTATAATAATACACTTAAATACACAAAACCTAATTCAGATATTCCTTCTTTTAAAGAAAATATAATTAATTTACAGAAGGACTTTATTATCACTCCTATAGATAAATGTTCCAATAACTTATCTATAATTTGTAAAAATCTATACCACGATATACTAAAAAAGTAAATTGATAATAATCATAAATACACTTTTGCTAGAACTACAGCCACAAAAATCAAAAAAGACATCAAAAACGTTGAAAATTCACTAAAAATTTATAATCACTACAAAAATCCAAACATACCAAAGTTCTATATAATTCCTAAACTACACAAAAAACCTATTTCTTTCAGAACAATCACATCTGGTATAAATTCAGTTATAAAAAACATTGATATACAATTAGCTTCAACACTACAATTTATTATAAATAAATTAACTAATAAATATAATTATAAATTTATCGACTCAAATAAAAAAATCATTAACTATTTAATGAACAATTGGACAAACATGGAAACAGTACACACATTTGACTTTGAGGACCTATATTCTAAAATAAATTTAAGAGATCTAAATAATTAAATAACCAATTTATTTAATGAAATCATTAATGACAAAACTTTCCACATTAAAATTATTCATAACAGATATAAAACAATAAAATTAGATCTTAAAACAGCAAAAACTCTACTGGAAACATTTTTAAATTTTAACTATATAGAATTTAAAAATAAAATATATATTCAATCAGAAGGCGTTCCCATGGGAACATCTTCAAGTCCGTTATTAGCAAACTTAATATTATTCTGGTACGAAAGAGAATACTTTCTACAAAATAATGTTAACTGGCAAATGTTCCGTTATGTAGATGACATCATAATATTTAATAATCCACAGTTCAAAAATTTAATACCTAAAATTTATCCTAAATACTGAAACTTAAGAACAATGAAAAAATTTATAGAAACAAAAAAGTTAACTTTTTAGACCTAAATATAGACCTTACAAATAATGCTATTAAAATTTATAATAAAAAAGTAATTATAATTTCAATATTATAAAATACTGTAATATGAATTCTAATATTTCATTAAATTGTTGTAAAGGTATATATTTTGGTCAGTTTCTAAGATTTTATAGAATAAATAATATATTAGAAAATTTCATAGAAGATGTTAAAAATTTAAACATGGAATTTATTAAAAACAAATTTAGTATCAGACAAGTAAAATATTTCAACAGTATATCAATTATAAAATACTTTAAAAAAAATGGAAGTATCCATTTATTAAATCAACTTTCTATAATTTCTTTCAATAATAGCTACTACAAATTTATAATCTTTAACAATTAGTTAAACTTAAATTAAATAGCTGATTTGAAGATTTTTTCACAAGATTTTTAAAGTAATATTGTATAGAATTCATTTTGTTTAATCTCCAATTTCTGGGGAGGAAAATGGAAATTAAATAAAAGTGAATTTTCACAATTAATAGCTTTATTAAACTCTAATAATTTGCCTTTTTAAAGGAATATTGAAAGATGAATAAGTGTTGAATCAATTATTTTAATTTAACTGGCTGTAAAGATTATAAAATTTGGATTTCTTCCCTTAACTATCTTTTCTTTCTTCTTTGAATGTCTTGTTTTTCTACAACTTCAAAATAAACGGTCTAATTTTGTCCCCCCCCCCCACAACATGTGTCATCCAGAAATAGATGTTTACAGTTGAAGGCGACGCGGACAAGGTAGGTACACATTATATCTGTTCATATGAATGTTTCACTGAAGTAGCTTTGTATTAACACAAAAAACCGGTTGAAAGGAGGTCTATGACATAATAGAGAAGGGATGAAATGTCGCTGAATTTCTATTTGAGAATTCCCGGTTCAGCAGACCTCTTTTTTCAATAATTACTCCAATTTAAGTTTTTTGTATATGTCTGGTCTACCATTAGGGTTTCAAAACATAATAACCAAACTTATAACAAAAGTTAATTCATAGTATAGATATATTACTAAATACAACTATTTATATTCATATTTTAAAATAAAAAAATTTAAAAAATCATTTAAAAAAAAAGGATAAAATATAAAATTATAAAAATATATATATATATACTAACAATCTTATCTACCTTCTTTACAAAACTTTTTGTTTTCTTATTATTAGTTTGATTAAAAGTGCATGGTTCTGTCTTTCTCTCTTTTTTTCTAACTATCATATATATTCTCACTTCTATTATTCTATATATAGGATTAGAGTATGTCTAAATGACGTGTAAAAGCCGATGCAAAAAACGTTACGTTGTTAAATTTTATTGTTATTAATTATAAATATATAATTAACTAGATGATGTTTTAGAAGTAAAGGAATTTTTTTTTCTCTCTATCTATACTAAATAATAACAATTCACAAATTTTATAATTTGAATTTAAATAATCAAAATAATGAAGATAATTTTAATAGAATACTTAACTATAAAACTATACAACTATTTATTTATATATATATATATATATATATATATATATATATATATATATATATTTGAAAAAAGGCACCTCCTTATCGTGCAACTGAAAGTTGCTGATAGCTTGCGCCATCTATCGGAATAAATATCAACTATTCTCGTTGATTTTTATTATTCCAGAATTGGCCAAATACCCATTCTTGATTAATCAAGAAAAGCTAACCACGAACGTGTTTCGGGCTGTTGGCCCTCATCAGCGTGGTGCAAGCTGTACCTCCACGACCAAAGAATTGGTCATTAAGGCATCCTGAAAAATCTTTAAAAGGGTAGTTAAAGCCAGAAATGCGTGAGAACGCTACACAATGTGGAATAATAAAATCAACGAGAATAGTTGATATTTATTCCGATAGATGGCGCAAGCCATCAGCAACTTCCAGTTGCACGATAAGGAGATGCATTTTTCTTAATTTATGCACCTTATCCCAGTACAATATTACATTTGTACTATTTTTTCACACATATATATATATATATACTAGCGAACCCGGCCACGCGTTGCTGTGGCTAAGTTGTAATATGTCAAATTAATATTATACTAAACTATTCAGTACAGTAAGGTTAATATTCACTTATAAAGATAAAAATGTTTTAGCCGATCTAAAGCCCTATGGGATTGAGAATGGAACGTTACGTTAAAATTTAAAAGTGATTTTTATATATATTGATAATATAGCCCTTTATTGTAATTATTGATTATATTCACTGCATTAATAAATGTCAGAGAACCTGTTTTTTTTATTTTTGAATTAAATGAGCTAGCCGAACCCGGGCAGACGTTGCCCTGCCTCTACGCACCTCTCTATATATAAAAATGGATGCCTGTATGTGTTTGTAATCAAGAATCTAGTATGTGCTGGGGAAAAATTAAAGATGAGTCATAAAGAATTGATGAAAAAATATATCGATTTTATTAATAGCAATATTTGAAAGAATATTGTATCATATGAAAACTAATCTATCGTAACGCGAGTGGATACACAATATTTTTGGTCCTCTCGTTTGGTGCGTAGATATATAGATTTTTTGGCGTTCCAATTCGGGAGCAAGCGACGTAGAGTTGACCATGTGAAAAACATGGATTTCCTAAATGCAAACCGTCAACTCGCAGCGACTGTCCTTGGGATTTGTTGATTGTCATTGCGAAAGCGAGACGCACGGGAAACTGAAGTCGCTTGAATGTGAAGGGCAAATCAGTGGGGATCATTGGAATGCCCGGAATGAGCACATCCTCTCCTTCACATTTGCCACTGATTATCGTCGTTTCAATCACATTCGGCATCAACCTTTTTACGGAAAGTCTGGTTCCGTTGCACAACTTGGGTGTGTTGAGATTCCGAAGAAGCAATATTGGCGAGCCAACTTTCAACGACAATACATGTGGTGGCATTCCAGGAGGCTCCAATGAATTGAGAAAGTCGACTGGATAATTGACAGCTTGGTCCTCTTCTGTGACTGTGTCAATAGATTTGTATTGCGTGACCGCTCCAGGAATTTTCAATAGTATCTTATGATTGATGCGATTGACGTCATCATTCTTCGGAGCTAAGATAGCTCGCTCGCAAAGCCAGTCGTGATTCTTGAAATTAGTGGCAATATCCGGGAAAACTACCTTTTCAAGATCTCCAATTGACGCCTGAAGTTGACCGAAGTTCGGTGGGAACGATATCTCGTGTGTTGCAGGATCAACCGGAATTTTTCTGTCGCCCATATTCAAAAGCTGCTTGGCAAATGTTTGCGCAGAAACATCTCCATGTAAATACACACGCATATTGGTCGACAGTGTAATTTTCTTCAAATGTCTCCAGAGAGCCGAATTCTTCAAGCATGCGTTCAGCTCTTCTGCTGGTGTTGCTCTTGGAATGACAGGCAAGATTTGACGGAAATCACCAGCGAGCAGTATCAGAGCTCCACCCATTAGGCGTTGATTGCCTCGGAAATCGCGAAGAGTACGATCAAGTGCCTCAAGCGCTTTCTTGTGAGCCATCGTACATTCATCCCAAATGATGATTTGGCACGTTTTCAACACAGTGGCCATTCCTGATGTTTTTCCGATGTTGCAGAGAGGAACGTCGGCTATATTCAAATTCAATGGCAGCTTGAATGCCGAATGCGCCGTACGTCCTCCATCGAGCAGTGTTGCCGCAATTCCCGACGATGCCACAGCCAGAGCAATCTCATGTTTCATACGAATTTCGGCGAGAATCAAATTGAGCAAAAATGTTTTCCCAGTTCCGCCTGAGGCATCAAGGAACAGAAGACCACCATTTCCGGTTCGCACATGCTCCGTGACTGTGTTGTACGCAAGGTTTTGTTCGTTTGTTAAGAGTCTTTTCTGAGTCTCAACATAAACTTGCAGCGTTTCAGCGTCGTATTGCATTTCTCGCAACATATCTCTGTCGACAGCATCATTTCTGCCACGCTCGGGTGAGATCAAGCCAAGCTGATTGAGGATTTTGTTGTTGATCGACAAACATATATCCTCAAGTGATATCAGCGCTTCATTGAAAATTTCATCCGAATTCTGCGCATTGGGATTTGCACTACGTACACGGCGAAGTATGTCTTCGCTCATACTCTCTTTATGCTTCTCCCATAGGCCTTTTGGGTCTGAAGGCGAGCAGGTGGTCAAAATGATAGCAAACAGAGTTCGTATTTGCTTAGGATGAAATGTTCCAGATGCTTCTGCCAGTGTGTTGTCCCAATGCTGATCATTTTCAAGCAGACCAAGCTTGAAGCATGCCTCTCTATATGTCTGACAGATTTGGCCGTTGACGGTTTTGATAGCTTCGAACGATTGCGGGCCTTTGACTACATGAAGCAGCATTCGCAAATAGTAGCATTCAGCATTGCTCGGATGGACAGTATACACTCGCCCCAATGCGCCAGTGAAAAACACCTGAACCATTGAAGAGTGCAGCATGCCTTTTTTTCTCCGTTGCCACTTCTTCGTTGACTGATTCCATGTGTAATACGTCGGAACCTGATGATACAGCAATGTCGCAGCGAATGTGTCACTGGCACACAATTGAAAAAATGCAGTCAACGTTGTATTGGGTGGATTTTCAGCTCGCTGGGCCGCGCTCTCTTCTGTGAAGTATACTCGTTGACCATTTTCCAAATGCACACTGAGATGGACGACAGCAGGAGAGCGTTCGTGGATGTCAAAGCCAAGGATTCGCCATACAGCTTCATTGCTGCTGATATAACGTCCCATTTGAAACTGGTCGATTTCATTGACGGGTGCATTTGGATTTTGAAGTCCAAAAACTGCCATATCACTGCCCTTATTCACGTATTTACAAATGTATTTGATCGATTTGACAGAATTGCAAAACTCCACGTTGATATGCGCATCAAATGCTTTCGAGAGCAAAGGAGAGTAAGGCACAATCCACCGGTTATCAACCACAAAATCAACGTGATTGAGTTTGATTGTTGCTGTGTGGCCACCATCCTCTGGTTTTCGTCGTCTGTACAGAGGATAACCGTCGCCACCAGTTTGTGTGTCATGCACCAGGTCTCTTGGATACTTTTTGGTGCATTTGCCATCCTTTATGCACGGTGAATGTGGGTTTTGCGCTCCACACGGTCCGTGAATCATATATTTCTTGATAATCTGGTACAATTCAGGATCTTCTTGTGGATCAGGCAGCTCAGCAGAAATGATATTATCGATTTGAGTTGGAAGAATCTTTTCCTCCAACCAAATCAAGATGTGAGCATGTGGAGTGCCTCTTTTTTGCCATTCGATGGAATACATCCAGCAGCGTGTTGGACCGTATATATGGTTCTTAACGATGAGATCAATAAAACATTTCAATTTCTGTTTGAAAACTCTCGCTATGAGGTCATGCCGATGAGATGACTGTTGGCCAGGCAGAAGTAGAATTTTGATTTCGGCCCATGCTGGATTGCAAGTGAATGTGAGGAAAAGATATGGACGTCCATATGTGCGAACATAGGTCATAGCATCCTGAGCATATTCATGCATATGTCTCGGACTTCCAGCGTACGAAGCTGGAAGTATGACCATTTGCCCAATGTTTGCAGCAGCAGCGGCTCCATCATTCGCGATTGCATCCCGCAAATGAATGTATTGGTCAGCTCGAAGCTTTGACTGATTGAAGCGAATGTAGTTGAGACGTTCGCTTTCGACTTTGGCATACATGTCAACGATGAATTGTTGGAAAAGTTGACGACACCTCAGGATGTGGTTGGATTCTTGGGCTCGAATCATGATGCGATATGCATAGAAGTCCATACAGCTGACTTTTTTCATTGTCACGGCGCCTGAGATAGGATGAACTTGATACAGTTCGAGATGATATCCGTCTTCACCGCGCGGAAAAATAATTGTATATTGAAGGGCGTCGTACGATCGGTGCGTTTAAGCAACACGTTGCTTGGTTCCATCTCGTCTGCAGATAACAATATCTCGTCGGGCGATCTCTGTACCGACAATCACAGCTGCTACCTCAGGAGCCATCGGAGCATTGAAGCGTCGTTCATGCTCATTCGTCGGCGTCTTGTCTGCCCTGATGATGACTTTCATATCATCCGCTCGCACATTCTCTACTGCGGATTTGAAGTCTCGGACCAAACAGTTGTGATCGTGGAATAGCGTTTGTAATTCAGCGAGGATTGCCCGCCTTGTTGCTTCACTGAATGCGCATCGTCGATCAATCTCCTCCTCCACGTTGTCCATGAAATAAATCTGCAAAAACCTCGGATCTTCATTGGATACTGGAAGAAGTGAACCAATCTGATGGTACACTTGCCCTTGCACTTTGAATGTGGGCTCGAAATTTCCAAAACGCTCAATATGCGTCGCTCCAAACGATGTCATTTGGAAGCATGAGTTGCACTTCCCAATATGCTGAAGGAAATGTTTCGACTCCCGAGTTGCTCCAGCTACGTATGTTAGAAGTGGCTGTGGCGGCTCAACCATCGGAGGCAAATTGACTTTCCCATTGGAGCAACACATCCCGGGCGTTTCCCTCTGAAACTTCAATGCATGACAGTGTAGACACAATTTATCCATTGGACCAATGACCAGATCTTGATGCATTTTGTAATCGTATTGTTTATCGTAGTTGAACGCAGCTTTTTTTAGAGCGATCCTCGTTCGTGATCGAGCCTGGCGTGAGCGTTGTGCCTCATGTCGTGCATCTCGCTCTTCGGGTGTTTCAGCAGCCCTTGAAGTAGACGCTCTGATTCGTTCGATTTCCCGTCGTGTGTCTCGCTGTTCGGGTGTTGCAGCAGCTCTTGAAGTAGACGCTCTGACTCGATCAATTTCCATTCGTGTGTGTCTCGCTGTTCGGGTGTTGCAGCAGCCCTTGAAGTAGACGCTCTGATGCGTTCGATTTCTCGTCGTGTGACTAGCTGTTCGGGTGTTGCAGCAGCTCTTGAAGTAGACGCTCTGATTCGTTCGATTTCCCGTCGTGTGTCTCGCTGTTCGGGTGTTGCAGCAGCTCTTGAAGTAGACGCTCTGACTCGATCGATTTCCCGTCGTGTGTCTCGCTGTTCGGGTGTTGCAGCAGCTCTTGAAGTAGACGCTCTGACTCGATCAATTTCCCGTCGTGTGTCCCGCTGTTCGGGTGTTGCAGCAGCTCTTGAAGTAGACGCTCTGACTCGATCAATTTCCCGTCGTGTGTCCCGCTGTTCGGGTGTTGCAGCAGCTCTTGAAGTAGACGCTCTGACTCGATCAATATCCCGTTGTGTGTCCCGCTGTTCGGGTGTTGCAGCAGCTCTTGAAGTAGACGCTCTGACTCGATCAATTTCCCGTCGTGTGTCTCGCTGTTCGGGTGTTGCAGCAGCTCTTGAAGTAGACGCTCTGACTCGATCAATTTCCCGTCGTGTGTCTCGCTGTTCGGGTGTTGCAGCAGCTCTTGAAGTAGACGCTCTGACTCGAATTTCCCGTCGTGTGTCTCGCTGTTCGGGTGTTGCAGCAGCTCTTGAAGTAGACGCTCTGACTCGATCAATTTCCCGCCGTGTGTCTCGCTCTTCGGGTGTTGCAGCAGCTCTACTGGCTGACACTTGCCGCGCATTTCTGGTTGATCTTCCAAGGTTGTTCTTTTTTCGTGGCATTTCAAAAACGTCTTACAAATTAACGTTTGGTGACAAATGAGTCGTCCGAAGATAGAAGGCAATGACCTACAACGGAACAAAAATACATATTTTTACTATTCTATTCACATCTAGTGTAAGGGCGAGTAGATTAACAATATTTTCGGTTTGGTAATTTGGTATCTTAATGTAAAGAGGTCAAGAGGTGAACACAATTCCAATGTAAGTCACTGCATTAATAAATGTCAGCGAACTTGTTTATATGTACTGTTTTTTTGTTTTTGAGATATTCTAATAGAACGTTCTCACAATTTGTGTAAAATATTTATATATGCACAAACACCTAATTTAAAAATATGTCTTAAAAGCTGCTATAATAATTGTTATAAATATTATTTTAAAATAAATCGCCAGAAATTGCCCGGGTAGTATACTAAACAACTTCCCAAAGTTTCATGATTATTGATTATAATCACTGCATTAATAAATGTTAGTGAACTTGTTTATATGTATTGTTTTTTTGTTTTTGAGATATTCTAATAGAACGTTCTTATACAGCTTAGTGCCGTATATCTATTATAAGAGCTTTAGAGAGTAGATAAGTAACTATATAGTAGATGGACTTGCCTTCAATGCCGCTCCAGGTAGGTTCCTCCTCGGTTAATCCACACAGTCCCGGAGCCCACCTCCTCTAGCCAACTTGCCGCGTTTGTCGTCACCGCCCTTCTTTCTCACTCCCCCGCTTCCTCCCACATTGGAATGTCCGCGTTTGTCGTCACCGCCCTTCTCTCTCACTCCCCCGCTTCCGCCCACATTGGAATGTCGTCTGGACTTTGTCTACCCCCAGACACGCGGGCCATCCTCCCGCAGTTGGAATTCATCCACCTTTCCACAACTTCACCCTGGGACCTCTGCCTCTCTGATATCTTTATTGCTTTTATTGATTAATGCTTTTCGTCCCGAAAATAATTTAGAATATGTATTACCTGTCCACAGCTTTTTTTTAAAGATGAGAAATGTACGCGAAATTAAATTTAGAATATTAATATAATCTAGCCCTTATTGTTTATGTTAATTTTTATTTTAAAAGGCCTACATTTTAAATAAAATAAATTTTTAATAATTTGCTACAATAATATAAAAGAAATGAAAATATAAAAAAACACCCACGCTGAGCCTCGAACCTAGGTTTGTTACAAATATTATTTTAAAAAAATTTTATGTTAATTTTTATTTTAAAAAGCCTACATTTTAAATAAAATAATATTTTTAATAATTTGCTACAATAATATAAAAGAAATGAAAAAAAAAAACACCCACGCTGAGCCTCGAACCTAGGTTGCGGGGGTACGAAGCTGTGTACCTAACCTATAGGCTAAGCTTGACGCTACAAATAAGCTCATGCGAGGCTATTTTAGGCCATACATCGGCCGCGAGGGGGCGCTGATTGCGAGTGAATCTACGTTTTATTGTAAATAAATATGTAACGAAAGGTTATTTCTAAAGAGTAATTAGCCAGAAACCATCCCGGTAGTATACTTAACATCTTCCAAAAGTTTCATCACGATTGGTTGAGCGATGTAGAAGATTATCACTGACGAATGGACGGACGGACCAACGGCCGGACCAACGGACCAACAAACATCCATTTTTATATATATAGATATATATATAAATATATTAATAGTAATTTTTTTATATTTGGATTAGAGGAAAAGTAAACTATTAAGAACAACAGATTTTGAATTAATTTTGCGTCAGAACAGCAAGCTAATTCTGTATCAAATAGTATAGTTATGAAAAATTTTAAGATTAATAATTTTTTTATTTAATTTAAATGTGTGAGGTTTGTTTTTTATTATTTTTTTTGGTAATAAATAATTAGTTAGATTATATTTTTAAAAAGAGAAAAAAAAGTAACACCCGCAGAGCATCGGCAGTTACGCGTCATAGGCTGGGTGAAAAAAAGGAATAAGCGAAGAGAAAGTTTTAAAGAGAAGAGCAAAGACAGAACCATGATAATAATTTTCAAAATATAAAATAAAGCTAATTAGAGAGAGAGAAGTATTTTTTTTTTGCTATATTTTTTCTCTCTTGATGAGAGAAGATAGATTTTTGTTATTATTATTTTTTTTTTTGAATTTTTTTATATAAGCTTATTTTAAAGAAAATCTAGTGTAAATGTGGAGGACACGATATAAGAAAATATATTAACTTAGGAGGGATGAAAACCTTAAGGTTTAGACCAGTTGAAAACCATAAAGGTTAGACCAGATGGAAAGAGGATGGTACTCAGGTGGGCCTCTTCAGATGAAGACCTGAGCAGCAGTTTCGGCCCTTACTCCATTACTGCCAAACCATGTCTCTTCGACCAAATAGAAAGCAAATTTAGGTTGAAACGGAGATAGGGTAATAGCTGAGCCTTAGATACTACAAAAATCAACTAATGAACTAAGACATTGTCATCTTCTGCACTTTCAAACCTAGCTCAAAAAATGTTTTTTTTTTCAGTTCAGAAGTTAAATTTATTCGGTTTCCTAGACTTAATCAGATTGATACATACTTATCCCTTAGTGCTAAACTTTAAATCAAATTGTGTTTATTCTTTTTGGGTATAAGGACTGTAAGAGACTGATAAGAATTTAGTAATACAGTTAAATGATTATTATAAACTAGACGAATGGCCCGGGCAACGCCCGGGTTTTACCCGAGTGCGAATATATTTTAAAAACGTTGTCTTGGGTGGTCGCTATAGACAGGGTGGTCTGTATAGACAGGTGTATGTATCACACAGCTGATAACAGGGTTGTCTAGATGTCCGCTATAGACAGGGTGGTCTGTATAGACAGGTGTATGTATCACACTGCTGATAACAGGGTTGCCTAAAGTGACCGCTATAGACAGGGTGGTCTGTATCGACAGGTGAATGTAACACACTGATGATAACAGGTTTGCCTAAAGTGACCGCTATAGACAGGGTGAACTGTATAGACAGGTGGATGTATCACACAGCTGATAACAGGGTTGTCTAGAGTGGCCGCTATAGACAGGTGTATGTATCACACAGCTGATAACAGGGTTATCTAGAATTGCCGCTATATACAGGGTGGTCTGTAAAGACAGGTGGATGTATCACACAGCTGATAACAGGGTTGTCTAGAGTGGTCGCTATAGGCAGGGTGGTCAGTGGTCGCTATAGACAGGGTGGTCTGTATAGACAGGTGGATGTAACACACTGCTGATAACAGGGTTGTCTAGAATTGCCGCTATAGACAGGTGTGTGTATCACACAGCTGATAACAGGGTTGTCTAGAGGGAGGCAGGGAGGACACGTGTTCGCCGGCAGCCAATGGGCGCGCATTCTATCCGTGAGCTTCAGACAGAATAAGGCAATTATATATATAGATATAGGAAAAATGATCATATCCCAAACCTTTAACAATTAGCGTCGACAAGGGAACAGGAAATCTAACATTAAAGAACATAGAAATATAAACTTTGTCTGATGTTGGTAGGTTCAGATTATAGTCCAAATTGTGTTCATACACTCTAAATAATAGGACTGCAGGAAAATAATAAGATATTAGTAGTACGAGAGGATAAGGATTAATTGGAACTACAAGAAAGTACGATTAAATTCAAACGAGTTAAGAATGTGCGTCATACCATAAATGGAAAAATCAGCTTCATCAGACAAATACTTAAGTCCCTTGTCTGAAGATGGTGAAAATGCTATCCCATAATAACTCACATTATCAATTTATTTGAACTGGTCCTAACGGAACCGTATATTCTATATATAGTCCTATCTATACTTTTTTTTTTAAATATAATATATGAGGACCATTACCTGTTATTTCTGCTAAAAAAGGAAGTTTAGGAATTTAAGTTTTAATGCTTCATATCAATTAGATTGAATGTTCATTCTCTATTCCCCCTTTTATAAATATTGAACATGCATAGATAATTGTTATGTATGCTATAAGAAGAGAAAAAAAAGATTCTAAAGTTATCGTATAAATTTGAAGGATCAAACAAAGTAAGAATTAGAGAAAACTAAGAAATAAAGGTATGGTATTGGTAAACAAAGGTAAAAAGAACAAATCCAAACAAATAAACAATGTGCGACGTTTCGGCATCAGCGTCGTTACAATCTTCAGACAAGTCTGAAGAGGGCCACAACCGCGCTACCGAAATGCCACACACCACTCATTCACTCGGACCCGGTCCTGTTACCTTGTGTTTATAATCTATAATCCAAATTGTGCTTTATCAGTATGGTATTGGTGTTTCAGAATATTGAATATAATAGTTTCTATTAGTGTAGTTGGAATTTTTTTTTTATTAATTCAAAATCTTAATTATTATTTGTTCTAAGTCAAATTAAAAGGGGTGAATAAAAAAGAAACAAGGAACATAAAAATATATATATATAGAAAAATAGAAAAAAAAAGAAAAAAAAATAAAATAGGAAAGGAGAGAAAGATGAGGTGGAAAAATAAATGAAAATTTATTTGAAAATATTTATAATAGCTTATGAGTACACTTAATTAATTTGATAGCATTCGTTATGAATGTTATGATTTCAAGAGTATTTACCTATAATTAAATTATTTATTATCTAGATTAGCGTTATGTAGTTAGTGTTGCATCATTGTCTACAAGTGAAAGTAGCATTTAGATTGAGTGTTCCAGTTGAAGTCAGTATTGCTGTTAACATTATTGTAGATCATTCATTTATATGTAATGAATTGCGGTTCATGTTATCAACTTAAAATTCAAAATATGCATGTTACAATTAACATCACAAGCAAATTCTACTCACCCAGGGGGAAACGGTTAATGTCTATAAATAAATTTTCGATTTAAAAGTTAGCGGAGAAAAACAAGTTTGAATAATCGGTCAAAAGTTAATTAAACTCTCATAGTGAAATTTTTAAAGTAATTGAAGTTGAAATTGTATGAGAATTTATTTTTTTAAAGATATTTTCTGAATGCTAAAATGTTAATTTTTTAAATTGTATTTTGGCTGAATCCATTTTTTTTAAATTCGTCATTAAAGTTTTTAATTTTACTTATAAAGTTGTTTAGTTTGTTGTTAATTCTGTAGTATCTTAAAAATTGTCCAAAATAGATAACTTTGGTGCAATTTTTTGATATATTTGAATTCTGAAACACCAATAACATACTGATAAAGCACAATTTGGATTATATATTATAAACACAAGGTAACAGGACCGAGTCCGAGTGAATGAGTGGTATGTGAAATTTCGGTAGCGACGTTGTGGCCCTCTTAAGACTTGTCTGAAGATTGTAACGACGCTGATGCCGAAACGTCGCACATTGTTTATTTGTTTGGATTTGTTCTTTTCACCTCTGTTTACCAATACCATACCTTTATTTCTGTGTTTTATCTAATTCTTACTTTGTTTGATCCTTTAAATTTATACGATAACTTTAGAATATTTTTTTTTATCTCCTTATAGCATACATAACAATTATCTTTTATTATATATATCTTATATATATATAAATATATTATATATCTTTTATATAACAATTATTCAGACAAGGGACTTAAGTCTTTGTCTGATGAAGCTGATTTTTCCATTTATGGTATGACGCACATTCTTAACTTGTTTGAATTTAATCGTACTTTCTTGTAGTTCCAATTAATCCTTATCCTCTCTTACTACTAATATCTTATTATTTTCCCGCAGTCCTATTATTTAGAGTGTATGAACTCAATTTGGACTGTAATCTGAACCTACCAACATCAGACAAAGTTTATTTTTCTATGTTCTTTAATGTTAGATTTCCTGTTCCCTTGTCGACGCACATTGTTAAGGGCTTGGGATATGATATTTTTTTCCTATATTTATGATAATCATTTTGTTGAAAAAGGAAGGAAGATACGAGAGGGCACTGAACACCGGAGGATTTTATTAAACCGATCACGGTAAGATAACACAACTAACTACTAACCAAGACATCCATCCATATATACACCGCAACACACCACAGAGTAACCGGTCACTGGTCAAAACAATTATATCATGAAATCCGAGAGAATTGCCATTTTAACACTTCCTCTCAATTCATCAGATTTCTACATTCCAAATCCAGTGACGTGTTTTTCATACAGAAACCTTGGTAGGCCTTTAGTAAGGATGTCGGCAACATTTTCTTGGGTTGGTGTGTGGACGACCTCGACAAGTCCATCGCTGCAAATGCTTCTGATGTAATGCCATTTGATGTCAATATGCTTAGTTCTGGCATGATAAACCGGATTTCTCGCCAGCTGTTGAGCACCCTGGTTATCCGTCTTCAGAACAGTCGGTCCATTCAGCAATTCACCAAATCCCATCTCGTCCAACAGCGCTCTAAGGTAGACTGCCTCCTTTCCTGCTTCACAAAGTGCGATGTACTCAGATTCTGTGCTCGAAAGAGTGACAGTCTGCTGCTTCTTCGATTCCCAGGCTATTGGACCTCTTGCCAAAAAATAAACAATTCCCGTATGAGATTTTCTATCCACGAGGTTTCCACCCCAATCAGCGTCGACATAACCATGAAGAGCCTCATTAGATTTCCTGTAGGTAATCCTCAAACATGAGGTGCCTTTCAAATAGCGGAGGACACGCTTGGCAGCATTCCAGTGCTGTCTCCTAGGATCATTACTGAACTGTCCCAAAGCACTAACTGCATAGGCTATATCGGGCCTTGTCGACACTGAGAGATATATCAATGATCCAATCAGTGATTGGTATTCTACCTTTTTCACTGGCTCATTCTCACCTTCTATAGATGAAATTTTTGTTAACTTGGAGTTCGAGTCCATGGGTGTAGAAATAGGCTTTGCCTCTTTCATCCTATATTTCGCCAGAAGTTCTTCAATATATCTCTCTTGATCTATGGATATTGAACCATCCTCTTTCATTTGTATCCTTATACCCAGGCAACAATTTATCCCTCCAAGATCTTTTATTTTGAATATTCTTTTCCTACTTTCTTTAAAGGATTTCAACGTGTCTTCTCTTTCAGCCGCAATTATCAGATCATCAACATAGATTGCCACCAGGAGAATACCTTCATCATGCTTGATATAGACACAATTGTCAGATTGAAGTTGCTTCAGTCCCAAATTCTTTAATTCATTGTCAAGCTTTTCATGCCAAACTATTCCAGCTTGTTTTAACCCATAAATGGCCTTCTTGAGTCGACATACCTTCTCTGGATATTTTCTTGAGACGAAGTTTTCCGGCTGTGTCATGAAAATTTCTTCTTTAATTTCTCCATTTAAATAAGCAGATTGAACGTCCATCTGATGGAGTATCAAGTTGTATTCAACAGCCAAGGCTAAAAACATTCTAATAGTACTTTGGCGCACTACTGGGGCAAAGGTTTCCTCGTAGTCTATTCCGTACTGCTGTGAATAGCCTTTTGCTACTAGGCGAGCCTTATGGCGCTCAACAGAACCATCACTATTGCATTTCGTTTTGAATACCCATTTGGTTCCTATGATGTTTCGATTCTTAGGGGGATCAACCAATTCCCAAGTTTTGTTCTCAATCAAGGAATCAAACTCTTCCTCCATTGCTTTCTTCCAAAAATAAGAATCCCTTCCTGACAGCGCTTCCTCTGCGTCTTTTGGATCTGGCAAGTATTTCGCCGCTAGAAGTTCTTGCGTTGACAAATTGGCTGTAGGGTACTCCTTTCTTGGTCGGCCAGGTTTTCCTGTTCTAATATACCTTGGTCTTCCTCTTCCTCTTCTAGAAATGACCACTTCACTTTCTGACGGCTCGTCCACTAAATCAGACATCTCTAGATCCGATTCACTTTCAATTTCAGTTTGTGATTTAGCTTCGGACGTGCTTCCCTTTTCTTCAACTAGAGGAATTTCCTTGACAAAAGGATCTTTTTGTGGACTAACATCGATTTCAATGACTTCATTCCTAATTTTGGACAATTCTGGTTCAATAAAACGTACATCTCTACTTTTTATAATTGTACGTGTACCAGGCTTCCAAAGTCTGTATGCCTTAGATTCTGTGAAATAGCCTATTAGCTTGTATTCCTCACTGCGAGGTGCGAATTTAGATCTATTCGGCCTATTATTCACGGCAAACGATTTACTTCTTATAATTTTTAAATGAGAAACTACAGGTTTCCTTTTGGTAAATAACTCATGTGGAGTTTTACAATCGTTATTTCTCGGGCATCTATTTCTGATAAAAGTTGATGTATGTATCAATTCAGCCCATAAAGTTTCAGGTAAATCACCTTCGATCATGAAGCACCTAGTCATATCCAGTAGAGTTCTATTCGCTCTTTCAGCTACACCGTTCTGTTGAGGTGTATATTCGACAGAGAGCTGACGTCCTATACCTTCTCCTTCTAGGTAATCTTTGAACTCTTTGCTAAGGTATTCAGGCGCATTATCACTTCTAATACATTTCAACCTTTTTCCGGTTTGTTTCTCAGCATAATTTTTGAATATTCTAAATCCTTTGAATACTTCACTTCTTGATTTCATTATAAATGTGAAGATAAATCCTGAGAAATCATCAATAAATGTTAAAAAATAAATGGCGCCACCCAATGATTTTGTTCTCATGGGACCACAAATATCAGTATGGATCAGCTCCAGTGGTTCCCTTGATCTTGTAAAAGACTCTTTCTGAAAAGGTAGCCGTGTTTGTTTACCTTTCAAACAAACTTCACCGTTAAATTTTTTAACATCAAAATTTGGCAGGCCGTATACAATATTTTGCATTTTTAGCTTTTTGAGATCTTGCAAATTTAAATGGCCAAATCTACTATGCCATTTTTCGTAATTTTTCTCTCCAGCTATGCAAATTTCTCTTGTCGCTAATGCCTTAGGACAATTAATTTGACTTAAGATGTAAAGTCCATTCCTTTCATAGGCCTGTATGCAAATTTTTGTATGCAAATTCACTATTTCAGCCTTTCTGTACTTGAAATTTACCATATTAAATTTGCCCGTACACCTACTGATGGAAAACAAATTGCCGTTTAATTCAGGAACAAATAAAACGTCTTCCAAGGATAAGGTTACAGGTCCGTTTTTACCCGAACATTCCAATTTTACCTTCCCCTTTCCCAGAGCTTCAATGAATTTACCATTGGCTAGTGTAATTTTTACTGGTGCAGTCTCCTCAAAATGATCGAATGAGTCTCTTGAGCTGCACATGTGGGCAGTTGCGCCACTATCCAGACACCATTCATTTGAGCCAAGTTTGCTCAAATATTTTGTCCCAAAGGACACAACCATTTCATTTTTAGGGTTCCTGGACTTTCTTTTTCTGCAGTCGGCAGCTTTATGTCCCTTTTTCCCACAGAAGTGGCAGTTAAATGGGAATCCTTTCGCCTTTGGTTTTGATGTGCTGGGAAAATTATTTCTTTCTGGGTTTCCAAGGAAAGCTTGTTCGGCATTAGTTGTGCCGTTCAATTGAGTTTGCCTAATTTCCTCCTCCAGCATTTTCACTTTTAAAGCCTCAAAGTTCGGCAACTTGTCCCTAGTTTCAATGGCAGTTCTAAAAGCCTCATAACTCTCGGGAAGGCTACACAACAGAAGGATGGAAAGGAAGTCTTCTGGGACTTGTGAATCCATTTCACTCAACTTGTCAGCCAAACTGCTAAATTTGTTGAGATAATCCTGCATCCTTTCATTTAGTTTCATTTTCAATAATATTAACTGTTTCGTAAGAAACACCTTCGTTGCAGGTCCTTTTGGCTGATGCACTTCATTTAAAAGCTTCCATGCCTCTGCAGAAGTTTTACATCTCTTCAACTTAGGACTATAGTTGCTAGCGCCTTCTGGTCATTCTTCTCCCATTCGTTGGATTCTACTTCGGTTTCAGGCTTGATTCTTATGCTATTTGCATAATCCCAAAGTTCGGAATGAATTAGAATCATCTTGATTTGCATATTCCATGTCTCATAATTTTCGGAATTCAATTTTTCTATTTGATAAAGGCTTGACATTTTTGAAATACTTCCTTGATGCTACAATTTCTTTAGAGTAATGCTGGGCCCATAACCTGTTGAAAAAGGAAGGAAGATACGAGAGGGCACTGAACACCGGAGGATTTTATTAAACCGATCACGGTAAGATAACACAACTAACTACTAACCAAGACATCCATCCATATATACACCGCAACACACCACAGAGTAACCGGTCACTGGTCAAAACAATTATATCATGAAATCCGAGAGAATTGCCATTTTAACACATTTAACTGCATTACTAATTTCTTATCAGTCTCTTACAGTCCTTATACCCAAAAAGAATAAACACAATTTTATTTAAAGTTTAGCACTAAGGGATAAGTATGTGTCAATCTAATTAAGTCTAGGAAACCGAATAAATTTAACTTCTGAACTCAAAAAACATTTTTTGAGTTAGGTTTGAAAGTGCAGAAGATGACAATGTCTTAGTTCATTAGTTGATTTTTGTAGTATATCTGAGGTTCAGCTATTACCCTATCTCCATTCCAACCTAAATTTGCTTTCTATTTGGTTGAAGAGGCATGATTTGGCAGTAATGGAGTAAGGGCCGAAACTGCTGCTCAGGTCTTCATCTGAAGAGGCCCACCTGAGTACCATCCTCTTTCCATCTGGTCTAACCTTTATGGTTTTCAACTGGTCTAACCCTTAAGGTTTTCATCCCTCCTAAGTTAATATATTATCTTATATCGTGTCCTCCACATTTACACTAGATTGTCTTTAAAATAAGATTATATAAAAAAAATTCCTCCAAAAAAATAAATTAACAAAAATCTATCTTCTCTCATCAAGAGAGAAAATAGAGCAAAAAATACTTCTCTCTCTCTCTCTAATTAGCTTTATTTTATATTTGGAAAATTATCATCATGGTTCTGTCTTTGCTCTTCTCTTTAAAACTTTCTCTTCGCTTATTCCTTTTTTCACCCAGCCTTTGACGCGTAACTGCCAATGCTTTGCTGGTGTTACTTTTTTTTCTCTTTTTAAAAATATAATCTAACTAATTATTTATTACAAAAAAAAAATAAAAACAAACCTCACACATTCAAATTAAATTTAAAAAATGATTAATCTTAAAATTTTTCATAACTATATTATATATATATATATATATATATATATATATATATATATATTTAGTATATTTTGAGTTAGACAGATCACAACCTTCTTATAATATTTATCATAACCCCACATCTATATAAAAATATGTATCAATCTTGTAACAATGGAAGTGACAAATAAAACAAAGAGGTAGACGACGACAAAGACCAGACGAACAGGTGTTTATGATAATGAGTTCAATTACCCCGTCAACAGGTGGCCAGACGTAATAAACAACCCGGCGCCTGACAGGTGGCGTGATTTTACAGGAGCCAATCAGGACTCGCCGCCATCTGCGAGCGTCTCATATAAAAGCCCCCCAAGATGGGACAAAAGTTAGTTGTTCAGTTGGTTGTTTTCAGAGCGACGCCATCATACGGTCGGGTCTCTCACCCCTATCCGCGATGTAGGCATCCGTGACGCCCGTGGTTCGACTGCCTTCGTCCGTGGTCTACCTCTACCTTCTTGGAGTTACCAGCTAGACCTGCCTCTGTCTCTTGCTGTCCCAGTGCGGGAATCCCATCACGCACCCACTACCACGACTGCCCAGCACATTCCACATCGGGATTACTACAGAATCCGTTTAAAGTCGACAGGATAACTGAGGACAGCAGCATGCAGAGGATGACGGAGGTCGAAGTCGATTACTTCGCGGATGCCCTCACCAACATGCAGCCCCACTACGAAGACCTAGTAGGCCGCCTAACAGACGCCATTCGGGGACTAGCCGTGCCTCGTGCGGAGGAAGCCCTCATCTCCTCTTTCGACGGATCCCACGCAACAAGCAGCCTTCTTCCAAACAGCCATCTCCAGAGATCAACTCCAGCCAGCATCAGCCATTTCAAGGTACTTTAAACTTTGTTTCTGCCATTTTCCCCATAAATTTTATTCTTATATTTTCACTTTAAGCAATTTAAAATCAATTATAACCTTTTTTTAACATTCTTATTCAAATTTTATAACTTTCACACTCTCATTTATCATTTTTACTTTATTTTAATCAAATTATAATTTTTAATTCATCATTTTCAATTTTATTATTAAAAATATTCAATCACGTATTTTTGCCAATTTACTAATCTTGCATGCCTTTCTTAAATTCACCTAAAATGGCATTATCCAAATATGCAACTTTCAATTTTACATAAAAAAAATCATATTATATTTTAATTACTCGAATCATATTTTCTAGACTTATTTGTGTGTGTTTTTTTAATACCTTATTTATGGCCATAGTATTAATAATTAAATTTATTACGCTCTTTATTTTATTTGACCTATTACTATTTCAATTGATATTTTCTCAATATTTAAAGGTTTTAAAAATTAGGTCCCCACCATCTCTAAAATCGATCCTGTACATGAGACCAAAGGAGACGCCATCTTGGCCTCCATAAAAGGACAATAATTCCAATCTTCATCCCAACGACAGCTCAAGGACGCAATGAACTCCCCCCTTACTTTTTTTTCAACTTCGTCTTTCCTTCCATACTTCTAAAGGGGTGGAATGACCTTTGTATCCATCATTAGCAGAGATATTCTTTCCTAGTTCAACACTCTTGCCTATCAATCATTCAATTATAGGGCCACATTACCTCCCCTGTCTGATCTAATGTTGTTTATGAAAAGTCTTGGCAGTTCGGTCAATGAAAACAATACCTCACTTACACAGGCACGTATTGCATTGCCGAACGCCATTACAAAATTCAACTCAGGCTTCCCCTCCTTTTACCACTGCGTCACTCTAAACCTTCAGATATCCATTATAAGTTTATTTGTAACATTTTACTACTTTTGATAAGTTCGTTTTCCTTTTTCTCTCTTACACCATGTGAGACGTCTCTGAAATTATAATTAAGAAGAAAAATAAAAAACAAATCATAATGGCATTTCAATTTATTTACCACTTTTGACTTTTCCAAAAATCATCTAATTTGCGTTTATAAGCATTACATCACGTGGGGAACACACTAACCTAAATACTTACTATATTTTAAAAACTTATTCATTTATATTTTTACGATCCTTGATGTGTACCATTTTATTTTTTAGAATCAATCCATATATTTTAGGATATTTCTTTTACATTAAGATATTTCTTTTCCTTCCTTCCCTAAACAGTTAAAACCTTTAGCCAACCTATATAAACATCCACTGAAACCTTATATTCTTTGACATCATTTGTTTTAATTTTCTATGGCCTACGTCTAGGCTAATTAAACTTAAAAATTTTGTTTTAATAGTGACACCTTATACCAACTGTTCATTCTTATATCTTGATCCTTCCAACTCTACCGTCCATATTTCTCTCGTCTCTTTATCATTTTCCATTGGCCTTCTATGCCTTCATTCTAACCTCCCCATGTTAACTCCACACGGAGAGCTTGGGTAACCAGCGAGATTTTTTTTTCTCTAACGCTCGACCCAGGCCATCGTCAGCACGATGCGCCCACTCAATTTTCGTTTACTTTATTTTTCATCTGGTCGAGCTCAATCACCGACAGCAGCGCAACTCTTGAGCCACCATCTCTTTTTAACATCTCTTAGAAAAAATTTCTTTCCCGTATTCTCCCATTACCTACCTCTCCTTCGATCTTCACGCCTTTTGCCCATCTGATCTAATGCTACTTACAGAACATCTTGAGATAGCTGAACCCTGAAAACAATACCTCGCTTCTAAGCTCGTATTGCAGGGCAGGACTCCTGAGATGTCCTTTGCAGAAACCAATTCAGACCTTCTTCCTTTATTCCTCACTGCGTCACTACCTATCGCGAACCTTTTGCTTAAGTAAATTCCCTTTATATTTTATTTTACTTTTATTATCTCTACTTCTCCTCCTTCCTGTAGTACATCCCTGAAACTATGTTGTAAATATTCAAGGCACCTTAAGTAACAAAAAACTGTAAATAGTATACCAACTTTCCCAAATATTTACTTTCGCTATTGTGTGTGTTTACTTTAAATTTATCCTTCCTATGTACTCCTCTTATATATTTTTTGTAGTTTTATAATATTATATCAGTGTGTCACCACTACTCCCCTTTATCTTTATTTTTATTCTAGTAACTAATTTGTGCCCCAAATTATTTCCCATTTAATAGATTTGCTAACTTTTCTCTCATTTATTTGTAAATAGACTTACAGTTTTATTAGTTTTGTGGTATTGGACTTTGTTTTTTAACTTACAGATGTAGGTGAAACATTTCACTATTAATCGATAATATCATTTTGTTTATTAACCATCAACATTAATGCCTTCAACTACCAATTAACCCTTTATATATTATTACCTTTAATATTTTTATTTTCTTTTTTTTTCATCATGATTAGACTTAGAATTTTACAACTTCAACTATTTTAGGCACCATTTTAAAAAACCTACACCTAACAATATTTATAATATTTCTTAAACATATAAAACATTTATCATTTTATTTTTCTTAATAGATTTTCAAAATGTTATTTTTGACGCTTCCCTTACAACCTCTAACTCTATCCCATGTACCTTTCCTCCCAACCTTTTACACCCATCAAGAGATTATTGTTCGTCAGCCATTTTCTTTTTTTTTTATTGATTAAACTAACTAGAAGACCCTTCCTCGCTATATCATTCCCTATAGTGAGCTCAGGAGACCCAGTTAGATTTTTTTTTCTCTCATCGTCCGGCTCATCATCTTTTCATTTTTCAACTTTTTCTTTTCACCACACAAGCCGGACACAATCAAAATGTCAGCAATAAATCTCTTACATCCACCTTTCCTTTTCCGCATCCTTCAAACCTCCAACTACCTTCCAAGGGATTCCAGTTCGCCGAACATTTTTGTTTTTTTTTTCATTGATTAATCCGACTGGAACAATCCTTCCTCGTTATACCCATTCCCAATAATAAGTTCAGGATATCCAGCGCGATATATTTTTTTTTTCTCATCGCCCGACTCATCATTTCAATTCACCATTTTTTCAAACTTTCACTTTTTTTGTCATCATTCAACCGGGCATAATCATTATGGACAACAGGGATCCCTCTTACCTCTACCTCTCCCTTTTACCTCCATCAATCTTCCCACCTCTTTTCGCTGTCTGAACTAATGATGCAGACGGAATATCTTAGGCCTTCTGTTAATGAAAATAATGCCTCACTTAAACAAGTTCGCATTGCATTGCAGAATGTTTGGGATACTACTTTGCAGAAACATGCTCAGATACCCCCTTTCCCCTTTTCAACCTTAGCGTCACATTATACGTTCAGTCAATAAACTAACTTCATTTTTTTTTCTCTCATCTTTAATGCAATAAGATATTATTTTCCTTGTACGATTCATTTCACCATATTTACCATTTTGTATTATATACTTTCTCTTAATCTTTTATCATTCATTTTGTGCGTTTTTATTTTTATAACCTTAAATTTTTATTTCATTGATACACCACCATTACAACATCTTTATCTTTTTAACTTGTATCTTCATAATAATTTTAACTAATTTGTATACAAATTATTTCTTTTATTTTTTTATAATAGGTTTGTTAGGTTATCATTCATTACATGTCATTCCCCCAACCAAACCTTCATCACCGGGGACACATTCTGTAGTATATTTTGAGTTAGACAGATCACAACCTTCTTATAATATTTATCATAACCCCACATCTATATAAAAATATGTATCAATCTTGTAAGAATGGAAGTGACAAATAAAACAAAGAGGTAGACGACGACAAAGACCAGACGAACAGGTGTTTATGATAATGAGTTCAATTACCCCGTCAACAGGTGGCCAGACGTAATAAACAACCCGGCGCCTGACAGGTGGCGTGATTTTACAGGAGCCAATCAGGACTCGCCGCCATCTGCGAGCGTCTCATATAAAAGCCCCCCAAGATGGGACAAAAGTTAGTTGTTCAGTTGGTTGTTTTCAGAGCGACGCCGTCATACGGTCGGGTCTCTCACCCCTATCCGCGATGTAGGCATCCGTGACGCCCGTGGTTCGACTGCCTTCGTCCGTGGTCTACCTCTACCTTCTTGGAGTTACCATCTAGACCTGCCTCTGTCTCTTGCTGTCCCAGTGCGGGAATCCCATTACGCACCCACTACCACGACTGCCCAGCACATTCCACATCGGGATTACTACATATATATATATGTGTGTGGTAATTTAAACCAACAACCCTATATTGTATAATACTTAATACAAGATTGTCATGTTGTATATAGAAACACATCTATAAATAATTATACGCATGATTGACATGTGTCATTGCATCACCATATGTATTGTAATTTTTACAAACTGAGGATGAATAAATAAAACTATGTAATAGAATAAGAGCTGAGCTAAGCAAGAAATCGAGTTAGAAATCCAACAACCCTAAAGAGGAATTTGGCAGATCGTTTCATCAAGGTCATTGGGTGTAGAAAATACCACAGATACCCCACGCCCTTTGCACCCGTTCAAAGTCCAAATTCTCGCATGTCTGCCCCCCTCGGCAAATATATATAAATCATCTGTTCTAGCCAAATTAACAGTCACTTTATCATCAGCGTGAGCCCTCGTCGGTTGTACCCAGGTCCACCTCATCGACCATGTAGAACAGTAAGAACTTTTTTATCTCCATCTTGCTTTTAGCTCGACTCCTATCTGTTAACGGAACTTTCCCACTACAACTGTGTCTCTTCGTTTTTTCGTGTGTGGACATTCCCAAGCTTTCCACTCTGCCTCGACCACGACTGCCTGTACTCTGTGAGGACTGTTGAAGGTCCTCCAAGGTGCAGAGAGGTACTGGAAAACTCTCCACGCCCTGACTGTCCCTCTCGGTTACTACAGGTTTGACCCTCGGTTACCACAGCTATAGCGAGAGTCGACAGGATACCTCATCACTGATAAGTCGACAGGACCTCATCACATATATATATATTGGGAGGGCTTGGCTCATCATTGGTAAATCCTCTCAGCAGTTTCACCAGTTTAATCTACCTGACTAATACTGTGTTGGATGATTGCGCTTATATATGCTGTTATGAAGAGTGGAATCGTAATATGGTGTTCAAGTAAACTGTTTTAACATCACAGTAGGGATAGTTTGTTTTATGTGTAATATTTGTGCATAAATTCTTTCATTTCTTATGTATAAATGGGTTTAGCTGAGTGCAATCTCAATACCTTGTTTAGTAAAGTTGATTGGAAATTTTCGGTAATAGTTTTTTTTTTTTAATGATTGGTCGGATTCTCATTTCGGTGGACCACAACATACCATCCAGAGTATATCGATACGTTAGGTTAATTTAGGTTAGAGTTAGTTTAGGTTATGTTAGATAATTTTTGGTTAGGTTTAGATTAGGTTAGGTTTATTTCAGAATAATTTATGATAGAGTTATTTTAGGTTAATTTTGGTTAGGTAAGGTTTATATTAGGTTAGTTTAGCTTATGTTAGGGTATTTTAGCTTATGTCAGGTTACTTTATGTTAGGTTAGTTTGTTAGGTTAGTTTATGTTAGTTTAGCTTATGTTAGGATAGATTGTGTTTTAGCTTAGGTCAGGTTACTTTATGCTAGGTTAGTTTATGTTAGGTTAGTTTGTTATTTTAGCTTATGTCAGATTACTTTATGATAGGTTAGGTTGTTAGTTTAGGTTATGTTAACCGAGTTTATGTTATTTTAGCTTATGTTAGGTTAGTTTGTTAGTTTAGCTTATGTTATGTTAGTTTGTTAGGTTAGTTTATGTTAGTTTAGCTTATGTTAGGCTAGTTTATGTTAGGTTAGTTTAGCTTAGGTTAGGTTAGTTTGTTAGGTTAGTTTATCTTATGTTAGGTTAAGTTAGCTTATGTTTGGTTAGATTGTTAGGTTAGTTTAGCTTATGTTAGGTTAGTTTAGCTTATGTTAGGTTAGTTAAGCTTAGGTTAGTTTTGGTTAGGCATAGTTTAGGTTAGGCTTAGTTTAGCTTATGTTAGGTTAGCTTAGCTTAGGTTAGTCTTGGTTAGGCTTGGTTCAAATTAGATTAGTTTAGCTTATGTTAGGTTAGTTTAAGTTAGTTATTTTAGAAATGGAACTATTTTTGTTTATTGCGAGTTGGGCAAGCGTGGCATAATACAATCTCTGAGAGTTTTCATTCTCCGCAGAAATATCACCAGATAATTTCTAAAGCTATAAGGATATAAAGGTTATCGTGTCACTCAATTTGCCCAGGTTCAACACTACTTACATAAAAGAGGTCGAATTGTTCCTGCGGAGAAACTGAACAAACCACCTTATCTATAACTGTCCAAACTTGGCAGAAGTAATACATCCATTGTTCTCCTAGATCTAAATGGTTTATCTTTTTTAAACCCCTATTCATATGAATTTTATGAATTTTATCGATTGGTACATGTAAATTTGTAAATATTCAATTCTAAGTTTAAATTTGTTTGTGTTTCCTCTGTAATAGGCGCAAATACTTCAATATCACCTCTTTTTGATTTTAATAAATAATGATGAAGATATCGGAGAAGTGAAGTTTATTCTAAATAGATTAATTCAGTATTTGCGAGCAAACAATATATCTCACCGCTCGCAGACGATGACAGCGACGTGTGCGCAGGCGCATCAGTCGTGGCCCCAGCTCGGCGACGCCGGGCCGTCAGAACGGGGGTTGGCCCTGGAACATGATTGTTTACTGCTTGCTAGCTGTGTTGTCCCTGGCCGCGCTGGGCTCAGCCGAGCGCTACCTGCAGGGGACCAACTCCAACGAAACCGAGGCCATCGCCTTCCTGAACAGGTACAACATAGAGTCAAGGTCTCAAAGTAGGGTGTGGACGCTTGCGGTTTGGAAGTACATTACCAACCTGACGGAGACCAACAAGAACGCCATGGTGAGTACCATTCTGGAGAGAACCTAATTACATATTGTCAATAAATACACAGTCTATAATAGTTAGATTTGTATGCGCGCAACTAAGCCCTGGTATACAGGTTTTGTCTAAATTTGCGAAAAATTGGTGTTGTTACTCATTCTTTATCATTACTAGTAAAGTTTTTTTTTTTAATAGGCTGATTCCATTGTTCTGATTCACATTTAAAGGAAGAGGTGCACCTTTTGGTACATGGATATACAACTGAGTATAATGAATATGTACCTGGGGTCACCGCTGCAGAGACAACGAACATTTCGCGGTCTACGAAGAAAACGTAGATTTCGTGCTGAGGTGTTGGCGATTCTGCAATCTATGAAGTGTTCTAAAGACTATAATATTATTCTTGGTAAGATTTAGACGACAAGACGGAATAAAATAAGAAGAGTTTCTTTAATTGACATATATCGAAGCCTTGCAGTAACAACCCCGACAAAATAGTCACAAATCAATATTGCGTAAATTTTGAAATAACCATATATACAGCAGTTTACATTAGCATATTCCCCTATAGTTTAAAACTCCAAACATGATAATTCCTTATTTACTTATTATCTCCCTAATTGTAAAATAGTCATAACAAATGCAAATCCTCATTTACATAATTTATTCCCCAAACATGAAAATTCCATATTTACTTATTATCTTTCTAATTATAGAATAGGCTAACAAATGCAAATTCCCATTTACATAATTTATTCCACAAACATGTAAATAGTTATGTTTATATTCTCTTCTTGCCATTGTACCTGCATTATAGTACCACGTATGTTATTGTAATCACGCCTGTTGAAGGGTTTTTCGCCCGAAAGCTTGCTTCGATATATGTCTATTTAATAAACTCTTCTTCTTTCATTCCGTCTTGTCGTCTATAAAGTGTTCTCCTTTCTGGAACCTCTAGCGAACCGGTAAAATTTGCGTAGAAACTGCAACCTGAAAGCTTCACTAAGTATTAAAGAACTGGAACAATTCCAGAGGTTTTGCCCAGAAACAATGCCGGGTGGATAAATATATGTTAGGTTAGGTTTCTTATAGTTCCATTAGGTTTCTGATAGTTCAATTAGGTGGGGTTTCTGATTTTTTAAATCAGATTAGGTTTCTGATAGTTCAATTAGGTTTCTTGAGATCCAATTAGCTTAGTTTCTGATAGTTCAATTAGGTTAGGTTTCTGATAGTTCAAATAGTTTAGGTTTCTGATAGTTCAATTAGGTTTCTGGTAGTTTAATTTGGCTAGGTTTCTGATAGTTCAACTAGGTTTTTGATAAATCAATTAGGTTGGGTCACTGATAGTTCAATTAGGTTTGTGGTAGTTTAATTAGCCTAAGTTCCTAATAGTTCAATTGGGTTTATGATAGTTCAATTAGGTTTCTATTAGTTCAATTAGGTTAGGTTTCTGATAGTTCAATTAGGTTTGTTTATTTATAAACTAATTAGCGGATGTACCCGGCTTCGCCCATGGTTTTACCCGAGTAAAGATTTGTCTAACGAACATTTGTTAAAACAATTCTCTATAAACTTATAAAAAAAAATAATAGATATATTTTGATAATTTGAAACTCGTAAATTTGAATCTCTCGATAAAGTGAACAATTATTCCCGGTCCCTGTGTGCCGTATCATCTTGAATTTTGTCTTTCTTAATTTTCTACATTACAAAATCATCGTTTTATCTAGTGAACATTTTTTCCCGGTCCCTTGAAAAAAACTCGATAAGTTGAATAAAATCAATATCAATTGGTTCCCTCGGTAATTGGAAGTTAAAGGATTAGTATCTTGCCTATGAATTGTAGCATTATTCTTGTCTCAAATAAATTGCCGTGTCATCCTGAATTTTGTCTTTTCTAATTTTCTACATTACAAAATCATCGTATCATCATGATAATATTTAGAGAAGATTGTTGAATTATAACAGATAAATTAGAATATTTATCTTGATTATTTTTAGGCCAAAAGTTATTTCAAACATTTTATTTGCTAGAAACCTTCCCAGTACTATACTATATAACTTACCAAAGTTTCATGGCGTTCCAATGAGTGGTTTGGTCAGGCATAAAGGACAGACACACACACACGCATACATTCATTTTTATATATATAGATACACTTCTGAGGGACGGATTAAACTTTATCTGACCGAAGTTGTCTGTTATTTTAGAACTATGAATTCCGGCAACCTCTATCTTCAATATAGGTTAGTTTAGCTCTGACTCTTTAAAAGCTACCTTCCCGTGTAGGTCAATCAGGGTAGTATATTTCGTATCTAGGAAAAACCTTGAGAAATCATCCAACACATGTTTTTAATGAGATTTTATTCAGACAGGTTTGAAATTGTCTGCGTTGCCAAGCCGATGGTTGAGAAGGGCAATCTTGCACTATGTCTTCCGAGGCAAAAAATCTTCCAATCAGGGCTTGTTTGTTCTTGTGGGAATGGAGGACACCTGTGGAGAAATAACGTAATGACAGTGTTTGAAAAATATGCTACAAAAGCGAAATTGTACCGTGATCAGAGAGATGTGAGTAAATTAAGAAGAAATACATCTCCTGATTTTACAACTGAAAATTACTGATGACTTGAGCCATCTATCGAAAAAAATATCAACCATCTCAATTTTTAAATATTAATTTTCCAGAATATATGGGGACAAATACCCTTCCTTTATAAACCAAGTAAAGCCAACCAATGTGTAAGCCATCCAAGCTGTTGGCCGCGGTGCAAGCTGTTCCTGAACGACTAAAAACAAATTGACCCTCGAGGGCTTCCTGAAAAATCATGAAAAGGGTTTTAAGGCCATATACACTAATGGCCAAAACTTAAGGAAGTTTCAGCATGTATATCGGGACAATAACTCTGAAAGATATTACAGTGACCTTTATTGAAGACACACGAGATAACCAAGTGTCAACGGCCTCTGTCTTCCAAAATAATATAGACAACCGGCAATATAAAATACTTCCTTTAGTTTTGCCCATGAATGAATGAATGTATATATATACACAGACTGACGAGGGCCATTAGCCCGAAACCATGGTCTCTAGGTGGACGCTTCTCAGTTTGCCAAAGCTGGTGTTGTGGCTTTGTCACCGACCCGAGGCCGCTAGTTGCGGCGACGGTCAATAGATGGCGTCAGTTTTTGACGTTTGTTTTGACGGGAGAGGCGCCCATTGCTTCTATGGATTAATTTCCTCCCGGCAAATTTTCCATCTATATTCTAGCCATAGATTTGGCCCAGCCACATTGCCAGCAAAACACCTCTTTGGTAGATTGTGAAGATTCCATTAGATCCCGTGTGGATCTCATGGAATAAAGTCCGCCCTAGACTGACGAGGGCCATTAGCCCGAAACCATGGTCTCTAGGTGGACGCTTCTCAGTTTGCCAAAGCTGGTGTTGTGGCTTTGTCACCGACCCGAGGCCGCTAGTTGCGGCGACGGTCAATAGATGGCGTCAGTTTTTGACGTTTGTTTTGACGGGAGAGGCGCCCATTGCTTCTATGGATTAATTTCCTCCCGGCAAATTTTCCATCTATATTCTAGCCATAGATTTGGCCCAGCCACATTGCCAGCAAAACACCTCTTTGGTAGATTGTGAAGATTCCATTAGATCCCGTGTGGATCTCATGGAATAAAGTCCGCCCTAGACTGACGAGGGCCATTAGCCCGAAACCATGGTCTCTAGGTGGACGCTTCTCAGTTTGCCAAAGCTGGTGTTGTGGCTTTGTCACCGACCCGAGGCCGCTAGTTGCGGCGACGGTCAATAGATGGCGTCAGTTTTTGACGTTTGTTTTGACGGGAGAGGCGCCCATTGCTTCTATGGATTAATTTCCTCCCGGCAAATTTTCCATCTATATATATATATATAAACTAGGAAAATGATTAGTAAAAGTAGACTTATAAGTAGAAGTAATCTCTCTTATTTGGAGTCTGTTTATCTCAGTTAATGTGTGAGACAAAGAGCAGCCATTGACACCCTACACTGAGATATCTGGATCAAAGCTGTACAGCCCCGTATAGACGGGAGTCCACAGGTCACTTTCTAGCCACGTTGTCAATGATTTCAGACATTTCGCCAAACGATGAATTCTTCACATTCTTTCTAACATCCGATTGTGGCCACTGAGTTAATCAATAAAGTCCGGATATAAAGCTTGGTCCCACTTACTCCCAATAGGGCAACGTTAGGGAGATGATTGTGGATATAAACATAGTGTTACAGGTATTGTTAATCTAGAAAATAAAACAGTTATAACTTCAGTTAACAGATAACGCGCTTCAAGACTTTAGCCTCGGGTGCGAGTCACACGATGGCTGCGTTAGAGTAACTGTCGTTGTTGGGAAGCTGAAAGCGATAGAACGTGTTTGGATCCAAGTGCCGCAGAGCGGAGACAACATTGCTGCTGTTCCACGGCGGAAAAAGCGGTGTTGGAATACATTAATCTATCATCATTGTATGACTGCGAAATATACAAATTAGACTAATATAATTTGCATATTCCAGGGTCGGGGCTCGCAGTCGCCACTCTATATCGCGGCGATAGCGTGTACAGGTATGCGTAACAAACGGAAAATATGCAAATTATCCCGTTAATCTATTTGCATATCCCGGGGTGGAAAGTGGCGACAATGACAACTTCGGACCTATGTCGGGGCATTGTTTCATCTGAATAGCATATTGCGTAATATGGGAGAAAATATATCCTATCGCAGCCGAAATGGAGGACATCTATAGCCAGGCCAAGGTGGACGATCTCAGCCTCAACCCAGGTAGGACTGTCACTCTTCTGACAGCTCTTCTCCAATTTCATCTGTTAGTGGCCATTACTCTCATCTAGTCACCTTCATGTAGCTTTTTGACCCCTTCCAGCCAGCTTATTTCAACCCTCCTTCCTTCAATTTTTTAGAGCATACATTCATGGAAAAAAATTATGGAGGTGAAAATTATTTGCTATCGCCGTACATATATTTTTTAGAGGAGATAGTGGCAGTTCACACTTGGTTATCTCGTGTGTCGTCAATAAAGGTCACTGTAATATATTTCATAGTTATTGTCTGAATCCCGATATACATGCTAAAAATACAACTTCCTCAAGTTTTCATATTGAGTTGTATTTTCCAATCCATTTTTATCACTTGGTGTCTGAAATAGGTTTGTGTGACCAGTCGGGATTCTAGGAATCTACCAGGATTAGTTTTTTGTTAAGATTGTAATATTTGTCCCTTTATCACTCCCTGAGTAGCTTTTTCCATGTCTACATTTCAATTTCTTCAATTCTTTCTTCTGAGAGTCTATCTCTCACTTCCACAAGTGACCACAGGGAAAACCAATGCCTCAATAATAAACTTCTTTTGAAACAAATGCCTTTTTCTTTCGTTATCTTGTCTAATTTGATGTTTGCCTTTCTGCGGAGTGTTGAATCTCCCTGTTGTACTTCTCCCCAGCCATCCATCCTGTACATTTCACTCACTCAATTTCTTCTTGGCAGATCTCACCAGGATCTTCGCCTCGTCCCGCAACGCCGAGGATCTCAAGAAGTACTGGGTGGGCTGGCGCGACGCCACGGGCAAGAAGATCAGAAGCCAGTACGTCAGGTTTGTGGAGTTGAGCAACGAGGCGGCCAGAGCAAATGGTAAGTCGGGGGATTGTTCCACCTCGCTGACACTGACTGGATCCTACGGGCGCAGGCTTCAACGACAGCGGCGAACTGTGGCGCGAGTCATACGAGTCTCTTACCTTCGAGGACGAAATGGTCGAGCAATGGGAGATCCTTCGGCCGTTCTACCTTGAGATGCACGCCTACGTCCGCATGAAGCTGGTGAAGCTCTACGGCGAGGAAGTCGTCAAGCCAGACGGCCCCATCCCGGCCCACCTTTCACCTTGTGGAAGAAATGAGAGATTTTAGAAATATCTTTGAATCCAAACTTCCCTCTACACTTGAATTCTAGTTTCAAAAATATTATAGTTGCCAACTTGGTGTAATAGAGTCACTCTCAGCACCTAGTTGCAGAGTAAAGTTGTTCCATAGGGAGAGCTGTCCTCTTACTGGGATATTAGTGACTAGTAAAAATGGGATTAAGCAGACAACCTTGTCGTCACAAATATTCAGACAGAAAAAAAAAAAACATTGCGAAGCGTTATCACATTTAAAAATCATAAATTGGGGAAATACAACTTCCCGCAGTACTGTCAGCACTCTTAACATGATGTATTAGCGCCCTATCTGTTATGATAAATTTAAACTATTTTTGACGCTAATGATTATTTAAAATAGAACAGGTAGAATAAACTGGTGAAACCGCTGGAAGGGTTCACCACTGATGAGTCAGACCCTTACATCAATTTATCATTGGCAGCAAGGGAGTGGGGCAGTAGAAAATTGTTTTATTTAAAAGAATCATACGCGTCTAAGGTAATTACAATTTCTTATACTCCGTTTTTTGAGTGTTTAATTTGGCGACAATTATCCAGGATGTAAGGGGGCGACACAGCAGAGGTCGGGTCCAAGCCAACTCCAGATTGCTGGGATGTACTCTCTGCTGTCCCCTGGAATTGCCATGTTGCTGCCTAGGATCCCACCTCCTCAGTGTGTCAATGGTGCAGGCAACATGTGGGGGCAGAGCTGGAAGCACCTCCAGGACATCACGCGGCCTTTCCCGGACAAACAGGACGTTAACCTCACGCCGGAGATGGTCAGAAGGGTAATTTCGCACGGGAAATCGCCAAATGTGGGGCGCTGACCTGGAATTCCATTTGTCCACGCCCAGACTGTACTAACACAGAATGACACTTCCCCGTGACAGGCCTTTAGACAGCCCCCCTAGTGTGGTCCACCAATAGGTTCCAAACCCAGAGTCTGCAGCCACACAGCTCGAGCTGAATATACACGCAGATGTAAACTTCCAGGACCGCCTTTCGACCACTGGCTGCGTATGGAAACTGCCACAGCAAGGGCGTTTGTGCTCTTGCTGGGGAGAAATGAGCGCAGCACTAGATTTTGCGTTAGAGAAATGAGAATTTTTTAGAAATAACTTTGGTTCCAACTCTCCCCCTTACTACAAACTTAAATTCCAGGTTTCAAAAGATTTTAGTGGCTATCTTGTAGCGGGAACTCAACACCTAGTTGTAGAGAAAGTCTTCTTTAGGGAGAGCTGTCCTCTTACTGGAATTTTGCTAACTAGTAAAAATTACAATTTCGGCGATAAAACACTTTTTTGTAGAGAGGTTACTTTAGATTGAGTGACCTCTTTCTTTCATGGAGGTTCTTCTGCTGTATTTACACTAATGGACAAAACGTAAAGAAATTGTACCTTTTAGCATGTATATTGAGATTCAGTCAATAACTTCGAAAGATATTACAGTGTCCTTTATTGAAAACACACGTGATAACCAAGTGTGAACAGCTTCTGGCCTCTTAAAAAAAGACAACTGGAGACATCAAAGACTTTCCACTTCCTTAAGTTTTGTTCATGAGTGTAAATATAGACATTCAAACAAGGCCTTGTGTTCTGCCATTGAGAAAACACCATCTTGCCCTTTGAAGGAAAAAAAAACTTTTATGGGAGGACAATGTGCCCCACCTGCCAATATGGATTCTGGAAAAATTGACAAAAGATTTGTTCACAATGTCTTTATCGGAAATACAATGGGTTAAGCGAAAATCACTCCTACAGTTGGATAACAAAGAAACATGGAGTGCTTCCTAAATAAGGATGTTTGCATGTCTACCGTGAAGTTTCACACACGTTCGAGGGACATTTAGAAACAATTTTCTAAAATACGATCGCTATTTACACTCTTGTGTTTCACGCTAATAATGGGTTCCCCTCTATGTACCAGGTGTAAGTCACAACCTGCAACTCCAAACCATATTGTTGACTGAAATAGTTCATTAATTGATGAGCTCTACTCATCCCCAGCACAGACGTCAGCAAGCTCTACAGGCTCTATAGTGAATAAATTGTGAGAGGAAAATGGTCGTTTACTAAGGCATCGCTACTGTTTTGTTCTCAGTCTGTCAATGAGGGTTCTGTGCAGAACGTGACGGCCATCCAGATGTTCAAGATCTCGGAGGACTTCTTCACGTCCCTGGGGATGGAGAGAATGACGCCCGAGTTCTGGCACTACTCAGAGCTTGAGAAGCCTGAGGAGCGCGCAATGGTGTGCCACCCCTCGGCCTGGAACATGTTCGCCGAGGATGACTTCCGCATCAAGCAGTGCACCATACCCACGCAGGAGGACCTGGTGACCGTGCACCACGAAATGGGGCACATCCAGTACTTCCAGCAGTACGCCGAACAGCCGGATGTCTTCCAGCGGGGCGCCAACCCGGGCTTCCACGAGGCCATCGGGGACGTCCTGGCGCTGTCGGTCCTCACGCCCAAGCACCTCCACAAGATCGGCTTCCTGGACTAGGTGGAGAACGACACGGGTGAGTAGCATGAATGAGGCCTGCAGGATCAGCAGCCAGGACTATATGCTTATTGTGCGCAGAGGCTGAGATCAATTTCCTGATGTCCATGGCTCTGGAGAAGATTGCCTTCCTGCCGTTCGGCTACATCATCGACCTGTGGCGCTGGGACGTCTTCCGCGAGAGCGTTGACAACCTCAACGACCGGTGGTGGAAGCTGCGGCAGCAGTACCGGGGGCTTTGTCCCCCCGTGCGCCGCTCTGAGACAGACTTCGACCCTGGAGCGAAGTACCACGTGCCCAGCAACACCCCATACATCCGCTACTTCTTCTTTTCATCCTGCAGTTCCAGCTGCAAGAGGTGCTGTGCCGAGAGGCCGGCCACGTGGGCCCGCTGCACACCTGCGACATCTACGGCTCGCACGCGGCGGGCGACAAGCTGGCCGGGCTGCTGAGGTTGGGCAGCTCCATGCCGTGGCAGAATGCCCTGGCCAGGATGACAGGCGGCTCGGGCAAGCTGGACGCCAGGCCGCTGCTGAACTACTTCGCCCCGCTCCGGCGGCACATCCAGGACAGCCTGGGAAACTCCACTGTCGGCTGGACCTCCGGCGACCACAACATCTGCCCCTAGACACCCGTCGGCCAGGACATCAGCAACCACTCGGCCGCGCGGCTTCTCTACCCACATCTCCTCAAAATCAATAAATGGTTTGTTGTTAATCATCTACATGGTTGTTTGATTTGACTTCCGTGTGGCCCTGTTCGGCGGCCATTACCTCGGCTGTTCCACTTTGTCCAAGTGGAACGTCGCCCTGTCTGTGGGGTATGAAACTTGCCACAGTAGAACTACCTTTTTGACAACACCTAGTTAGAGAGCCAAATTGTTCTTTATAGATAGGTGTCCTCTTACATGAGAGTTGATGGTTATCACAAATGGTAATTTTGACGAAAAAAGTGTCCTCTTATAGAGGTCCTGTTCTACTGGGAGTTAAGACAGAATGGCTGATCATCCAGTCTGGCATCTTTAGTTACGTCAGTTTACAACGACAGTTGCTTATGATAGGTCACTCATGTCTCACATCCAATGTGTAAAACCATTTGTTGACACTTACCATTAACGTAACAATCCCGTACGTGACGGCAAAGAAGCTTCAACTAACTCTCTCCCATGAGGTAACCAGGACTTCTGGAGCGTACTGAAGTCACAGCCCCGACATGTCTAATGGTGGAGTTTATCAGATGTACTTGGTTCTGTACAGAGGCAAATAATCCTGGAAGGATGGTGGCTGTTTGGTTGGCTGTGGTTGTGGACAGTTTCGTCTTCCTGGTGACAATGTCGTCTTTTGGTATTTCTGCAGCATCATGTTTGACAAAGCCGTGTCTGTGAGGATTAAGAGGTGTGTGAACAAAAGGCAACATAACACAGGTCTTCTGTCGTAACTTCAGTTTGTCTTCAGTGGACCTGTTTTAAGATTTAAGATGCAGAACAAACACAGCCACAACCAACCAATGGTTTATTTGAATCCCGGTCTTTCAGTGACTGGCTGTCATTCTCCAATCATTCCATTGAAGAGAGTGACAGGAAGTCATTGAAACGTCAGGAGTTAAATAAATCATTGGTTGATGTAGCTGTTGTTTGTTCTGAATCAACTTCCAACCAAAAGAAATGATCTTCGGATTTAAGTTTTAATTTGTTTGTTGTTTTGTCTGTTTCCTCAGTAATAGGCGCAAATATATTAATATCGCGCCTGATTGATTGATAAATAAATGAATAAATTAACAGAAACATGGCGAGTGGGTGGCGTAGATCTTACAGCTGTTGGAGCTCCTAACTAAGTGTCAGGAAATCGGGGGATGATTTCTCCTTTGTTTTGTAGAATATCTTGTACAGTTGGGTTAGATTTTAGCTGAATTTATATTTTCTTAACGGAAATTTGGTACATCTCTTCAAGATCGGGTTTTTGAGGGAAGTTTGAAGAATAGAAAAATATAAAAATTCATCAGTTCATAGAACAATATTGTCACTGAATAATTATTTTAAATATTCTGTTGTATATCATCATAAATATTTGTATCGTCATCATCCCTTAACATGCTTGTATATTATTATTTGTAAATAAAATTTAGAAATAGTTTGCATTATAATCAATAAATTATTTTTACTTAAATTTTTGTTATACTCGTTATCATTACCTTGACAACTGGTGGAGAAGCTGTATTATCTCTTCGCCGCCCAAGCTGTTGGAAGAAGCTGTAGACTACAAGGACTAGAACCTCAAGAAAACATCGCTATGGTAAAGCAAGAAACACAGACAAAAATGGGTGAATACCACTTTCAACCTTTTAGAAACCCTTCTATCTTTACGGGGGAAAACAACCAGAATCCAGAAAATGGTTGAAAGAATATCATCGCGTCGCTCGTTACAACTGCTGGGATGATTCAATGTGCCTCGCAAATGTTTATTTTTTCTTCCAAGGAACAGTGCACAGATGGTACGAAAATGCTGAAGAGAAAATTAATTAATGGGATATTTTTGTGAAAATATTTTCTCAGAATTTCGGAGATCATGTCGCCCAAAAATATCATCTCGCAGAGAAACTCAAAACTCGATCTCAGGGGAAGGAGGAGACCAGTGTTTCGTACATTCAAGATGTTCTCCATTTGTGCCGAGAAGTGAATCCGCCTATGATGGAAAATGAAATAATTGCACACTTGACGAAGGGAATATCGGAGATATATCAGTCACTCATCATTTTAGACATTGCAACTATCGATGAGTTCTCAAATAGTGCCGAAAAATAGAGGCTTCACATAAGCAACGTGTAAATAAACGTGTAGTATTCGACAGACTACCGAATGTTGCCTCCATCGATTCAGCGGACTCTGAATCAATGGAAGACTTAATCCGACGCATCGTGCGTGAAGAAGTTCTACGCGCACTAAATCCGGAGTCGAATACCCCTGAACAATCTTTTCTGAAAGAAATTATCCGAGAAGAGATCGAAAAAAACGTAGCTGCAATTTCGAAGCCTACTCAAAGACCTCCGCCACGACAGTCGTTACACTAACCAAACACGTACATTCAACCAGGTTCCACGACGTCAGTACCCTACCCACACATATATATAACCAGAGGCCACCACAACGAAGAACGGATGAATGGAGGACGGATGACAACATCCCAATATGTTTTAATTGCGGCCGCCCAGGCCATGTTAAGCGCTATTGTAGAAAACGCCGACAATGGACGCAGAGACCCGATGGACAAGCACCCATGAACCTCAAATGGGTGACCACCAAGCCATAAGAAGCCAAACCTACCGCAGACAATCGCCGTATCCAAACAGAGGAAGATCCCCAAGACGTCAGTTTATTTGCCCAGGCCGCCATACAAGCCAATCCCCACGCCGCTACAATCTAGAAAAAATTAAGCGTCGCGTCTTCTTTCGAGTGGAAAGCCGCGGGTGTGAAAAACCCTCCATCGTCGACGGTCGCTAAATTACAACAAAATTATGTCGAAATCATCATTGAGGACATTTCATTTTCTGCTCTGATCGATTCAGGTTCCTCTTTTTCAGTTATATCTGATGGATTAAGACGACAATTAAAAAATACCATGTTCAAAGATAGCGGAATGATTCTGAAAGTTGTTAATGGCAAGATGGTTACATCGAATTCACATGGAACTCTGACCAACAGGATTCTTACGATTACTTGAAAAAAAAACATTGATGTCTAAACCTGTTCTAACCTATTTTGAAGAACAACTGCCAACCGAGCTTCATACATACGCCATCGATTCTGGAATTGGAGCTGTCCTCGTACAGATCAACGATGGCAAAGAGCGGCCAGTTAGTTATGCTTCAAAAACTTTATCTGAGGCGGAGAAGAATTACTCAACAACGAAAAGAGAATGCTTAGCCGCAATATGGGCCATGAAAAAATTTCGCCTGTACCTTTTTGGTCGTGATTTTGTCATTGTCACTGACCACCACGCTCTTTGCTGGTTATCTAACCTGAAGGACCCGACAGGAAGACATTCAAGATGGGCTTTAAAACTCTAAGAATACAATGTATACAAGTGGACGCAAACACCAAGATGCCGACTGTCTTTCTCGAAATCCTCTCCAACTAGAATCGGAAGAAGCATACAATGATGAGGATGATGATATACCCTCAATAACTGCTCTGACGTGATTCGAGGCTGAGCAAAGAAAAGGCCCTAAAATTAGTAAATTGATAGAGGAAACAGAAATATTTGGTTCTGAATCGAAAAAATATGAAATGATAAAAGGAACCTTATACATTGGAAAACCAACACCTTTTAGTTATTCCCAAGCACTTACGCTTAGAACTACTGAAAGGTTTACACGAGGCTCCCACAGGAGGTCATCTTGGATTTTCGAAGACATATGAGAAAGTTAAAAACAAATATTTCTGGCCAGGACTTCTATGGGACATACCGAAGTATGTCGCTCATTGTAAAGAGTGCTAAAATAAGAAACAACCAACTCAAAAGCCACCCGGACTACGTAAGGCCATACCTCCTGCAACCTCCCCTTTCCAGAGAGTTGGAATGGACCTCCTTGGAAGATTTCCCAAGTCTGATACTGGTAATAAGTGGATCTGTACAGACTGTTTAACCCGATTCGCTATTACCAAGGCCTTACCCACAGGAGAAGCAGAAGAAGTTGCCAAGTTCTTTATGAAAGATGTTGTCCTCAAACCCGGAACCCCCAGAGAAATCATTACAAACTGTGGGCGGGTATTTCAATCAAATATGTTAACGGAACTTACTAACCAGTGCTCTTTCATACACAGGTTTACAACAGCCTATCATCCCCAGACGAATTAACGTTAACGGATTAATGGAAAGACTTAATAAAACATTGGCTAACATGCTGACAATGTATGTGGGTATAAATTGTTAAAAACGGGGTAATTAAAAAAGCTCGTGGAGGAAAAGAAAAAATTCTGAACGCTCCACAAACCCCCTTTTTAACAAAAATAAAAACTTTAACCTAAAGTTTGATATTGTTTTGGGCTGCCTTGGGTGTTCAAGCAAGAAAAAAGGAAGACAACAAAAGGTTACACATATAAAGTTTTGTTTAATGTTAGCTATAAAATGAAGGATAAAAAATATATGAAAATCTTATTATTTTTGTGTATATCAATATTTTGCATGCAACTTAAATGTTTTTTAACAAAAGAAAATATATAAATGATGATATTGACGAAATATAAAAACTTAGTAAAATTAAGAAAAGAAAAAAAAAAAAAAAAATGCTAGATTAACATAAAAAATATATCAATTTTAGGAAATAAAAGCATGTGAGAGAGTGCTCACCAAAAACAGTTCCACTCAGTTGTTAGGTCGGCTTGCCCGAGCCCCCCTGCCTTGGAAGCCCTATTCGTCGTCCTCGACGAACTTCCTGGTATCTTCAGATGAAGCACAATTCGTCGCCCTCGACGTACTCCAACCACTATGCGAATCTCTCAACGATTCGTCTCGGCTTAACCTTTCTTTGAGATGTCAGCCACTCAGTCCCTTCTCAGAAGGGATTATATGGTCGTTAATGGAAGATGGACGTAGTTCCCGGAGGTCATCTTGGTCAAGCCGCCGCGAGGCTTTTTTCTTGTCTTCTCGGCACAGCTGTGACACCAACTCTGGCCGCGCCCTGACCTTTTTGACCCCTCCGCCCCTCCGATTGGTTGGTGGGTACTTGGACTGTCCATCCGGCGGGCGGGCGATTTACATTCTCTCGACAGGGGGGGGGGGGGGGGGCGGTGTGTGAAAAGAGGAGAAGAAACAGCAAAAAATAGATTCCCCTTCGCAGAGGGATCACACACACAAAAAACCCAAAATATGAAAATAGTTGTAATATTTACATATATACATACAATATGCCACGAGTTCTAACATACCCCCACCTTTTCTTTGTGTGAAAACACACAAAAAAAAACAAGGAAATGTGCTCTCCCTTTCTTTTGTCACTGATTCAAAACATCAGGAGCAAACCTTATTGGTTTGCGGACTTCACGTCCGGATCTTGTTTTGATCGTTAGAGGTTTTTTATTCCCAGACACCTTTTCAGGAGTTTCCTCAGAGGAAATCTCAAGGGAAAACAGTCTCTGTACAGGGCGTAGCCATTCGCCTGTTGATGTCTTGACTCTGGCAACCCTGTTCACCCCATCTTTCCCCAAGTAAAGTTTTACTATTTTTCCAACAGGCCAGAGAATTCTTTTAGTGTTGTCCTGGCCTATAAGGACTAAATCCCCTTCTTTTATACATCGCTCCCTTTTATTTTCGGCCCGTTGCATCAGTACCCCCAAATATTCCTTGCGGAATCTCTGTTTAAGTTCCTCATTTAGTTTACTCAAAATCTTGCATTTTCTGGTGAAAGAATTCACTCTTATTTTTTCTACCTCCGAAAACTCATTGTTTGCGTCAGTCTGCAGAAACATTTGAGGGGTCAAGGGAATGAGGTATTGGTTATCTTCCGATATATATGAAAGAGCTCTATTGTTTATAATACTCTCTACCTCACATAAAGCAGTTTCAAGTTGTACATAATTCAATTTACAAAATCCGAGCATACGAACCAATAAACTCTCAACAATCCTTACCAACCTCTCCCAAAAACCTCCCCACCAAGGCGCTGAGGGAGGGATAAAAATCCATTGGATTCTTTTTACACTCGATTCCCTTTCAATCTCCCCCCAATCCAAGCGTTTAAGTAATTCGTTTGTTTTTGAGAAATTTGTCCCGTTATCACTATATCTTTTTCCGGGACGTCCACGCCGACAAATGAATCTTTTTAGAGCTAACAAAAAGGTGTTTGCCTCTAATGTTCTTACAATCTCTAGGTGGATAGCTCTGTAAACAGCGCAGGTAAACAAGGCCACCCAAACCTTGCTGCCACCTTTAAGATGTAGCGGTCTCAACAGATCCACACCTGTCACCTCGAAGGGATTGCCTAACCCTATTCTATTAGTTGGCAAGGCCGCGCCAGGAGTCTGAATAGGTTTCTGATTATGCCTCCTACATATCACACATTTTCCAATTATTTGTTTAATCAATCTGCGACCACCAATGATCCAGAATTTCTCTCTCAATTGTGAAAGAATGAATTGGGTCCCTCCATGCCCATTTTGTTGGTGTATTTCACGAACCATCTGTTCCACCAAAGGATGATTACGAGGTAGTAAAATAGGTCGTTTAAACAATTCTGAATCTTGTCCATGCAGCAGTTTCGTCTCAACGCACCACAAACCTTCGACGGATTTAATAGTCTTTAATCCATTTTTCGGAGCCTGTTTCCCTGGGAAAGTCTCTTGTTAAACCAATTTCAACAGCTTCCTTTCGGCCCTTTCTAACTCTATTACTTTCAAATTTCCCCTTTCAGTGGGTATTCTTCTCGCATTGTCCAAGAATCTTAAAACCAAAGCCATAATCCTAATTTTCAGGCTATACTTGGATCTTCTATCTAGGAACCATCGATTTGCCTCGACAATGAGAGTGGTGTGGGCCTGTAAGGTTTTTCTTTTTTCTTTGATGATCTCTTCCTCATCAATAGTCGGTTCAAAACTAGGCCAACTCTCCTTTTTCCCTTTGAGCCATTCAGGACCCTCCCACCAGTTGGTCGAGACAAATTGTACGATAGAGCACCCCCGAGAAGGCAAATCCGCTGAATTTAATTTTCCGTAAACAAACTTCCAGTTCTCATTATTGACAGTGTCTCGTATTTCCTGTACTCGGTTTCTTACAAACACATTCCACTCATTTTTTATCTTTAGCCAGGCCATAACGGTTGAGGAATCGGTCCATAAAGTAACAGGGCAACTATTTGTTGAGGCAGTCGAAATAGATTTAACAAGTCTAGCTCCTAAAACGCAGGCCAAAAGTTCTAACCGAGGAATGGTTACCCTCTTGGTTGGCGCAAGCCTAGATTTGCTCCAAAGCAGAGACAAATGTACTCCCCCCTGCACTTCACTTCTCATATATGCCACTGCTGCATAAGCTGATTTACTGGCATCGCAGAATACGTGTATTCCATTCTTATTAGTTTGATCAAACCAAATATGCCTGGGAATTTTGATTTGACTTAATAGACCAATTTGGGAGAACCATGTTCTAAACTCCCGATCCATATCTTCGGGTAATTGAGAATTCCATCCAATTTTCAACTCCCAGGACCTCTGTAATAATAGTTTAGGAGGCAAAAATATAGGACTATAAACTCCCAAAGGATCAAAAACTTGCTGAATTTTAGAAAGGACAATCCTCTTGGTTAGTCTTCGGGGGAGATCCTTTTCAATAGAAACATCACAATTAAGTACATCTTCTACTTTGTCCCACACAAGTCCCAACACCTTGGTAGTAGTTCCTTTTTCCTCCTTTGAATTACTCACTGGTAAATTAAATTCCCACTCACGCAAGTCCATTTTTGCCATTTCCATGATATTGACAGCTGAATTCTGGAATTGTTGGACCTCCTCCTGAGAGGAGAGGGATGTTACCAATTTATCCATATAAAAGGATCTCGCCATAGTCTTTGCGATTTCAGCTGCCGGACCTTGTACAGAATTCAGATGATGATCAATAACTGCACCCAAGATGAATGGACTACAGTTAAGCTCAAATATCACACGTTTATGTCTAAAGACGGTTAACTTCATAGGGTCAGTTTGATCCAACCAAAGGAAGCGAAGAAAGTCCTGGTCTTTAAGCTGCACTGTAATCATCTGAAATGCCTTTCGAATATCGGCTAGAACACCAATACCTTTTTCTCTAAACCTAATTAATATTTCAGGTATTTTTTCCAAAAGGTTAGGTCCCTTTTCTAGATAGTCATTCAGAGAAAGACCATTATACGACCTGCAGGAGGCATCGAAAACAGGACAAAGAGGCGTCGTCCTACTTTCAGCCTTGAACACCGGCCTATGTGGTAAATAATGGCCCTTCTTTTGAGGCCTATTCTCCTCTATCCTCTCAATTAGGCCCTCTCTCTCCCATTCTTGAAGAATATTAGAATAATCCTTAACCATCTTCTCCTTCCTTAATTTACTAGTGCCTGCTTCCAATCTCCTCTGCGCTATTTCTAAATTTGAGGGTATATTATTTCTTTCGCATTTACATGGTAGCGCGACTGAATATCGTTGATCTTCATCCCTCTTTATATTTTTTATGAAATGTTCCTTTAGTTCAGTTTCCCTTTTCTTTTTTGAGACAATTTCGATGGGATCTTGGATTCCCAAGACATCCAGCTCCCAAAGATCCTCCAAGTTGTTTCTTGCAACCAACATATTCAAAGCAATTTGGACCTTATCCTCCTTACACACCACCGGAGATTGCCCCATAAGCGTCCATCCTAATTTGGTCTCTACGGCAGTTAGGTCCTCTCCTAGATGGACGACCTTCCCGGTCAGTAATTGTCCAAAGTAGTCACTACCTATTAAAATATCTATTTCCTCATTTCTAAAATTTGACGGGTGAATATAGATATTTTTCCGTTTAAATTTGTATAACAAACGTACTCTTGGAATCGGCGGTATCCTTGCACAAATTTCTGGTTGATCGAGGGCGACTATGTCTACATCAATTTTATTGGTTAGACTTCCCAGTTTCAAAACATATTTTTCGTGCAACGCCTCCTTTATATTTCCTCCCCCGAAAATCCACAATCAATCACGGCATTTGATGCCTCTAGGAAATCCCATCCGAGGATAATACTTGGGTTACTATTAGGGAGGACGATAAACTCAAGCGGCTGTTCCAATCCATTGATGCTCAAGCTGATTGTGCATCGGCCGATCGATGTAACATTTTTGCCATCAGCAACTTTCAGAGTCATTCCGCTATCCTTGAACATGGTCTTTTTTAATTGTCGTCTTAATCCATCAGAGATAACCTAAAAATAGGAAGCTGAATCGACTAGAGCAGAAAACGCAATGTCATCAATGATGATTTCGACATAATTTTGTTGTAATTTAGCGGCTGTCGACGATGGAGGGTTTTTCACATCCGCGGCTTCCCCCTCGAAAGAAGACGCGACGCTTAGTTTTTTTCTAGATTTTAGCGGCGTGGGGATTGGCTTGTATGGCGGCCTGGGGAAATGGACTGGCGTCTTGGGGATCTTCCTCTGTTTGGATACGGCGATTGTCTGAGGTAGGTTTGGCTTCTTATGGCTTGGAGGTTACCCATTTGAGGTTCTTGGGTGCTTGGTGCATGTCCTTCGGGTCTCTGCGTCCATTGTCGGCGTTCTCTACAATATCGCTTAACATGGCCTGGGCGGCCGCAATTAAAACATATTGGGATGTTGTCATGCGTCCTCCATTCATCCGTTCTTCGTTGTGGTGGCGTCTGGTTATATATGGGTGTTTGGGTAGGGTACTGACGTCGTGGAACCTGGTTGAATGTACGTGTTTGGTTGGGGTATGACTGTCGTGGTGGAGGCTTTTGAATAGGCTTCGAAATTGCAGCTACGTATTTTTCAATCTCTTCTCGGATAATCTTTTTCAGAGAAGAAGGTTCAGGTGTAGTTGACTCCGGATTTAGTGCGAGATTAACCTTTTCACTCACGATGCGTCAGACCAAGTCTTCCATTGATTCAGAGTCTGCTGAACCGATGGCAGCAACATTCGGTAGTCTGTCGAATACTACACGTTTATTTACACGTTTTTTATTTGAAGCCTCGATTTTTCGGCACCATTTGATGAACTCATCGATAGTTGCGATGTCTAAAATGATCATTGACTGATATATCTCCTCCGATATTCCTTTCGTCAAGTGTGCGATTATTTCATTTTCCATCATAGCCGGATCTACTTCTCAGCTTGAATGTAGGAATCACTGGTCTCCTCCTTCCCCTGAGCTCGAGTTTTGAAGTTCTCTGCGAACTGATCTTTTTGGGTGACATGATGTCCGAAATTCAGAGAAAACATTTTCACAAAAATATCCCATGAATTAATTTTCTCTTCAACATTTCGTACCATCTGTGCGCTGTTCCTTGGAGGAAAAAATAAACATTTGCGAGGCACATTGAATCATCCCAGCAGTTATAGCGGGCGACGCGATGGAACTCCTTCAACCATTTTTCTGGATTCTGGTTGCGTTCTCCAGTAAAAATAGAAGGGTTTCTAAAAGGTTGAAAGTGGTACTCACTCATTTTTGTCTGTGTCTCTTGATTGACCATAGCGATGTTTTCCTCAGGTTCTAGTCCTTGTAGTCTTCGGCTTCTTCTAATGGCTTGGGCGTCGAGGGAATATTCCAGCTTCTCCACCAGTTGTCACGGTAGAGATAACGAGTATTACAAAAGTTTAAGTAAAAATAGTTTATTTAGAAAATGCAAAACTATATCTAAATATTTATTTACAAGTAAAATAAATAAGAATCGTAAGGAGTGATGAATATGCAAATATTAATGATGATATACCACAGAATATTTAAAATAATTATTCAGTGACAATATTTAATTTTAAGTTTAAATTTGTTTGTGTTTCCTCTGTAATAGGCGCAAATACTTCAATATCGCCTCTTATTGATTCTAATAAAAAATCATGAAGATATCGGGGAAGTGGAATTTATTCTAAATATATTAACACTGTATTTGCGAGCAAACGACATATCTCACCGCTCGCAGACGATGACAGCGAGTGTGCGCAGGCGCACCAGTCGTGGCCCCAGCTCGGCCACGCCGGGCCGTCAGAACGGGATTGAACCTGGAACACGATGGTCTTCTGCTTGCTAGCTGTGTTGTCCCTGGCCGCGCTGGGCTCAGCCGAGCGCTACCTGAAGGGGACCAACTCAAACGAAACCGAGGCCATCGCCTTCCTGAACAGGTACAACATAGAGTCAAGGTCCGAATGTAGGGTGTGGGTGCTGGCGGTGTGGAAGTATTTTACCAACCTGACGGAGACCAACAAGAACGCCAAGGTGAGTATCATTCTGGAAGGAACCTAATTACATATTGTCAATACATGCACAGTCTATAATAGTTAGATATGTATGCGCGCATCTAAGCCCTGGTATACAGGTTTTGTCTAAATTTGCGAAAAATTGGTGTTGTGACTCATTCTTTATCATTACAAGTAATGTTTTTTTAATAGTGTGATTCCATTGTTCTGATGCACATTTAAAGGGAGAGGTGCCTCTTTTGGTACATGGATATACAACTGAGTACAATGAATATGTACGTGGCGTCACCGCTGCAGAGACACCGAACATTTCGCGGTCTACGAAAAAACGTAGATTGTGTGCTGAGGTAATGGCGATTTTGCAATCTATAAAGTGTTCTCCTTTCTGGAACCTCTAGCGAACCGGTAAAATTTTCGTAGAAACTTCAACCTGAAAGCTTTACTAAGTATTGAAGAACTGGAGCAATTACAAAGGTTTTGCCCAGAAAAACTGCCGATTGGATCAATATACGTTAGGTCAGGTTTCTGATAGTTCCATTAGGTTTCTGATAGTTCAATTAGGTTTCTGATAGTTCAATTGGGTTTCTGATAGTTCAATTAGGTTAGGTTTCTTATAGTTCAATTAGGTTTCTGGTAGTTCAACTAGGTTTCTGGTATTTCAATTAGCCTATGGTTCTGATAGTTCAAATAGGTTTCTGTAAGTTCAATCAGGTTTCTGATAGTTCAATTAGGTTAGGTTTCGGATAGTTCAATTAGGTTTCTGATAGTTCAATTAGATTTCTAATAGTACAATTAGGTTTCTGATTGTACAATTAGGTTTCTGGTAGTTCAACTAGGTTTCTGGTAGTTCAATTAGCCTAGGGTTCTGATAGTTCAATTATGTTAGGTCTCTGATAGTTTAATTAGGTTTCTGATAGTTCAATTAGGTTTCTAATAGTACAATTAGGTTTCGGTTAGTTCAATTAGGTTTCTGGTAGTTCAACTAAGTTTCTGGTATTTCAATTAGCCTAGGATTCTGATAGTTCAATTAGGTTTATAATAGTACAATTAGGTTTCTGATAGTTCAATTAGGTTTCTGATTGTTCAATTAGCCTAGGTTCCCGATAGTTCAATAAGGTTTCTGATGTTTCAATATAAGCCTAGGTCTGATAGTTCAAATAGGTTAGGTTTCTGATAGTTCATTTAGGTTAGGCTTCTGATTGTTCAATTAGGTTTCTGGTGGTTCAATTAGCCTAGGTTTCTAAAAGTTCAATTAGGTTAAGTTTCTGATAGTTCAATAAGTATTTCTAAACTAATAGACATTTCTGAAGGACAGATAAAAGATTATCTGACCAAAGTTGTCTGTTATTTTAGAACTATGAATGCCGGCAACCTCTATCTTCAAATAGGTTAATTTTTAGCTTAGACCAGGCGTCGGCAAACTGCGAGCCACATGCGGCTCTTTGGATGTGAAACTGCAGCTCTTTATATAGTTCCATACATAAATATTATTTATGCGTTTCTATTTATTGTTGGGAATTGTTGTGGCTTTTAAAAACTTTGAAATTTTGTAAATTGTGATTTTTAACTTTTGCCACTTTAAAGTTTGCCGTCCCTTGTATTATATTCTTTTAAATCTATTTTTTCGCGTAGGTCAATCAGGGGCGTATATTTCGTATCTAGACACAGCCTTGGCAAATCTCCCAACACATATTTTTAAATGAGATTTTATTTGGACAGATTCAAAATTGTCCGCCTTGCAAGCCGATGGTTGAGGAGGGCAATCTCTCACTATTTCATTCGAGGCAAAATGTCTTCCACTCAGGATTTGTTTGTTCTTGTGGGAATGGCGGACACTTGGGGTGAAATAAAGTAACTACGGTGTTTGAAAAATATGTAATATAAGTAAAATTGTACTGTGATCAGGTGGTTAAATTAAGAAAAAATACATCTACTGATTTTACAACTTAAAATTACTGGTAGCTTGCGCCATCTTTCAGAATAAATATCAACCATTCCCAATTTTTTAATATAAAATTTTCCAGAATATATTGTAGATCATTCCCTGTCGTCACCCAGTGTCATCAATGACGAAGTGTGGCGCTTTTCAAGCACCATAACTTTAGGCTGGCTGTCCGTGGTAGAATTATTCTGCTTGCGTAACAACCCACATTCATTTTTTTTTATTTCTTCGTTTTTCCCAAACGGTTTCCTACAAAGTATAAACGGCAAAACCTCCCATGAGGTTACTTTATTTAATTAAAAGGTTTTCAGATTTCACTTTCTCTCATGCCTGTTTATTTTCATTAGACTTCCAGATCACCTACAAGTCCTCAAATTTGCTCCCTTGCTCAACCTCGATATTGTTGCATCATGATTAATGCGCCTATTTTTAAAATTATTTATAATATTATTTTTAATATATTTAAAATTTAAATTATAAATTTATTTATTTTTATAAAACAGATTATTAATATAAAATATTATGTATTATAAAACATTTGTATTTTGATACACTAAATACCCTACATGCTTTAAACTTTGATGTGGTAAATAAAGGGAGATTCTAGGTGCTACCTAAATTTATAGTTGTCTTATTATTGACTGGTTTAACCTTGTAAGATGGTTGAGACACGTTCTGGAAAGATGCAAGACACGTCTGAGGAGAGACTCAAGACTGAAGAATCTGCCAAACCGCAGCCCAGTGCAACAATTGGTAGAGATGCAAGTGCCGACCCAGTTGTTTTGAACCCCAACATAGACATCCCCAAATATGATGGAACAGAAGACCCTCGCCCATGGATTGAGTCCCTTGAAGAAATTGGCTTCCTGTACCACTGGGCAGAATATATTATTTCTCGCTATGCAGCCATGAACATGATTGGTAGCGCCAAAACCTGGCTGGACCTACACAAGATAAGTTTTACCAGCTGGGAACATTTCAAGAGCCGCCTAATTCAGGATTTTGGCTCAGACGCCAACAAAGAAGAATTGAAGATGAGGCTGAACAGAATGCAGCAGTGGAATGAACCTGCAATCAGGTTTGCAGAGGATATCCTGGTTCTGTGCAACAAGGTCGACCCCCAAATGGAAGAAGAGAATAAAATAAATTGGGTTATTGGAGGGTTAAAGAAAGAGTACTCTTTTGCCCTCTACTTAAACCCTCCTAAGAATACCAACGAACTCCTAAGATTGTGTAAAAAGATGGATTTGTTTGAAAATAATTATCAAGAACGTATAGAAAAATCAAAGGTTCTATATAATGGACCACGCTCTCCTCGTTCCCACCATCAAGAGCAATGGAAGAACGCTCCGTCGTTCAGAAGACCAGACCAGAACACCTCCAAGCCCCAGGCCCCCGCTCCGAGGTACTACCAGAACACCCCCAAGCCCCAGGCCCCCGCTCCGAGGTACTACCAGAACAAGCCGCTGCCCCAGGTATCTGCCCCTAGACGATTTTACACTCCCATTCCTGAGCCAAAACCGGTCTACCCAAGGAAAACCTACAATAAGAGTCCAGATTCAAACAGGAATAGGACAGAAGACGGGAGACCAATATGTTTCAAGTGTAACAAGCCAGGACACGTAGCGCGGTATTGCAGAGTCAAGTTTGTGAGGATCGTAGAAGAGTACCCCTCAGTTTCCCAAGACAAGAGCCAAGAAAATCTTCAAATGGACGAAAGGAAAGATTATACACGGCCTCGCCTCTATGCGGATGTTTGTAATGACACACAAATGAATATTCCTACACGGAATAGATATTCCGTGTTGGAAGATTTAAACTAAGTGTCGCGCCTGATTCCTTCAATCAAAGCAAGTCGACCATAAATGGAATTAGAAAGTTGGACCCTAGGTACAAAATTAATATTAATGTGGACAAGATAGGGTTATGCGAAGCTTTGATTGATACAGGCGCCGATCTTTCAGTGGTCGACCTAAGAACAGCACTTTTTGCTGGCCGTGAAATAAATAGTCTCACTAAAACGTGTTCAGGACCCGATGGAAAAAAATTAGATATGGTAGGTAGCATTATTTTAGATTTAAAAATTGATGACACTGAATTATCCCACGAATTTGTAGTAATGGACGCGCATCTACGAACTCTTATTCTTGGACGAGATTTCCTTAAAAAAATGAATGCTAAAATTGATTGTAAACGAGAAACAATAAAATATAATTTGATGAGTAATCATGACGTAAGCAATTATGATCTAAAAAAAATAAAGAGCACTACAGATACCGTTATACCTAAACTATCTATTAAATTGATTAGGGCCTCAATAGAAGCAGAGGATGGCGAATATGTCATCGAAGAGAACAACAGAATGACTCAAACAAATGGTCTTCGATTGGCAAGAAGTTTGCTTACTGTCACGGATAAGAAAACCCATATCTGGATAACGAACCCTTATCCTCGACCTTTAAAAATCATGAAAGACCAAACATTGGCTTATGGAAGTCTTCCTGCAGGGGTAAATTTTATAGAGAATAAAGAGAAGCAGAATGAAAATGACGAAATACAATTTCAAATAAACAAAAATTTATCATTTAAAGAACAAGAGAGGTTAAAACAAATTTTGGCCAAGTATACTGATTTGTTCTCATCGAGGTTAGGTAGGACCAGTTTGGCAAAACATCAGATTCATACAGAAGACGCAAAACCAATAAAGCACAAGCCTTACCGGGTAAGCGCTAAGGAACGAACCATCATAAAGGATCAAATAGACGAGATGCTCGAAGAAGGAATAATTAGACAATCTTCAAGTCCCTGGTCCTTTCCCGTTATATTGGTAAAAAAACGAGATGGCAATTACAGATTTTGTGTGGACTACAGGAAATTAAATGAAGTAACAGTGAAGGATGTTTATCCAATCCCAAGAATTGATGATGTAATGGATACTCTCCAAGGATCCAAGTACTTCTCAGCAATAGATCTCAAATCGGGATATTGGCAAGTCGAAATTGAAGAGAGAGACAAAGAGAAGACGGCTTTCACTACTGCACATGGGTTATATGAATTCAACGTAATGCCCTTCGGTCTATGCAACGCCCCTGCTACTTTTGAGAGGAACATGGACAATGTCCTCGGAAATCTGAGATGGCAGATTTGCCTTTGCTACCTGGACGATGTAATTATATACAGCTCGGACTTTCCAACCCACATTAAAAGACTTGAAGCTGTCCTCAGATGCTTCAGCGAATCTAATTTAAAACTGAACGCCAAGAAATGCAGATTTGCTTTCGAGGAACTTGAGATCCTTGGACATATAACCAACCAAGAGGGTATAAAACCTGCCGAATATAATATAAAAGCCGTTAGAGATTTTCCTCAGCCCAAGAAGGCCAAAGAAGTGCAATCATTCCTAGGAATGTGCTCATATTATAGAAAATTTATTAAAGATTTCTCATTAATCGCTGACCCATTGACCAGTCTCATCAGAAAAAATGTGCAATTTATCTGGACAGGAAAACAGGAAGAAGCGTTCCAAAACCTTAAAAAAGCTCTTATGAATCCGCCAATTTTAGGTCACTTTGATCCAAATGCAGCCACCTGCATTCACACAGATGCCTCTAACATCGGCTTAGGCGCAACACTAATTCAAAATATCGGTGGCGAAGAAAGGGTAATATCATATTTGAGCCGAACCCTAAGTAAACCTGAGCAAAATTATTCAACCACCGAAAAGGAATGTTTAGCTGTAGTGTGGTCGATATCAAAATTACGGCCCTATTTATATGGAAGGCACTTTAAAATCGTAACTGATCATCACGCACTATGCTGGCTTAAGAATTTAAAAGATCCGACCGGTCGATTAGCACGATGGGCACTGAAGATTCAGGAATATAATTTCGAAATTATACACAAATCGGGAAAAAAACATCTGGACGCTGATGGTCTATCGAGAGGACCCTTACCAGAAAACGAATGGGACGAGGATTATGAAAGACTATTTTTGAATCAAATAATAGACGAAAAGGATGATTTTATTGAGAATATTAAGGAGAACCTTAGTGGAAACAAGCGTTCAATTACACAGAACTTTAAAGAAGAAAATGGGTGTCTCTACAAGAAAAATCCAAATCCTGAAGGTAGAGAATGGTTGCTGGTAGTGCCAAAGAAGAGAAGGAAAGAAATCTTGAGTGAATACCACAACCATATGCTGAATGGCCATCTGGGCGTCGCCAGAACCACATACCGATTGAAGAATAAATACTATTGGCCTTCCATGCTGAAAGATGTTTCTGAATTTGTAAAGACGTGCCATCTTTGCCAAAGTCGGAAAGGTTCAAATCAGTTGCCATCTGGACTTCTACAACCTATTCCCCAGCTAACTACCCTTTTGAAAGAATCGGAATTGACTTTGTTGGCCCCTTGCCATCAACGAAAAGAAGAAGGAAATGGATCATTGTGTTGACGGATTATTATACCAAGTATGCTGAAACAAAGGCAGTACCAGAAGCGACAGTGAAAGAAGTCTCTACATTTTTAATCGAACATATATTTTTACGTCACGGTGCTCCAAGATTTCTTATCAGCGACAGAGGTTCACAATTCACTAGCAATTTGATGAAGGAGGTTATGAAAATGTGCAAAGTTAAACATTGCTTCACAACGAGCTACCACCCCCAGACTAACGGACTAACTGAACGGCTAAATAGAACTTTAATCAATATGATCAGCATGTATGTGAATACGGATCAGAAGAACTGGGACGAAATCCTTCCTTTTATCACCCACGCATATAATACCACAATTCAAGAAACCACAGGCTACTCTCCATTTTTCCTGTTGTTTGGGAGGGAACCCATGTCCCTCTTAGATGACGAGAATATCCCAACGGACAGTAACATGGACGATTACGACGAATATATAGAAAACTACTTAGATAAAATAGCAAGGACGAGACAGGTAGTCATTAACAACACAGAGAAGACTCAGGAAAGAATGAAAAGAAACTATGACAAAAAACACAACGAGAGAATCTATGAACCAGGACATTTAGTGGCAGTTTGGACACCAGTCAGGAAAATCGGAAAATGTGAAAAACTATTGAGAAAATATTTTGGGCCATATCGAATATTAAAGAAGCTGTCCAACGTAAATTACTTAATTGAGCCGAAAGATAATCCTGGCCAAGACCCATTGATTGTCCATGTCTCAAGACTCAAACCCTATTTTGAAAGAATTGATGAGGTCACTCACGAGGACGTGACGACCTCTGGAGAGGGGGAAGTGTTGCATCATGATTAATGCGCCTATTTTTAAAATTATTTATAATATTATTTTTAATATATTTAAAATTTAAATTATAAATTTATTTATTTTTATAAAACAGATTATTAATATAAAATATTATGTACTATAAAACATTTGTATTTTGATACACTAAATACCCTACATGCTTTAAACTTTGATGTGGTAAATAAAGGGAGATTCTAGGTGCTACCTAAATTTATAGTTGTCTTATTATTGACTGGTTTAACCTTGTAAGATGGTTGAGACACGTTCTGGAAAGATGCAAGACACGTCTGAGGAGAGACTCAAGACTGAAGAATCTGCCAAACCGCAGCCCAGTGCAACAATATCAATATAATTGCATACAATTCCATACGTCCAGGCCGTCTGGAAGTGTGTTCAGTAGAAGAGATCTAACCTCAAAGGTTTGAAGTGTAATTGTCATCGTGAGTAAGCGAGTAGAAATAATAGCTATAGAAAACTAACCGAGAGCACAATTGTTTCTGACTGGACAATGTCTTGTGCAAGTATGAACAATCACGAGCCCTGTATAGAACGATCAAACCAACTAGGAAATTTGCGCTCATTTTCTCCAAGAAAGCCTTTATAGGTCCGTTTTTCACAAGAAAAAAAAAAGAAAACAGCAAAAACCTCAAAGACTTTCGACTTCCTTAGTTTTTCTCATGAGTGTATCATCGATGAGCCCACAAAAATGTCGCAGTGTGTGGAACTGGCGACAACAGGAGATGTCGTCACAAGTGACGCAAGATTTGCGAGATCCTTCTCATCACTCCCCTTTTTTTTTTTTTTTTTTCTTAAACGCCCTCCTCGTCGAATGCAATTACGAAGACATTACTATATACACTCATGGACAAAACTTACGGACGTTTAGCTTTCAGCATGTTTACCGTTGTTCAGACAATAACTCTGAAAATATACAGGGACCTTTATTGTAGACACACGAGATAACCAATATACTCTCATGGACAAAATTTAAGGAAGTTGTACCTTTTAGTATGTTTACCGTTGTTCAGACAATAACTCTGAAATATATTACAGGGACCTTTATTGTAGACACACGAGATAACCAATATACACTCATGAACAAAACTTAAGGAAGTTGTACCTTTTAGCATGTTTACCGTTGTTCAGACAATAACTCTGAAAGATAATACAGGGACCTTTATTGTAGACACACGAGATAACCAATATACACTCATGGACAAAATTTAAGGAAGTTGCACCTTATAGTATGTTTACCGTTGTTCAGACAATAACTCTGAATGATATTACAGTGACCTTTATTGTAGACACACGATATAACCAAGTGTGAACAGCCTCTGTCTCCCTAAATAATATAGACGACCAGCGATTTATATTTAAATATAAAAAGCACATGTGCTCGTGGTCAGGAGATGCCTTCTTTATTTTTAATATATTTATATATAAAAAACACGGAAAGTGATGAGTACATGTAGACTTGTAAGTAAAAGTAATCTCTTTTATTTGGAGTCTGTTTATCTCAGTTAATGTATGGGACAGGTGCGGCCATTGACACCCGACACTGAGATCTCTGGATCAAAGCTGTACAGCCCCGCATAGGCGGGAGTCCACAGGTCACTTTCTCGCCACACTGTCAATGCTCTTAGACATATCGCCAAACGATGGATTCTTCCCGTTCTTTCTAACATCCGATTGTGGCCACTGAGTTAATCAATAAAGTCCGGATATAAAGCTTGGTCCCACTTACTCCCAATAGGGCAACGTTAGGGAGATGATTGTGGATATAAACATAGTGTTACAGGTATTGTTAATCTAGAAAATAAAACAGTTATAACTTCAGTTAACAGATAACGCGCCTCAAGACTTTAGCCTCGGGTGCGAGTCACACGATGGCTGCGTTCGAGTAACTGTCGTTGTTGGGAAGCTGAAAGCGATAGAACGTGTTTGGATCCAAGTGCCGCAGAGCGGAGACAACATTGCTGCTGTTCCACGGCGGAAAAAGCGGTGTTGGAATACATTAATCTATCATCATTGTATGACCGCGAAATATACAAATTAGACTAATATAATTTGCATATTCCAGGGTCGGGGCTCGCAGTCGCCACTCTATATCGCGGCGATAGCGTGTACAGGTATGCGTAACAAACGGAAAATATGAAAATTATCCCGTTAATCTATTTGCATATCCCGGGGTGGAAAGTGGCGACAATGACAACTTCGGACCTATGTCGGGGCATTGTTTCATCTGAATAGCATATTGCGTAATATGGGAGAAAATATATCCTATATACCGGGATACTTTATTTTATTATGAATACACACACAATAGATGTGAATCTACTGGGTATTAATCAAAACAATGCAACGAGGTTTCTTCAAAGTGTTTCTTTTCATTTTAGTAATGCGTTCTCAAGCTTTTTCGGCCATTTTCGCCCTCTTACAGGAGTACAGAATGAACAATAATGAGTTGTTCATGATCGTCTATTTTACTCATATGAAATTAAACATCCCCACAAACCTTGTTGCCAATATTTAATTATCGTTATGAATCATTATAATCATTTTTCCGCGGGTGTCAGATTGCGGAGGCCCAGAGGTACACCGTCTTCCGGCAGGATATGTGGCGGCAGGCGACGTCGTTCGCCTGGAAGAACTTGACGGACCCACTGGTCAGACGGCAGTTCCAGATGTTGGCGGTGCTGGACGACGCCGTTTTGCCAAAGGACGAACACGCCGAGTTCTTCAGGATCGCAGCCGAAATGGAGGACATCTATAGCCAGGCCAAGGTGGACAACCTCAGCCTCGACCCAGGTAAGACTGACACTCTACTGACAGCTCTTCTCCAATTTGATCTGTTAGTGGCCATCACTCTCATCAAGTGACTTTCCTGTAGCTTCTTTGACCCCTTCCAACCAGCTTATTACAACTCTTCTTCCTTCAATTTTTAACAACATATATTTATGGACAAAACTTATATGGAAGTAGAAATTCTTTGCCTTCGCCGGTCATCTTTTTTTTTTTTTAAGGAGACAGTGGCAGTTCACACTTGGATATCACGTGTGTCTTCAATAAAGTTCACTGTAATATATTTCATAGTTATTGTCTGAATCCCGATATACATGCTGAAAATTCAACTTCCTTAGGTTTTCATATTGAGTTGCATTTTCCAATCCATTTTTATCACTTGGTGTCCAAAATAGGTTTGTTTGACCAGTCGGGATTCTTGAAATCTACCAGGATAAGTTTTTTGTTGAATTTTGAAATATTTGTCCCTTTAGCAATCCCTGAGTAGCTTTCTCCATTTCTACATTTCAATTTATTCCTTTATTTCTTCTAAGAGTCCATCTCTCACATCCATAAGTGACCACAGGGAACACCAAGGCCTCTATAATAAACTTCTTTTGAGAGAAATGCCTTTATCTTTCGTAATCTTGTCTAATTTGAGGTTTGCCTTCCTGCCGAGTGTTGTATCTCCCTGTTGTACTTCTCCCCAGCCATCCATCCTGTACATTTGCACACACTCATTCTTTTCTCGTCAGATCTCACCAGCATCTTCGCCTCGTCCCGAAACGCCGAGGATCTCAAGAGGTACTGGGTAGGCTGGCGCGAGGCCACAGGCAAGAAGATCAGGAGCCAGTACATCAAGTTTGTGGAGCTGAGCAACGAGGCAGCCCGAGCCAACGGTAAGTCGGGGGATTGTCCCACCTCGCTGACACTGACTGGACCCACCGGGCGCAGGCTTCAACGACAGCGGCGAACTGTGGCGCGAGCCCTACGAGTCTCTCACCTTCGAGGACGACATGGCCGAACAGTGGGAGATCCTTCGGCCGTTCTACCTCGAGATGCACGCCTACGTCCGCATGAAGCTGGTGAAGCTCTACGGCGAGGAGGTCGTCAAGCCAGACGGCCCCATACCGGCCCACCTGCTAGGTACTGCAAGGACATTTGGGCACTCGCTGTGATTGTATGCATTACCTAATCTCACGTGAAAGAAATGCTTGTTTTTAGAAATATCTTTAAATCCAACCTTCCTTTTACACTTGAATCCCAGTTTTAAAAAATATATAGTTGCCAACTTGGTGTAATAGCGTCACTCTCAGCACCTAGTTGCAGAGTAAAGTTGTTCTATAAGGAGAGCTGTCCTCTTACTGGGATATTAGTGACTAGTAAAAATGGGATTAAGCAGAAAAATTTATCGTCACAAACCTTCAGACAAAAAAAAAAACATTGCAAACATTCAAAAAGCATAAAATAGGGAAATACAACTTCCCGCAGTACTGTTAGAACTCTTAACATGATGTATTAGCGCGCCATCTGTTATAAGAAATTTAATATATTATTGACGCTAATGAACTGGTGAAACCGCTGGAAGGGTTCCCCACTGATGAGTCAGGCCCTTCCATCAATTTATATTTTGGCAGAAAGGGAGGGGTTGCAGTAGAGAATTGTTTAATTTAAAAAAATCATACGCGTCTGAGGTTATTACAATTTCTTATACTCCGTTTTTTGAGTGGTTAGTTTGGCGACAAATATCCAGGATAAGGGGGCGACACAGCAGGTGTCGGGGCCAAGCCAACTCGGGATTGCCAGGGTGTACTCTCAACTGTCCCTTGGAATTGTTATTGCTGCCTTGGATCCCACCTCCTGAGTGTGTCAATGGTGCAGGCAACATGTGGGGAGAGAACTGGAACCACCTCCAGGACATCACGCGGCCCTTCCCGGACAAACAGGACGTTGACATCACGCCGGAGATGGTCAGAAGGGTGAGTTCGCTCGGGAAAACTTTCAATCGCCAAATGTGGGGCGCTGACCTGGAATTCCACTTGTCCACGCCCAGACTGTAAAACACAGAATGACACTTCCCCGTGACGGGCCCTCAGACAGCTTCCCTTGTGTGGCCCACCAATAGGTTCCAAACCCAGAGTCTGCAGCCACACAGCTCGAGCTGAATATACACGCGGATGTAAACTTCCAGGAACCGTCTCTTTGACCACCGGCTGCGCATGGAAACTGACACAGTAAGGACGTTTGGGTTCTTGCTGGGGAGAAGTGAGCGCAAACCTAAATCTTGCGATAAAGAAATGCGATTTTTAAAAAAATATCTCTAAATCCAGCCCTCCCTTTCTACATACTTAAATTCCAGGTCTCAAAAGATTATAGTGGCCATCTTGTGGCTGGAACTTAACACCTAGTTGTAGAGAAAGTGTTTTTATGGAGAGATGTCCTTTTACTAGAAGATTGCTAACTAGTAAAAATGAAAATTTCGGCGATAAAACACTTTTTTTGTAGAGAGGTTCCTTTAGAGAGAGTGACCTCTCTCTTTCATGGAGGTTTTTCTGCTGTATTTACACTAATGTAAAAACGTAAAGAAGTTGTACCTTTTAGCATGTATATTGAGATTCAGACAATAACTCTGAAATATATTACATTAACCTTTATTTACACACACGACATAACCAAGTTTGAACAGCTTCTGTTTTCTTAAAAAAATAGACAACTGGAGACATCAAAGACTTTCCACTTCCTTAAGTTTTGTTCATGAGTGTAAATATAGACATTCAAACAAGGCCTTGTGTTCTGCCATTGAGAAAACACCATCTTGCCCATTGAAGGAAAAAACCTTTGATGGGAGGACAATGTGCCCCACCTGCCAATATGGATTCTGGAAAAATTGACAAAAGATTTGTTCACAATGTCTTTATTGGAAATACAATGGGTCAAGCAAAAATCGATCCTACAGATGGATAACAAAGAAACATGGAGTGCTTCCTGAATAAGGATGTTTGCATGTCTACCATGGTGTTTTACACACGTTCGTGGGAGATTTAGAAACAATTTTCTAAAATACGATCGCTATTTACACTCTTGTGTTTTACGCTAATAAAGGGTTCCCCTTTATGTACCAGGTGTAAGTCACAACCTGCAACTCCAAACCACATTGTTGACTGTATTGGCTCATTCATTGATGAATTCTACTCATCCCCAGCACAGACGTCAGCAAGCTCTACAGGCTCTTTGATTTCCTGCTATGTGAAGATAAGAAAGACTACTATCGAGGAATGTATTTGTTTACACATTTAGTGTAATTAAGGGATTAAACTGTGAGAGGAAAATGGTCGTTTTCTAAGGCTTCGCTAATGTGTTGTACTCAGTCTGTCAGTGAGGGTTCTGTGCAGAACCTGACGGCCATCCAGATGTTCAAGATTTCGGAGGACTTCTTCACGTCGCTGGGAATGAAAAGAATGACGCCCGAGTTCTGGCACTACTCGGTGCTAGAGGAGCAGGAGGTGGAGGCCATGGAGTGCTACACAATGGCCTGGACCATTTTGCGCAGACGATGACTTCCGCTTGTGGCACTGCACCGTTCCCACGCAGGAGGACCTGGCGCTTGTGCACCACATGATGGGGAACATCCAGTACTACCAGCATTACGCCGACCAGCCGGATGTCTTCCAGCGGGGCGCAAACCCGGGCTTTCACGAGGCCATCGGGGAAGTCCTGGAGCTGTCGGTCGTAACGCCCAAGCACCTCTACAAGATCGGCTTCCTGGACAAGGTGGAGACCGACACTGGTGAGTAGCACGAGGGAGGCCTGCAGGATCGAGCAGTCAGGACTATATGCTGATTGTGCGCAGAGTCCGAGATCAACTACCTGATGTCCATAGCGCTGGAGAAGATTGCGTTCCTGCCGTTTAGCTATCTCATCGACCTGTGGCGCTGGGACGTCTTCCGCGGGAGCGTCGACAACCTCAACGACCGGTGGTGGCAGCTGCGGTATCAATACCAGGGGATGTGTCCCCCCGTGCGCCGCTCCGAGACCGACTTCGACCCTGGAGCGAATAACCACGTGCCCGGCAACACCCCGCAAATCCGCCACTTCTTCAGTTACATCCTGCAGTTCCAGCTGCAAGAGGTGCTGTGTCGAGAGGCCGGCCACGTGGGCCCGCTGCACACCTGCGACATCTACGGCTCTCACGCGGCGGGCGACAAGCTGGCCGGGCTGCTGAGGCTGGGCAGCTCCATGCCATGGCAGGATGCCCTGGCCAGGATGACCGGCGGCTCGGGCAAGCTGGACGCCAGGCCGCTGCTGAACTACTTCGCCCCGCTCCGGCGGCACATCCGGGACAGCCTAGGCAATTCCACCGTCGGCTGGACCTCCGGCGACCACAACATCTGCCCCTAGACAGCCGTCAGCCATGACACCAGCAACCACTCGGCCGCGCGACCTCTCTACGCGCATCTCCTCAAAATCAATAAATGCTTTGTTGTTAATTATCTACATGGTTGTTTGTCTTGATTTCCGCGTGTCCCCGTTCCATCATCACGTGCATCACCTTGGCTGTTCCACTTTGTCCAAGTGGAACGTCGACCTATCTGTGGGGAATGAAACTTGCCACAATAGAACTACCTCTCTGACAACACCTTGTTACAGAACAAAATTGTTCTTTGGAGAGAGGTGTTATTTTACCGGAGATTTGATAGTTAAGACAAATGGTAGTTTTGACAAAAAAGGTGTTCTCTTATAGAGGTTCTTTTCTACTGGAAGTTAGGACAAAATGGCTGATCATCCAAACTGGCCTCTTGGGTTACGTCAGTTTACAACGGCAGTTGCTTATCATAGGTCACTCATGTTTCACATCCAATGTGTAAAACCATTTGTTGACACTTACCATTAACGTGTCAGTAACAATCCCGTGTGTGACGGCAAGGAAGCTACAACTTACTCTCTCCCATGAGGTGACCAGGACTCCTGGAGCCTACTGAAGTCACGGCCCCGACATGTCTAATGGTGGAGTTTATCAGATGCAGTTGGTTCTGTACAGAGGCAAATATTCCTGGAAGGATGGTGGCTGTTTGGTAGGCTGTGGTGGTCAACAGTTTCGTCTTCCTGGTGACAATGTCGTCTTTTGGTATTTCTGCAGCATCGGGTTTGACAAAGCCGTGACTGTGAGGATGGTAGAGGTGGTGTAAACAAAAGGTTAAAATAACACAGGTCTTCTGTCGTACCTTTAGTTTGTCTTCAGTGGACCTGCAACACATCTGTGGTTTTGTCACGTAGGAAATCAGGAAAGACAAACTTCAGGATAATGCAGCATTTGATTTATTTAGCTGCAGGTTCCTGGAACCACCACGTTCACAAGTCACCCTCCTTCTATTTACAAGGTCAGTTGAAGTCCATTACAGAGGTGGGCAGGTTTATTTCTTGGGAGATTTTCAAGGATTCGGTTCCAAAACCACTTTATTAGAAACCCTCAACAAGAACAACCTAGTTTATTATAATTGCAACCATGAATAATATGTGAAGGTTATACACATATTAAACAAAATGTTAACGCGGGATTTGATAACGGTTCATGACTCTCAGGAATCGAGGGTGTTACCCACCTGTCCACCGACTTCTTTTATTTTTCCATTGATGCTGGACTTAAATGTTGATGTTAGCATTTATAAAATACAAGAGTGGAAATGAGGGATGGTTTATTTATTTCGGGCCAGTTTCCAGCTGTTGCATTCATGTCAGCTCGTCCTGAATATTTACATATGCAAAGTTGGTTAGTTTATGAACTCTGTTGATTAATATATGTAAATATTCCAAGTTTTAAGATACAGAACAAACACAGCCACATCAACCAATGGTTTATTAAACTCCCGACGTTTTAGTGACTGGCTCTCATTCTCCAATCATTCCAATGAAGAGAGTAACAGGAAGTCACTGAAACGTCAGGAGTTAAATAAATCATTGGTTGATGTAGCCGTTGTTTGTTCTGAATCAACTTCCAACCAAAAGAAATCATCATCTTCGGATTTATGTTTTAATTTGTTTGTTGTTTCGTTTGTTTCCTCAGTAACAGGCGCGAATATTTCAATATATCGCGCCTGGTTCATTAATAAATAATAATAATAAATAAACATGGCGAGTAGGTGGCGCTGACCTTGCAGCTGTTGGAGCTCCTAACTAAGTGTCAGGAAATCGGGGATTGATGTCTTCTTTGTTTTGTAGATTATCTTGTACAGTTGGGTTAGATTGGAGATGAAGATATAATGTCTTAACAGAAATTTGGTAAATAACTCATAGACTATTGACAATTATATAATTATATTGACATGTTGTCAATACATGCGAAGTACACAGTCTGCACTTAAAAAATATATAATAGGCATTATATACACTATGAACAATGAACAAGGCGCCTCTGCCAGCGCTGCAGAGTTTCATGGAGAACTTATAGATCGGGTTGGTTTGAGGGAAGTTTGAAGAATAGAAAAATATAAAAATTCATCAGTTCATTGAACAATATTTCACTACAAATCACAGATGCATTCATCTCCATTTTAATTGTTTGGTTTTCTAATGGGTGTACCAAAGATAAAAAAAATATATGGGATTTTCAAAATGGCGCTAGGACAAAACTGTCTTCTGCTTTAACATAAGATTTTATGATCCTCATACCACCAAGAGAGAGAAATTCTTATCCAAGAAATAAGAAAAATGGCATCTCCTCATTGTGCAACTCAAATTTCTGATAGCTGGCGCCATCTATCGGAATAAATATTAAATAATTATTGATTTTTGATTGAATAATAAAGAAAGGGTTTTTTGGGCAATTATGGAATAATTAAAAATATCAGCAATTGATTGATATTTATTCGGACACCTGTTCCAAGTATAATTTCACACTTTTGTACTTTTTCTCACCATAAATAATTTGTTCCATATAAGCTCCCCACAATATAGTTGACCTATTTAGATCAAACAAGACATGAGATAGGTCTGTAAGAGTCACTAGTATAGTTTTAAACCCCATTATATGCAAATGAAACCAATAACTATTTGTGTAATATGGAGTCCGACTAATTTGCATAATAGAGCGTCTTTAAAAGATGATGATATTAATGAATTTCTATCATCATCACTACAATAAAATATTTAAAAATGGTAACAATACACAAAACATTTAAATAAAACAAACTCTATTTTAAAAACTATAAATTTAAAATCTAGGACTAATATTCTTCAAAGAACTCGCCTTGGGCGTCGACACAAAGTTGCCAGCGCGATTTCCAAGCTTCATAGGCCCCACTGTAGTCCGATGGAGTTATCCCAGTTAGTGCCTTCGTGACAGCACGTTGGATGTTCGGGATATCGTCGAAACGATTACCCTTCAGGCATCTTTTTACCTTCGGAAATAGGAAGAAATCAGGAGGACTCGTGTCAGGGCTGTATGGTGGCTGTGGCAGAACTTCAACTCCAATTCGGGTCAAATAGGAGGTCACGAGGAACGCTGTGTACGCTGGAGCGTTGTCGTGGGGGAGACGCTAGCGTTGAGCAAGGTCCTGTCGCTTCCGTTTGACGGCTTTGTGCAATCGACGAAGGACTTCTTTGTAAAATTCAGCATTAACAGTTTTCCCCTGAAGGGACAAACTCTTTGTGAATTAACCCCCGCTTGTCGAAAAACACAATCAGCATTGTCTTGACTCGGGACTTTGATATTCTTACTTCTTCGGCCGCAGGAATGCCGGTGTGTGCCACTCCGAGCTCTGGGCTTTCGTCTCCGGGTCGTATTGGAATGTCCACGATTCGTCGCCTGTTACTACGTTGTCTAAAAAGTCTGGATTATTTTCCAATTCATTCAAGATCTCACGGATAACATCCACTCGTCGTTGCTTTTGTTCGGCGGTGAGCACTCGGGGAACCAATTTTGCGCAAACTTACCTCATCATCAAATCTTGCATAACAATTTGGTGAACCGTAAATTTATTCACGGAGACCTTATCGGCGATCATTTTGAGACTTAAACGACGGTCGGAGTCCAGGAGTTCTTTCACTTTGGCCACCGTTTCATCCACACGACTCGTTGAAGGGCGTCCAGATCGTTCCATGTCTTCAACGGATTCCCTCCCGTTTTTAAATTCATTAAACCACTGGAACACTTGAGCTCTTGATAGGCGTTCTCTCTGTAGGCCTCCATAATCATAGCAAAAGTTTCCGAAGCAGTTTTGCCCAAGCGAAAGCAAAATTTGATCGAATACCGCTGTTCTATCGAGCGATCCATCTTCAGCGTTTTTACAATTGTCACGGGCACACAACGTAATACGCGAAGCTCGACCCTCACTGCGCCAGAGCTACGACGCGACTGCGAACCGGTTATATTGTTAGCTCAGATCCCCCACCACGTAACCTGCAGGTGAGAACGCACTGCGAGCGACTGGGGCGCCGCGCGGCGACCAGTCTCATTACTTATCTACCACACCCTGTACATATAACTAATATATTTGCATACTTACATACATCTACCTAATATTTGCATACTAAATATTAAAAAACCTTTTTAAAACTGAAAATATGGAAATTTGTCAATTATTTTGTTCTTAAAATGTATGAAAATTTTCTATTTCCATATAGATCCACGCTAAGCCAATATATCAACCATGTATTTCTATTAGAGCTAATTCATTAAAGTTTGTCAATTGTCTACAGTGCCTCGGTCTTCCATATTGGACAGGTAATTCTATCTAGTTTTTGTTTTTCTCTGTAAATCCTATCTTAGTCCAGTATGTCCTTGGAATGACATCTATGTTACATTGATGGGTTGGTTAAACTAGAGTTTTATAGAAATAAGGTCTCCATATATACACTCATGGACATATGATGTCTGACACCTTGATTAGAGATTTACACTCACGGACAAAAGAGTGAGAACTCTTACAACATTCCTGCTTCTCCATGTTCACCTTTGAGAACTGAGTTGTTTGGCTATACAATAGAACTCTGGCTTCCATGTTAGGAACGGCCTCAATTATAGGCAAAGTCAGACTTTCACCAAAGTGTGCCTGGATCATGGTGCCATGATCAACGAAAGCTGCACTCCTACACCCCATTCTATGTCAGCTCAAGGAACATGAACACATGGAATTCTTGTAAACTTTACACAAGGGGATAAGAAATAACAACAACACTCATAGACAAAAATTAAGGAAGTTGTACCTATTAGCATGTATCTTTCGGGATTCAGACAATAACTCTGAAATATATAACAGTGACCTTTAATGAAGACATACGAGATAACCAAATGTGAACAAAATTAACTGTCTCCTTGAAAAAAATAGTCGACTGGCGACATCAAAGAGTTTCCACTTGAGTTTTGTCCATGAGTGTATACAGTCGAGTAAAAAAATATCTCGCATTTAAGACCGAGGTCTCGAATCCATGTTTTGGTAGGAATCCGAAATAACATTTCTGAGAGACTGAAATCATTTGCAAAGAATAACCTCCCAGTAGTTAAAAAAAATGCTGGGCGTGTCTTATATATATATATATGTATGTAAGCTAGTTCGATGGCTTACTGGCTGAAAGTGATCACGGCCTTACTGATAATTGGATGTGTAGAACTAAATCCAGGGCCGAAAAGACAGACCACATTGACAAATTTGCCTTACTCAACTCCGGACCAGGCACCTGTGGACGATTTAAAGCTACTGATAATTAACCTTTCGGCTGAAGTGAAAAGATTGGGAGAGAAAATTGATGCAAGGTTGCTCAATATTAAGCAGAAGATGGAGGATTGAGTTCGAAGAATGACTGGAATGGAAACATCTATAGCTTCGTGTAAAGATGCACTGACGACTAACACGAGGTCAATTTCTCACAATACCCTAAAAATAAGGAATCTGGAAGAACGCGCGGAGGCTTTGGAGAGACGAGCCCGAGAATATAATTTAATAATATATGGCATTGAATCAGCAGAGACTGACAGCCGGTAATTGCTGCTACAAGAAGTTAATGGCGGAAGATATGCAGATTACTGATGATGTGGTAATTGCCGAAGGTCATCGCCTGGGCAGGGGACCAAAGGCGCCTATTCTGATTGAAGTTCCTGTTCACGAGTCTAGAATAAGTCTTCTAAAGAACTCATCTAAACTTCGTATACTCAATATTTTTATGAGCAGGGATTACAGCCCCCAGATTAGAGAGCAGAGAAAAATTTTAATAGAAAGGATAACGGAACTTTACAAGAAAGGTATAAGATCGAAGTTGAGGGATAATAAACTTCTCCTAAACGGCATCAACTACATGGTAATGGAGGGACAGGTGGTGAATGCCAAAGTTGATTCAATATAGCTAGAGGCACACCCGCGGACAAGATGTATTTCTTCGCCGTCTCTTAGACTTACCAAGCTTCACCCCAGGATATATCCTCGGAAGAGAATGTGGAAGAATTTCAACTGAACTTAATGCTGTAAAACTCACTTTAAAATTTTGGGTCAGGATCTTAAAATGGAGACGAGCAGATTACCACATGCTTGCTTAAACTATCTTTGGAAAGTCACCGCGAAAAAGGAAATAGAAAACAGTTTTACTCAAAATTTAATAAAAATTTTAGACTCTAAGGGATATTCCTTTCTTAAGGGCTGCGAAGACTACTTAATCATACAGAAAGAACTGCCAGGCATAATTAGAACCACCACAGACCAACTAATTCAAAACGATCAGATGAAAATCATTGATTCAACCCACTTTGCTCACTACAAATTTTGAGGGAATCATTCATGACAGAGGAGTACCTACGATTAAATATCCCGCTTCCCAACAAAAGACTAGTTGCACAATATAGAGTTTTATGGCAAGGATCTCATGGATGATAATTTGGTTCACTATTTCTTCCAATGCCCTCTTTTAACAGAAAAACGTACTGAAATTTTCCCAAGCCCTAACTTTGGTCAATTTAGATACCAACACATATGTCAACTTCTCTCTTCAGCTCTGGATGATGAATTACTGATTGTTAAATACTTTAAGTTCTGCACAGAAGCTGGGCGCATAAGAAAGAATGCAAGGCAAAGAATACTGGAGGATGACCTATCTGTAAATAGGTAACTGAATGTGAGAAAAACTTTATTTTGCTGTAAATGTTTCCTCTTCCCTCTCCTCTTGTTGATGTGTAAATACGGCGAATCCTATGTGGGGCGGAATGCCCTAAATAAAGGCTTTTGTTGTTGTTGTTATGTAAGCTATGCAATTTTTTGATCATGCAGCTTTTCTCCAGGCCCCTTAACCGTCCTCTGACGTCACATCTCTATCACCAACTCTGTCAGTACCAAGCCCAGATAAAAAAGGAGGAGGAGAGCAGTAACAAGCTTGCTAACAAACCTGAGCTCAGATAATAGTATCTTGCAAGGGTTCCAGGGATACAGGATGTACTCCATGTTAGGAGCGGCTGTACATGGTGTCTGTTCCTCATGTCATATTGGAGCTAAGTCAGTGGCCAGCTACTGAGTAGTGCTCACATTGATAATGACATTCTCCCAGTCATGATGGTTCTCAATACACCATCAACAAGCTCTATGATTGTGTGGAGATAAGAAGAAATATCTACCACATGTAGAAGATCGTCACGTGGCTCTCGAAAGCTTTCATCACATTCAAATATAAAAGATTGACTTAGCCCGACAACACTGATTTTAACAGATATTTTATATCTTATTCAATACCAAGATGTTACAAAATATCAAAACAAAATTTCTATGTATAAATATCATATTTTTATCATTATATGTATTTCTACAGTGTCTCTTCAAAGCTTATGTCCATAGTTTATTTAAAATACCTTTTCCAAGAAGTCAGTATCTGTATAAAATGAAAAACATCAAAATGCAATATTAAAGCGCAATGGTAGATTAAACTGGCGATACCGCTTGGAGGGTTCACCACTGATGAGCCAGGCCCTCCCAATAATTTATCATTGCAGTAAGGGCAGTAGAAATAGTTTTATTTCAATTCGTGTCAAAATAATTTCTTATAACAGATGGTATAAATATTTGTATAACCTCCAATGAAATCTATGAAATCAATATTCATCATCATCATCTATCATCAATATTTAAGATATATTTTATAATTATTTATGCTTATGAGGTGATACAGCAGCGTATTTACAATTAGAGAGGAGACAAAATGAATTAAATCTAGAAAAAAGAAGTGAGGACATATCGGTCATTAAAGTCTGAGAGGCAAGTCCTTCAGCCAGTTCAGGGCTTCCGGGGTGACAGAATGGAGATTGGAGATTCCTCCATTGAATTTGTACAGCGGGCAGTCATCTAGTATATGGGACATTGATTGCGGGACGTTGCAGGCACAATTTGGATCTTTGGTGTAGCCCCATTATGGAGGATGACATATCATGAGTGCATAATGTAGCTGCTGTATTGTCCGTGAGGTCAAGAGACGTACGGACCTCTGTGGTGTTGATCTCTTGGCGGAACGACTTGGAAGTCGGACTCGGGCCCCCCCACTGCGGCAAAGTGGATCAACTTCGGGGGGGTATTTTATAATGAATTCATTTATTGGATAAAAAATTAAATCAATTATAAACACAAATTAATAAGACCAAAAAAAAAAGTGTGTGACGTTTCGGTAACAGGATTGTTACAATGCGGTGGTAAAATTTCTCATTCAGTACTTTAGTCTGTAGATGGTAACAACGCTTACACGTCACACACTATTTATTTATTTGTATTTGGTATTATTACCTTGTGTTTATAATATACTAGCCGAATGACCCGGGCAAGGCCCGGGTTTTACCCTATCAAATGTACCCTATTCAAATACTATTCGTTACAATTATAAATTGGCGCCGTGGATGTCACTCTTGTGAAACGTCCCGCTCCAAACTTTGGGTCTGAGAAGCGATATTTTTATAGAAAGATGATCTGGCTTTTATTTTCTGCTCGAATGAATGTTTGTCAGTTAGAATTTTGTTCCTGCATACAAAATAATGAACTGGTTTCACCCGTGGTCTCTGCTTTTTGGAATTTTTCCCGATATAATTTTGTATCTGATAATCAAACATGATACAGCAATATCGTCATCATTTTCTGACTAAAATATATATAGTTTTAATAATTGATTTATATATTTTTTTAAAATAGCCTATCGTCTTCCCCGTATTCTTTTACCTATGTATGGAAATTATGGTTTGAATTAGTGAACTACTGCGAATTTGTATACCGGACATACAGACAGACAAACATTCATTTTTATATATATATAGATAATCCAAATTGTGCCTTATCATTAAATCAATTTTATTTTTTATTTTATTTCAATTTAAAGTGCTATGTCCCCCTAAGGACACTTGCGCTGTCATACATGTATGACATTTGTCTATACATATATATTTACATGGTTTCAGGCCGTGAATAGAAGTCATATGATATTAACAATGAAAAAGAGAGAAAAACTGTTTACAAAATAAAGAAGTGTCTGGCAATATCAGCATAATATAAATTATCAATTTCTCTCTTAAAATATATTTGTTGCTATATAATTTAAAATATAACTACAAAAGGTATTGAATTTAGTATACATTGCTTTACTGGAAATAAAAATACTTGGATCTTTTACTATTGAATTATTTTCAATTCTGTAGTCTTTAAAAACAGGACAATCCAGTAAAAGATGTATTGAGGTTTGTTCCTCATGTCCACAAAAACAACTCGGGTCCTCCACCGCTTTAATTCTTAATTAAATCAACTTTAGAAAAAATATTTTACTCATTTTTGGTAAAAGAAATATGACTGAGAGACAAAATAGCGCCAGCACTCAAAGGCTTAATGCGTATTTAAAGGGAGAGGTGCCTTTTTTGGTATACAATATAGGATATAAGGAGAGATCATCACAAAATCCCTCCTTATAATTGCAATGATGATAACAATGATGATAGAATATCGAACTTAAGACCGGGAAATTCTCAATTTCAGTTTTAAACTGAGAATGCAGTTAGAATAGAGTGGGCACCTACCGCCATCTTTTAACGTTATTTTGAACTATTTTACATCGTTTTGAGTTGGTCTCCGAAATTAATGAATTTTTTAACTTAGCTTTTTTTAAAAATTTATGTATTTAAAAAAAAATGAAATGTATATATTTTAAAGTAATTATCAGTAATTATGTTGATTTTAGAAAGTAAAACGTTATTTTTGACCATTCTATTATAAATAGTTACAAAAATGGTGCCTAGATGAGCTAGCGGCTTAGAATGATTTAGAATTTTGTGCAAAACTTTAAGGTGAATTATTATTTTTATTAATTGTAATTTAAAAATGTTATGAATGGACCTTATTTTATTAATACTCATTATTTCATTAAAAATCATCCAAGACTCGGGATTTTCCCCAGGACTTCATAAACAAATATATTTTTACCAAAGGTTTTTGTGCTTTGTAACAATTGAATGGCGATTTTTTTTTATGGAGCAGATTCCAATAACAACTTCAGTACAGTATAAAGGCTGTAGAAATACCATTTAATCAATTATATATATTTAAAAGTAGCGTTAAAAATTTATAATTTACTGAATATATTCTTAATCCATTGCATTAGCTCGCCATCTGTTATAAGAAATTGCAACTATTTTTGATGAGTATGTTTATTTTCGAAATAAAACAATCATCTACTGTCATTACTGCAATTATAAATTAATAGAAGGGCCCGGCTTATTAGTGGTGAACCTCCTAATAATTATCATTGCAGTAAAGGCAGTAGAAAATTATTTCATATCAAAAAGAATCATACGTTTCAAAAATAGTTCAAATTTTTCATAACAGATGGCGCGCTAATACATAACGCTCATATTTACATATGTTGATATAAAAATATATTAATAGAGAGAGAGAGAGCCTTGCGCAGGGGCCATGTTAAATCTTCTCTGTATCGTTCCAATTTTAGTATATGTACCGCCGAACAAGCGTGTAGAGAGAGAGAGAGAAATAAATACATGAATATAAATATATGCGTTTTTGTATTTGAAGTATATTATTGAATTATAACCAATTTATATTTTTTTTATAAGAAATGAAAGTATTAAAACACGAATGTTTTTACACATAAAACAAACGCCTACTAATTTTAATGCAATGAAAAAAAATATTGGGAGGGCTTTTCTCATCAAGGTGAAACCTCCCAGCAGTTTCGCCAGTTTAATCTACCAGACCGCTTCTTAGAACTTTAATACTGTATTGAATCATTCTGCTTATATATGTTACACTGAAGGGTGGAATCTCAGAAATGTTATTTAAGTAAATTATGGATATAAGCTTTTAGGACAGTAGAATATATATATATAAAATTCAATGTCTGTCTGTCTGTCTGTTTGTCTGTACTCTATAGATTCAAAAACCATACATCCAATCGCCGTGAAATTTTGGGATATTATTAGGTATATCACCCGGAAGGTTTTTGAAAAATAATTTCATGAATATCTTGAATATCCTTAGAGTTATTTGCAGATTTGTAGATTTAACTCGCAAGCAGCGCCCCTATTGTGACGATGATAACAAGTTTTCTTATCACTAAGTTTGTTATCTTAAATATTATTTATCAAAAGTAAGATTATCTCAGGATGACACGGCAATGTGACACGGGAAAAAATGTTCACTAGATAAAACTATGATTTTCTAATGTAGAAAATTAGGAAAGACAGAATTCAGGATGACACGGCACACAGGGATCGGGAAAAAAATGTTCACTTTATCGAGAGATTCAAATTTACGAGTTTCAAATTATCAAAATATATATTTTTTTTTAAACAAGTTTTTAGAGAATTGCTTTAACAAATGTTCGCTAGACAAACCTTTACTAGGGTAAAACCTCGGGCGAAGCCGGGTACGTCCGCTAGTTACCTATAAATATTGAATACAGTTAAACCTGTCTATAGCGCTCCCTCTAAATAGCGCCTCCCTCTCTATAGCGCCCGATTTTAAATACGTAGTACGATAATATTTACATTAAAAGTGACCTGTCTATAGCACCCCATCTCTATAGCACCCTATTTAGATGAGTCCCAAGAGGGGGCGCTATAGACAGGTTTAACTGTATATATATTTATTTCAATTTAAAGCGCCATGTCCCCCTTTAATTTTTCCATTGCAGTAAGGGCAGTAGAAATTGTTTAATTTCAAAAATAATCTTACGCTTTTAAAATAGTTTCGAATTTTAATAACAGATGGCGCGCTAGTGCAACATCTATATATATAAAAATGAATGTTTGTATGTTTGTCTGTTTGTTTGTTTGTTGGTTTGTATGTCCGGTATACAAATTCGCAGTAGTTCACTAATTCAAACCAAAATTTCCATACATGGGTAAAAAAATACGGGGAAGACGATAGGCTATTTAAAAAAATATATAAATCAATTATTAAAACTATATATTTTTAGTCAGAAATGATGACGATATTGCTGTATCATGTTTGATTATTAGATTCATAATTATATCGGGAAAAATTCCTAAAAGCAGAGACCACAGGTGTACCAGTTCATTATTTTGTACGCAGGAACAAAATTCTAACAGAAACACATTCATTCGAGCAGAAAACAAAAGTCAGGTCATCTTTCTATAAAAATATCGCTTCTCAGACACAAAGTTTGGAGCGGGACGTTTCACAAAAGTGACATCCACGGTGCCAATTTATAAATTGTAGTAAAAAAAAAGCAACCTATATAGGTGAGACTGGTAGGTCCGTGGCCATCAGGATGATTGAGCATGGCAGGTGCGTCAATAACAAAGACAACAAATCCCTCATCTACAGCCATATTCTTGACACAGGCCACTCTTTCGATTTAACTTCACCCACCACCTTATACAATAACATCTCCAATAAATACCAAAGACTGATCATAGAGGCCATTGTATCCATATCAAAAAACAGCATTAACCGACATATAGATTTACCTGCACAATATCAGGATATATGTAATAACTTAAATAACCGTTAAACCCCCCCCCCCAGTATATTTCCAATATGGCCGCTGATGGCGGGTTCAACAGTCGATATCCAGTCTCTCTTTATTATATAGTCACATGTTTTAGCCAATTACAAACCTACCATTCAATTGTCAACCGGCATTACAGGATTAGCATAGTTACATAAATATATTATACAATAGTTTAGATTTGCAAATATTTTTTAACTAAATAGTTTTTAGCCGTCCTATATTATTTTACTCATATGTAAATATATCTTAAAAAACGGAATCCTATTTAAGGCCTATTGCCATCATGTATCCTTACCAGTTGAAGGGCGTGACTGCCCGAAAGCTCGTGTAGTCGATTATTAAAAATTATTTTCTCCTAACGCTTTATTCTATAGTATTTGTAACGAATATTATTTGAATAAAAACATTTAATCGGGGAAACCCGGGCGTTGCCCGGGTCATTCGGCTAGTTATAATATATAGTCATGACCGTCTTTCCTCATCGGCCTCTGTCACGGATGCGCGCGCACAGGGAGGTCACGTGCTCGCCGACTCCTTCGAGCCGGATTTGAACCAGCGAGCTAAGGATCACAGTTGTAACATCTACAGTCGGGTAAAACACGGGCGTTGCCCGGGTCATTCGGCTTATATATATAGTCACGACCGTCTTTCCTCATCGGCCTCTGTCACGGATGCGCGCGCACAGGGAGGTCACGTGCTCGCCGGCTCCCTCGAGCCGGATTTGAACCAGCGACCTAAGGATCACCGTTGTAACATCTACAGTCGGGTAAAACACGGGCGTTGCCCGGGTCATTCGGCTAGTTATCATCGTCATGCGTTCTTAATTCTGTCACCGTTTGCTTTTGGTTCAGTGGTAGAATGCTCGCCTGCCACGCGGGCGCCCCGGGTTCGATTCCCGTCCGATGAATTTTTTTTTTTTACAATTTTTAAAACTCATTTATATATTATACAAGGAAGACATCCACGGCGCCAATTTATAATTGTAACGAATAGTATTTGAATAAAAGCATTTAATCGGGTAAACCCCGGGCGTTGCCCGGGTCATTCGGCTAGTATTATATATGTATGTCTTTATATTTGTCTATACATATATATTTATATTTAAAAATATATTTTATATTTAATTCTGAAAGGTTAATTCCAAAAGGTTTGATATGAAGGAAGGTGAATATTTGGGTTTTTCCATATTTTATCAGCCACAGAACAAACTGAAGTTTTAATTCTCATCAGCCGATTTCCTGCATCAAACATTTCTTATTTACATAGCAGACGATATCAGCAGGGCCGTCCGCCCGAGGATGGAACCACATTGGACCTTCTGGGATGTGCTTCCATCCCGTCGTCTGCTCTGACGTCACAATGATATCATTGGAGCATTGAGAACAAATTCTTGAATTGTTCATCTGAGATTTCCTTGTGGAAAGTTGTCTCCAGGGTATGGCTTCAGTTCCTTGGACAAGAGCGACATCTACAGAGAAAGGATGTGGTCTAACCTAGGTCTACAAGGAAGACAAAGGTATCTACAAAAAATAAAGGGAAAGAACAAGATCTACAGTGAAGAAACAGGCGTCTACATAGATGAGCAACATCTAGAGTGTAGACAGAGGGGTCTACAGAAAATAAAGTGACATCTTCAGCAAAGACAAAGGTGTCTACAGGGAAGACAAAGGTGTCTACAGGGAAGACAGAGGTGTCTACAGGGAAGCCAAAAGTCTCTACAGTGAAGACAGAGGTGTCTACAGGGAAGACAATGGTGTCTACAGGAAAGACAGAGGTGTCTACAGGGAAGACAAAGGTATCTACAGGGAAGCCAATATCGAATAGACTAGAGAAAACCCTGTATAAGATTTGCATTGCATGTGTGTTTACTGGCTATGTACTTTAGGTAAAAATCAGTTCGAAACTTTCACTTATAAGCTGCCAGAGCCCCGTTTGGTTATGGTTAGTCAATGATGGGGCTGAACTTGTTCAAGAGTTGAAGGCGATTGATGCAAAGTTCGGTATAAGACAAAATGTCTTACAGTGGGAGTTGTGCCGATCTGTGGAGCCAATAAATATTTCACTGCAGACGATGTTCATTGTTGGAGAATTTCTCCATTGTTTGGGTCCAGCTGGTGCTCGAGGTGTGGAGTTCATTTCTGTCTCAAGCTTTATCGCTGCGTTAGATTAGTGAGATGTGTACAACGTGGGATGATGATAACGTTTTGTTAATGATAACGTAAATGTGGACAACGCGGGATGATGATAACGTAAAATGTGAACAACGTGAGATGTGTACAACGTGAGATGTGGACAACGTAAGATGATAATAATGTGAGATGTAAATAAGGTGAGATGTGAACAACGTGGATGTAAATAAGGTGAGATGTAAATAACGTGAGATGTGGACAACGTGAGATGTAAATAAGATGAGATGTGAACAACGTGGGATGTAAATAAGGTGAGTTGTGAACAACGTGGGATGTAAATAAGGTAAGATGTGGACAACGTGGGATATAAATAAGGTGGAGGTGAACAACGTGGGATGTAAATAAGGTGAGATTTGAACAACGTGGGATGTAAATAAGGTGAAATGTGGACAACGTGGGATGAAAATAAGGTGAGATGTGGACAACGTGGGATGTAAATAAGGTGAGATGTGAACAACGTGGGATGTAAATAAGGTGAGATGTGAACAACGTGGGATGTAAATAAGGTGAGATGTGAACAACCTGAGATGTAAATAAGGTGAGATGTGAACAACGTGAGATGTAAATAGGTGAGAGAGAGATGTGAACAAAGTGGGATGTAAATAAGGTGAGAGGTGAACAACGTGAGATGTAAATAAGGTGAGATCTGAACAACGTGGGATGTAAATAAGGTGAGATGTGAACAACGTGGGATGTAAATAAGGTGAGATGTGAACAACGTGGGATGTAAATAAGGTGAAATGTGAACAACGTGGGATGTAAATAAGGTGAGATGTGAACAACGTGGGATGTAAATAAGGTGAGATGTGAACAACGCGGGATGTAAATAAGGTGAGATGTGGACAACGTGGGATGTAAATAAGGTGAGATGTGGACAAGGTGGGATGTAAATAAGGTGAGATGTGGACAACGTGGGATGTAAATAAGGTGAGACGTGGACAGCGTGAGATATAAATAAGGTGAGATGTGGACAACGTGGGATGATGAAAACGTGAGATGTAAACAACGTGGGATGTAAATAAGGTGAGATGTGGACAATGTGAGATGTAAAAAAGGTGAGATGTAAATAAGGTGAGACGTGGACAACGTGAGATATAAATAAGGTGAGATGTGGACAACGTGGGATGTAAATAAGGTGAGATGTGGACAACGTGGGATGTAAATAAGGTGAGATGTGGACAACGTGAGATGATGACAGCCTGAGATGGGGACAACGTGAGATGATGATAACGTGAGATGTGGACGACGTGGTATGATGATAACGTGAAGTGTGGACAATGTGAGATGTAAATATGGTTAGATGTGGGCAACGTGAGATTATGACAACGTGAGATGATGATAACGTGAAGTGTGGACAACGTGAGATGATGACTACGTGAGATTATGACAACGTGAGATTATGATAACGTGAGGTGTGGTCAACGTGAGATGATAATAACGTGAGGTGTGGACAACGTGAGATGATGATAACGTGATATGTGGACAACCTGGGATTATGACAACGTGAGATGTGGACAACGTGGGATGTGGACAAAGGGGCATTGTCAATACTCGGCCAAAGATAAATTGAGATAAAAGTGGTGTGAACTCTCACTGCAACAATGATATCTGCTATCACGGGAGACAAGAGGGAGTTTCACTTTGTCCCATGGTGGGGAGAAACACCCGTCGCTGAAGGTTCTGGATCATATGGCAGTAATACTTCCACAGGACTGCACGGGGGATTGTGGGAATGAACGGAGGAAAATTTGCATAACTCTGTGAGATCTTTGAGGTCCACTGTCTACTGAGAAGTATCTTCTGTCGCAAATGGAAATGGTTTTACTGCTTCTATCTTATCTAGAGATTATGTAACATTTCTCTACTACCTTGGTAGACACCTCTGTCTATCATGTAGATGTTTCTTTGCCACCTTTTCTCTTGTAGACCCTTCTGTCTTCCTTAAAAATGTCATTAGATAGCGTCTAGTTTTAACGTCTATTTTGACAGGAGAGGTGACCTTCATAGATCAATATTCACCCGGAAAAAATTCT
>CP092863.1:129051194-129063355 GCA_030710605.1 Cordylochernes scorpioides
GCCAGCCAGGTGTTCTAGGGCAAGGCCCGAGCGGAGCATCGCGTCCAAGCGAGGCTGGTGAGGGTAGACGGCGGGCGGACCCACCTGGAGCAGCACGAGGTGGTGGTCAGAGAGGTGGTAGTGGCTGGTCGCGTAGGTGGTGACGCGATCCAGGACTCCGGCAGGGACGAGGATCCGGTCCAGGCGGCTTCTCTCAATTTGGTCGCCGCGGCTAGCGACTCTGGTGGGCAGGTGGGCGGCATCAAACTGGGTGGCCACGTCCACAGGCGCTGCCAGGTCCAGAAGAGCGTGGAGGGCATCCGCGGAGGACGATGAAGTCTCCCTGATGTTGAGATCCCCGAGGACCCAGGCTCCCTCTTGGATCGCTGTTGCCGCCAGGAGCTCCAATTGCTCTAGCCGCTCGCGGGGGTCGTGTGCCAGATGGGCGTTGATGATGGTTATCTCCTCGCCGTGGACATCGATGACGGCCAAGGCAATGTGGCCCGGCCACAGGACACGCTGTCGTAGCACGGCGACGCCTGGCCCGAAGACGCAGGTGAGTCCAGATCCCGAGATGGCTACGGGTGGCGTGACTACAGCGCTGTAGCCGAGGCAGAGGTCTTGGCCTTGGTCAAGATGTAAGCTATTTGTCTCCTGGACAAACGCGATGTCCACTTGGTGTTGTCTGAGGAGATGACAGAGCACTAGGCTCCTCCCACGAGTGGCGAGCCCACGCGCGTTGATGGTGGCAACGCGGAAGTTCATTGAGCTCTTTGTTCAAGTTTTTTCCGGGCGTCCACGAGCCGCTTGTAGATGGAGGAGTGGGAGCCAGGTCGCGGGTCTATTAAGGCGCTGATCAGCCTGGTCAAAACGGGCCTCTGGACGGCTGTGAGCTTCGGCATCAGGATGTCGAATTTGCTAATAGAGGGGAGGGCATGCAGTATTTCTTCCCTTTGGAGGCCAAGCCTCTCGATTTCGTCAAACAGGGAGCTGGGGGCTCTCTCGATAAGGTCGTCGAGTGCGGTCCTGATCTTATTGCGCCCTTGGGATGTTGAGGACGAATCAGTTCTCTCTTCTTCCCGGTTCTCCGCGTCCATCATCTCGATGTTTGTAGGAGCCGTCTCGCTCACGAGGGTCCTCCGGGCAGGAAGATGAGGAGGAGAGGCTACGATGGCTGGTTGAGTAGGGGGTGCTGGTCCAGCAGGCTGAGGCGCCGTGGAGCGAGGGGCCGCGGGAGCTTTGATTGGCAACTCTCCAGGTGGAGTAGCGAGTGCTGGCGAGGCGGACGCTGGAGCTAGCTGCCGGGGCTGCTGAGGTGCGGCGGGTGACTTGGCCTCGGTAGGGGAGGAGGGTGTTGCTTGCCTAGGGCTGGTGATCCTATTGGCGAGCACTGGGCAGTTTGCCCTGCGGTGACCCTGCTTGTTGCATTTCGAGCATATTATTCCAAATGTCAAGAAGGCCGACAGGGTGTCTCCTTTAGACTTAATGTCCAGTCTGGTGGGCAGGTTCTCCAGTTTGATGTCCTTGTGGAGCAGGATGAAGGCCTCCCGGCGGCTGGCGGTGAAGGCGTACTCCGCCATTTTGATCAGGATGGGGGCGATGGAGGTGACTTTTCCATAAGGATGCAGGGCCTCCACGACGGTGCTGTCCTCCACAAAGCCGGGCAGATTGGCCACGACAATGGTCCTCTTGCGGTAGGGGAAGATCTTAAGGAGCGTTCCCTCGATGTCCAGGTCGCTCCCGAGCAGACGGCTAGCAAGGTCCTTGCTCGCCAGGCCCACGATGTAATGCCCGTTCATTTTGTTGAACTGGGTGATGTTTCTCGGTCCTCCGACCAGCTTGTCTATCGCCTGGAGGTATTTGTAGGACGAGATGTCAGGACAGACCTCCACGAAGATGTAGTTGTCCTGTGTGGATGAGGTTTGCCTCGCCTTGGCGTCGGCGATGTTAGCCCGCGTCGCCTTGATCTCCTGGGGCGGCATTGCTCTTGGCCCTGTGAGCCGCTTCCGCTGCTGAGTGTTTTGCTGCACTCTTGGCTTGCTGGGCTGCCTTGCAGCATGCTCTGATGACGTCGAGCCGCGGCGCCTCTTCTTGTTCCTAACGACGAATGTAAAGCCGTTGTTTTGTTCGTCCCCCATCTCCATCTCGACGGAGTCACCCCAGTTCTTGGAGGTTGGTTCGGCGCTGGTAGCAGCAGCAGTTATCGGCGCCGTGACGTCACGCGCGGCGGCCGAATTTGCATGCTTGATGCCTGCCGGCTATTTTGCATGCTTTTGATTTTCAAAAGTTTCTTCAGAAGTTTTCTTCTGTAAGTTGTTTTTCGGTGATATTTCGTCACCGGTTTGGGATAGGCAGCTGGGCCTTTCAGGCACTGATTCAGCTGTCTCTGGGCTAATTGCCAGTACCAAATTTGGCATGTTGCCAGCCATCTACACGCACGCCAGAGGCGAAAACGGCGGAGCTCGCAAAAGCGTGGCCGCTCGCCAGCCGTGTTGTCTGTACTGTGGTTTGTATTGTGGTTTGTCTGGTGGTTCGTATTGTGGTTTGTCTGGTGGTTTGTTTGATGGTTTATCTGGTGGTTTGTTTGTTTGTCTGGTGGTTTGTTTGGTGGTTTGTCTATTGGTTTGTATTGTGGTTTGTATTGTGGTTTGTCTGGTGGTTTGTTTGGTGGTTTGTCTGGTGGTTTGTTTGGTGGTTTGTTTGGTGGTTTGTATTGTGGTTTGTTTAATTGTTTGTTTGGTGGTTTGTCTGTTGATTTGTTTGGTGATTTGTTTGGTGGTTTGTTTGGTGGTTTGTATTGTGGTTTGTCTGGTGGTTTGTTTGGTGGTTTGTATTGTGGTTTGCCTGGTGGTTTGTTGGTGGTTTGTATTGTGGTTTGTCTGGTGGTTTGTTTGATGGTTTGTCTGGTGGTTTGTATTGTGGTTCGTCTGGTGGTTTGTATTGTGGTTCGTCTGGTGGTTTGTCTGGTGGTTTGTCTGGTGGTTTGTCTGGTGGTTTGTCTGGTGGTTTGTATTGTGGTTTGTATGGTGGTTTGTATTGTGGTTTGTCTGGTGGTTTGTCTGGTGGTTTCTATTGTGGTTTGTATGACCTGACCGGATCATCCACGTCGTCCATTCTGTCCGGAAGACTTTCTACGTCGACCCACATCGATCGAACATGTGAAGACATTGAAGAACATACGGTTGAAAATTCAGCCAAAATGACATTCGTGATTACGTTACAATTTTTTTTTCAAGAACCTATCTTCAAGATAAATGAAATTATCAGAGAGTGGAATGTAGCTGGAACAAGAGTTGTCCGACTGAAACATCTTCTGGATTTCTTTACTGTCGAATATGTCACGGCAATGTCACCTTGAATGTCCTCAGGGAGTGGAGATACAGTTAGAAACAGAAAACCCGCTTCATAGACATCCTTTTTTCTGCTACAACCTTTTAAATAAAAACATACACTCATGGACAAAACTTAAGGAAGTTGTACCTTTTATCATGTATATCAGGATTGAGACAATAACTCTAAAATATATTACAGAGATCTTTATTGAAGACACACGAGATACCCAAGTGTGAACAAAATTGCCTATATCTACTTTAAAAAAAAAGACGATTGACGATATCAAAAACTTTCCACTTCCTTAAGTGTTATCCATGGATGTATAAACGAACACAAGAGAAGTATACAGAGAGCAGGTGAGAAGTTGACGGTAGAGTGACAATGGAAGTCCCACCTTGACGTCGCGGTTGTGGTCAGTGTGGTGGGTGAGGTAGTTCCAGGTGGTCACAACATGGCAGTGCCCCAGGCCGGTGTAGCGGCCGCTGTAATCGAACATGAAGCTCCAGGCCACGCTGTCGTTCCGCACGATGCCGTCCCAGTGGAAGTCCTGCGCGCCCAGGACTCCGCCGGACAGGACACAAGCCAGTACTAGCCCGAGCATGGCCTCAACTGACTGAAGTCACATCCGGCTCCCCGCAGACGATTGTTCCAGTCAAACGCTGCGCGTCCAGTCGGCTGCGCATCTTCACCTACGGACGGTCGCAGTGTGTTGTCCGGGTAGCAGGCTGTGGGTGTCAGGTAAACTGGACGTTGTGACGGGATCTCCCACAGTGGGGCGACGTGGTTAATCAAAAAAAGGTTTTGTGTGGAATACATTGAACCAATATATATACCGATAAAAGGCGCGACACATCAAAAAGGTTATTTTCCTGATCAGGAGATCTTTACCCGATTAAAGAAAGAATTAAGTTTCTACTCCTGAATCTATCTGATCGAATTTGGCTAAAGATGAACTAATTGCCAGATGACGGAGGAATCTGTTTTCTATTACCCGGGCAGTAATAGGTTAGACGTTCCCTACACCGGCCAGTACCAGAACAGCCGTTCCCTACACCGGCCAGTACCAGAACAGCCGTTCCCTACACCGGCCAGTACCAGAACAACCGTTCTCTACACAGGCCAGTACCAGAACAGCCGTTCTCTACACCAGCCAGTACCAGAACAGCCGTCCCCTATACCAGCCAGTACCAGAACAGCCGTTCCCTACACCAGCCAGTACCAGAACAGCCGTTCCCTACACCGCCCAGTACCAGAACAGCCGTTCCCTACACCGCCCAGTACCAGATCAGCCGTTCTCTACACCGCCCAATACCAGAACAGCCGTTCTCTACACCGCCCAATACCAGAACAGCCATTCCCTACACCGCCCAGTACCAGAACAGCCGTTCCCTATACCAGCCAGTACCAGAACAGCCGTTCCCTACACCAGCCAGTACCAGAACAGTCGTTCCCTACACCGCCCAGTAACAAAACAGCCGTTCTCTACACCGCCCAGTACCAAAAAAGCCGTTCTCTACACCGCCCAGTACCAAAACAGCCGTTCTCTACACCGCCCAATACCAGAACAGCCGTTCTCTACACCGCCCAATACCAGAACAGCCGTTCCCTACACCGCCCAGTACCAGATCAGCCCTTCTCTACACCGCCCAATACCAGAACAGCCGTTCTCTACACCGCCCAATACCAGCACAGCCGTTCCCTACACCGCCCAATACCAGCACAGCCGTTCCCTACACCGCCCAGTACCAAAACAGCCGTTCTCTACACCGCCCAGTACCAGAACAGTCGTTATCTACACCGGCCAGTACTAGAACAGACCATCCCTACACCAGCCAGTACCAGAGGTCCTTACCAGAAAAATCGTCTATTTTCTGACTCAAGGATTGTGAATGGAATATTTTCCAACCAAATGATAACGTTGGAATTCAACGCTTGCTATCAGACGAAAGACCATTTTCAGAATGAGAAAACCTATTCTGGTATGACACTTATTGTAAACTACAGTTTGGACGTTAAATCCGGGAAAGACAAACTATCTTGGCTTGTTATTGTCTCTATGCACGTAGTGGACTAAATAAAGTGGTTTCTTCCCAAGGCCGCAGCTGTTCACCGACATATGGTAAAATATTGACTTCTCACGTGTGACGTAAAACCTATCTTTCTTGAGGAGCTCCCCTATTTCCCTCAACATAGGAGAACGAACACAATGTACTTTTATAAACCCGGATATTTCATTAAGATATTTTAGATTTGCATAAGATTTCTCTACCAGAGAGAGGATATATTTAACAATTAATTATAATTTAATAAAGCGCCAATGTTTATTTGGCATATAGGCATGTGTGTATATAGCTGTATTAGAGATATTTTAAAAGTAAATATACATTCTTGGACAAAACTTAAGAACGTGGAAAGTCTTTGATGTCGCCGGTCGTATTTTTTTTTTAAGGAGACAGAGGCTGTTCACACTTGGTTATCTCGTGTGTCTTCAATAAAGGTCACTGTAATATCTTTCAGAGTTATTATCTCAATCCCGATATACATGCTGAAAGGTACAACTTCCTTAAGTTTTGTCCATGAGTGTATATTGGTTATCTCGTTTTGTCTTCAATAAAGGTCACTGTAATATCTTTCAGAGTTATTGTCTCAATCCCGATATACATGCTGAAAGGTACAACTTCCTTAAGTTTTGTCCATGAGTGTATTTTGATGGAAGGAGTGTGATTTTTTTTTTTTTCAATTATAAAGGTGTTTCATCAGTGTTTAGTGATCCCGGCGGTTTCGCCAGTTTAATCTCTTCCAAACTGCTCTAATATTGTATTTGGCTCAAATACCCGACAATTCCAAGCAATTCTTGGCAAAATTAAGTTAAGAAAAACACCCCGTTACATTAGTGGGTCGGTTTGTTACAGTAAACTAGCGAAACCGCTGGGAGGGTTCACCACTGATGAGCCAGGACCTCCCAATATTTTGCCAACATTGTAAGGACACTCAGTAGGAAGTTGTTTTAGTTGTTAAAAGAACCAAAATCTCGCGGTAATTTTTTTCAATTCTTATTTCCAGATGGAGTCTTCCTAACACAGTAGGTATATATCTCTCTAAAGGACAAATCCTAGTTACAGGGTTAAAGTGTCCTTTAGTGTCCTCTTACTGGATAGTTTATGAATAGTAAAAATGGTAATTTTGGTGATGGGAACTGTACTTTGTAGAGATGTGTCCTCTAGCGGGAGTGTCCTCTCATGGAGGTAGTTCTACTGTATTGGTGATGGAAACTGTCCTTTGTAAAGAGGTGTCCTCTAGCGGGAGTGTCCTCTCATGGAGGTAGTTCTACTGTATTGGTAATGAAAACTGTCCTTTGTAAAGAGGTGTCCTCTAGCCGGAGTGTACTCTCATGGAAGTTGTTTATTGTATTGGTGATGGAAATTGTACTTTATAGAGAGGCGTCCTCTCATGGAGGTTGTTCCACTGTATTGATGATGAAAACTGTGCTTTGCAGAGAAGTGTCCTCTGTAAAGAGTTCTCCTCTCATGAAGGTTGTTCTATTGTATTAAGCTCGAGCAAAGATCCTGAGAAAAACTTAGAACTTATGTCATGTGTGTACAGAGACGTCACCACAAGCACCCACCTCGACCTCCCGGTTGAAGTCTGTCAATTTGGTCATATAATCCCACTCCACCAATCCGCCCATGTTGCGGACCACAGCCGTGCGGCCGCTGTAGTCGAACATGAAGCTCCAGGCCACGCTGTCGTTCCGCACGATGCCGTCCCAGTGGAAGTCCTGCGCGCCCAGGACTCCGCCTAGCGCTGCCACCACCAGCATGAACCGTAGCATGGCGTAGACTGCCATATCGGGATCGCTGACGTCACTGCCGGCCTCGGTGGCTCCCGGGCGACGTCCATCTGGTGCCGGGACAAAGCTGCTGCAGGTGTAATTTGGGAAATAAAAGTCAAATTCTACCGAGTTCAGGTGTATACATTAATAAAAAAGCATCTCCTTATCGTGCAAATAAAGGTTGATGATGGCTTGCGCCATCTGTCGGAATAAATTTAAACTATTATTTGATATTTATTATGCAAACCTGAGATACATTTCACGCAATCCTGGCCCTAACTACCCATTTCATGATTTTTCATGATGCCTGAATGACCAACTTTCTGGTCAAATGATTGTTTAATAATGCATTCGTTATTTTCAATAATGAGATCGTTACCGAGGATCGTGTTTCGAACGAAAGAACCAGGGCGGGACGTCATTTCATGATATCATTGTTTTCTCAAACAGACAAAATGTTTGAACATGGGTTCAGTTGGCGACAGGGGCAAGTAGTGTGTCCTTGTGTGGAATCAGACGACTGTAGGAAGAAAGACGATTCTGATTGGATAATACACTCACCTCTTTTTGAAAATAGAGCAATCCATAGATAAATCTCAAATTGAAAAGGCATATATTGGATCAAAAAATCATTTATTTTACCAATATTTCAGCTGGCTGAAACATCTTATAACACCTTGATAAAGGTTGGCGTTCAGCCAGCTGAAATATTGGTAAAATAAATGATTTTTTGATCCAATATATGTCTTTTTAATTAAACATTCTACTCTGTAGTGTAAGAATAAAACCATGATATAAATAAGTTCGTGCCGTTTTGACAAAGATGGCGCTACTAGTTTATTATTCCACTGTTTTGATTTGACAACACCATTATTTTTAAGCCTTATCATAAGGCTTCCTTTTCCAGTGACCATCATTTCTTTGAAATGTAAACAACCTAGTTTCTGTTTGCTCCTAAAATGTCAACTTTTGTACCGAATAATGTGTTTTTGCAGGAAGTTTTACTTCATTACTTCAATATGAAGAATAAAGCTGCTGAGAGTCATCGTAGTTTATGATGACCATGCTCTAGCTGATCGAACGTGTCAGAGTGGTTTTCACAGTTTAAAAGTGGAAATTTTGATTTGGAAGACGAAGAAAAACCCGGAGCGCCACCAAAGTTTGAGAGTAAAGAATTAGAGGCAAAGCTCTATGAAGATCCAACACAAATTCAAAAGGAACTCTCAAAAACTCTTGGAGTCACTCAACCAGCCATTTTACATCGCTTAAAAGAAATAGGAATGATCCGAAAGGTCGGAAATTAGGTGCCGTATGAACTGAAGCCAAGAGACGTCGAACATCGTTTTTTCACGTGTGAACAACTGCTCCAACGTCAAACAAGAAAGGGGCTTTTGCATCGAATTGTGACTGGTGATGAAAAGTGCGTCCATTACGATTATCCAAATGTCGGGCAACGTATGGATACCCTGGCCGTGCCTCATCATCGACGGCCAAGCCGAATATTCTTAGCGAGAAGATTATGCCGTGTATTTGATGGGACCAGCTTGGAGTGGTATATTATGAGCTGCTACAACTGAACAAAGGTACCACAGGGGAGGTCTACTGAAGACAACTGATGCGTTTGAGACGAGCATTGCGTGAAAAATGGCTGAAATACGCCAATAGACACGACAAAGTTATTTTGCAACATGATAATACTCGGCCACATGCTGCAGCATTCGTTAAAACGTACTTAGAAACGCTCAAATCGGAAATCTTACCCCACCCGCCATATAGACCAGACATTTCTCCTTCCGATTATTATCTCTTCCGATCAATACAACATGGCCTGGCTGACAAGCACTTCTCCAACTACGATGAAGACAAAAAATGGATCGATGAATAGATAGCGGCCAAAGAGCTGGCCTTGTTCCACGATGGGATCCGTCAATTGCCAGAAAGATGGGAAATGCAGTAGCTAGCAACGGACAATATTTTGATCATTGAAGGTCGAACCAATATTTCACAATAATCCTCCAAGTTTATAAGAAACCTCGCACGAACTTCTTTATAGTCCTAATACAATTTCTATAAAGATAATAGAATGAGATTCACGCCATCTATTATCAGAAAATTAAACTATTTTTTGACGCGTGGTTATCCCGTGTGTCTCCAATAAAGGTCACTGTAATATCTTTCAGAGTTATTGTCTCAATCCCGATATACATGCTGAAAGGTACAACTTCCTTAAGTTTTGTCCATGAGTGTATATTGGTTATCTGGTGTATCTTCAATAAAGGTCACTGTAATATCTTTCAGAGTTATTGTCTCAATCCCGATATACATGCTGAAAGGTACAACTTCCTTAAGTTTTGTCCATGAGTGTATATTGGTTATCTCGTTTGTCTTCAATAAAGGTCACTGCAATATCTTTCAGAGTTATTGTCTCAATCCCGATATACATGCTGAAAGGTACAACTTCCTTAAGTTTTGTCTATGAGTGTATATTGGTTATCTCGTGTGTCTTCAATAAAGGTCACTGTAATATCTTTCAGAGTTATTATCTCAATCCCGATATACATGCTGAAATGTACAAATTCCTTAGGTTTTGTCCATGAGTATATATTGGTTATCTCGTGTGTCTTCAATAAAGGTCACTGTAATATCTTTCAGAATTATTGTCTCAATCCCGATATACATGCTGAAAGGTACAACTTCCTTAAGTTTTGTCCATGAGTGTATATTGGTTATCTCGTGTGTCTTAAATAAAGGTCACTGCAATATCTTTCAGAGTTATTGTCTCAATCCCGATATACATGCTGAAAGGTACAACTTCCTTAAGTTTTGTCTATGAGTGTATATTGGTTATCTCGTGTCTTCAATAAAGGTCACTGTAATATCTTTCATAGTTATTGTCTCAATCCCGATATACATGCTGAAAGGTACAACTTCCTTAAGTTTTGTCTATGAGTGTATATTGGTTATCTCGTGTGTCTTCAATAAAGGTCACTGTAATTCAGAGTTATTGTCTCAATCCCGATATACATGCTGAAATGTACAAATTCCTTAGGTTTTGTCCATGAGTGTATATTGGTTATCTCGTGTGTCTTCAATAAAGGTCACTGTAATATCTTTCAGAGTTATTGCCTCAATCCCGATATACATGCTGAAACTTCCTCAAGTTTAGAAAAAGGCATCTCCTGATCGTGTAACTAAAAGTTGCTGATGGCTTGCGCCATCTATCGGAATAAATTTCAACTAACCGTTGATTTTCTTTATTATTTTAGAATTGGTCAATAATTATAAACCGATGATTAGTTGATATTTATTCCGAAAGATGGCGCAAGCCATCAGCAACTTTTAGTTGCTCGGTCAGGAGATGCCTTTTTGATAAATAAGTTGTACCTTTCAGCATGCATTTCGGGATAATAAATATGAACGATATTACATTGACCTTTATTGAAGGCACACAAGATAACCAATATACACTCATGGACAAAACTTAAGGAAGTTTCAGCATGTAATCGGGATTCAGACAATAACTCTGAAAGATATTACAGTAACCTTTATTGAAGACACACGAGATAACCAATATACACTCATGGACAAAACTTAAAGAAGTCGTGCCTCTCAGCATGTATATCGGGATTGAGGCAATAACCCTGAAAGATATTACAGTGACTTTTATTGAAGATACACGAGATAACCAATATACATTCATGGACAAAACTTAAGGCAGTTTCAGCAAGTATATCGAGACACTAACTCTGAAGAAACGTCTACCTGGAGTGTCCCCAACAAGGGTGTTGATCCACAGTTGGTACAAAATGGCGAGGGCCAAGACGACCTTGTCTTCACGTAATTGGTTCTAACTCGGCACATCCAACATCGCACGGTGAGGTGCAGAGTTTGTAGAGGGGAACGGCAATGTTCCTGGCCGCGTAGCTTCCAGTTGTCCCATGGTGGGGAGAAACATCCGTCGCTGTAGGTTCTGAATCATATGGCAGTAATACTTCTGTATTCCGTAATACTTCCAACGTGGGATGACGACAACGTGAGGGGTGGACAACGTGAGATGTAAATAAGGTGAAATGTAAATAAGGTGAGGTGTAAATAAGGTGATATGATGACAACGTGAGATGTGGACGAAGAGGTATTGTCAATACTTGGCCAAAGATTAGTTAAGATAAAAAGTGATGTGAGCTCTCACAGCAACAATGATATCTGCCATCACTGGAGACAAGAGGAAGTTTCACTTTGTCCCATGGTGGGGAGAAACATCCGTCGCTGTAGGTTCTGGATCATATGGCAGCAATACTCCCACAGGACTGCACGGGAGATTGTGGGAATGAACGGAGGAAAATTTGCACACCTCTGTGGGATCCTTGCCGCATCGACAGAGTCAAAAAGCGTCACATCGAAAATTTGATGAGAATTGAGTAGGTCAGGAACTTTCGATAAATCGACAGGGGGAACTGACAGATTTTGATTTTTATATTAATTGTTACCTCGCCTTGTAATAATACACACTCTTGGAGACAAAACTTAAGGAAGTTGTACCTTTCAGCATGTATATCGGGATTGAGACAATAACTCTGAAGGATATTACAGTGACTTTTATTGAAGACACACGAGATAACCAATATACACTCATGGACAACACTTAAGGAAGTTGTACCTTTCAACATGTATATCGGGATTGAGACAATAACTCTGAAAGATATTACAGTGACCTTTATTGAAGACACACGAGATAACCAAATGTGAACAGCCTCTGTCACCTTATAAATAAATTGACGATCGGAGGTATCAAAGACTTTCCACTTTCCCTAGTTCTGTCCATGAATGTATATATAGATAAAAGGTGTTCATTGGTGGCGCCCACCTCCGGAAAAACACTGCCACCAGAGGGACTGCGAGATTTGTTCCCCAAAGAGTGGTGACCGTTGGCACTGATGGAAAGTGTCTCCAGTACCTTCAACGGTGTCAGGAACACGGACCATTGACCAATCCGGGACTGTTGTGATAAATCCAGCTC
>CP092863.1:129063455-129329121 GCA_030710605.1 Cordylochernes scorpioides
ATCTATATTTGGCCATAGATTGGCCCAGCCACTTTGTCAGCTAAACATCTATTTGACAGATTTCATTTGATATCTTGTGAATTTCAGTTCGGCTTGGCCGTCGATGATGAGGCACGGCCAGGGTATCCATACGTTGCCCGACATTTGGATAATCGTAATGGACGCACTTTTCATCACCAGTCACAATTCGATGCAAAAGCCCCTTTCTTGTTTGACGTTGGAGCAGTTGTTCACACGTGAAAAAACGATGTTCGACGTCTCTTGGCTTCAGTTCATACGGCACCTAATTTCCGACCTTTCGGATCATTCCTATTTCTTTTAAGCGATGTAAAATGGCTGGTTGAGTGACTCCAAGAGTTTTTGAGAGTTCCTTTTGAATTTGTGTTGGTACTTCATAGAACTTTGCCTCTAATTCTTTACTCTCAAACTTTGGTGGCGCTCCGGGTTTTTCTTCGTCTTCCAAATCAAAATTTCCACTTTTAAACTGTGAAAACCACTCTGACACGTTCGATCAGCTAGAGCATGGTCATCATAATCTACGATGACTCTCAGCAGCTTTGTTCTTCATATTGAAGTAATGAAGTAAAACTTCCTGCAAAAACACATTATTCGGTACAAAAGTTGACATTTTAGGAGCAAACAGAAACTAGGTTGTTTACATTTCAAAGAAATGATGGTTACTGGAAAAGGAAGCCTTATGATGACGCTTAAAAATAATGGTGTTGTCAAATCAAAACAGTGGAATAATAAACTAGTAGCGCCATCTTTGTCAAAACGGCACGAACTTATTTATATCATGGTTTTATTCTTACTACAGAGTAGAATGTTTAATTAAAAAGACATATATTGGATCAAAAAATCATTTATTTTACCAATATTTCAGCTGGCTGAACGCCAACCTTTATCAAGGTGTTATAATATGTTTCAGCCAGCTGAAATATTGGTAAAATAAATGATTTTTTGATCCAATATATGCCTTTTCAATTTGAGATTTATCTATGGATTGCTCTATTTTCAAAAAGAGGTGAGTGTATTATCCAATCAGAATCGTCTTTCTTCCTACAGTCGTCTGATTCCACACAAGGACACACAATTTGCCCCTGTCGCCAACGGAACCCATGTACGAACATTTTGTCTGTTTGAGAAAACAATGATATCATGAAATGACGTCCCGCCCTGGTTCTTTCGTTCGAAACACGATCCTCGGTAACGATCTCATTATTGAAAATAACGAATGCATTATTAAACAATCATTTGACCAGAAAGTTGGTCATTCAGGCATCATGAAAAATCATGAAATGGGTAGTTAGGGCCAGGATTGCGTGAAATGTATCTCAGGTTTGCATAATAAATATCAAATAATAGTTTAAATTTATTCCGACAGATGGCGCAAGCCATCATCAACCTTTATTTGCACGATAAGGAGATGCTTTTTTATTAATGTATACACCTGAACTCGGTAGAATTTGACTTTTATTTCCCAAATTACACCTGCAGCAGCTTTGTCCCGGCACCAGATGGACGTCGCCCGGGAGCCACCGAGGCCGGCAGTGACGTCAGCGATCCCGATATGGCAGTCTACGCCATGCTACGGTTCATGCTGGTGGTGGCAGCGCTAGGCGGAGTCCTGGGCGCGCAGGACTTCCACTGGGACGGCATCGTGCGGAACGACAGCGTGGCCTGGAGCTTCATGTTCGACTACAGCGGCCGCACGGCTGTGGTCCGCAACATGGGCGGATTGGTGGAGTGGGATTATATGACCAAATTGACAGACTTCAACCGGGAGGTCGAGGTGGGTGCTTGTGGTGACGTCTCTGTACACACATGACATAAGTTCTAAGTTTTTCTCGGGATCTTTGCTCGAGCTTAATACAATAGAACAACCTTCATGAGAGGAGAACTCTCTACAGAGGACACTTCTCTGCAAAGCACAGTTTTCATCATCAATACAGTGGAACAACCTCCATGAGAGGACGCCTCTCTATAAAGTACAATTTCCATCACCAATACAATAAACAACTTCCATGAGAGTACACTCCGGCTAGAGGACACCTCTTTACAAAGGACAGTTTTCATTACCAATACAGTAGAACTACCTCCATGAGAGGACACTCCCGCTAGAGGACACCTCTTTACAAAGGACAGTTTCCATCACCAATACAGTAGAACTACCTCCATGAGAGGACACTCCCGCTAGAGGACACATCTCTACAAAGTACAGTTCCCATCACCAAAATTACCATTTTTACTATTCAGAAACTCTCCTGTAAGAGGACACTGAAGGACACTTTAACCTGTAACTAGGATTTGTCCTTTAGAGAGATATATACCTACTGTGTTAGAAAGACTCCATCTGGAAATAAGAATTGAAAAAAATTACCGCGAGATTTTGGTTCTTTTAACAACTAAAACAACTTCCTACTGAGTGTCCTTACAATGTTGGCAAAATATTGGGAGGTCCTGGCTCATCAGTGGTGAACCCTCCCAGCGGTTTCGCTAGTTTACTGTAACAAACCGACCCACTAATGTAACGGGGTGTTTTTCTTAACTTAATTTTGCCGAGAATTGCTTGGAATTGTCGGGTATTTGAGCCAAATACAATATTAGAGCAGTTTGGAAGAGAGAGAGATTAAACTGGCGAAACCGCCGGGATTACTGAACACTGATGAAACACCTTTATAATTGAAAAAAAAAATCACCCCCCTTCCATCAAAATACACTCATGGACAAAACTTAAGGAAGTTGTACCTTTCAGCATGTATATCGGGATTGAGACAATAACTCTGAAAGATATTACAGTGACCTTTATTGAAGACAAAACGATATAACCAATATACACTCATGGACAAAACTTAAGGAAGTTGTACCTTTTAGCATGTATATCGGGATTGAGACAATGACTCTGAAAGATATTACAGTGACCTTTATTGAAGACACTCGAGATAACCAATATACACTCATGGACAAAACTTAAGGAAGTTGTACCTTTCAGCATGTATATCGGGATTGAGATAATAACTCTGAAAGATATTACAGTGACCTTTATTGAAGACATACGAGATAACCATGTGTGAACAGCCTCTGTCTCCTTAAAAAAAAAAAGACGACCGGCGACATCAAAGACTTTCCACGTTCTTAAGTTTTGTCCAAGAATGTATATTTACTTTTAAAATATCTCTAATACAGCTCAATAAACACATGCCTGTATGCCAAATAAACATTGGCGCTTTTTAAAATTATAATTAATTGTTAAATATATCCTGGTAGAAATCTTATGCAAATCTAAAATATCTTAATGAAATGTCTGGGTTTATAAAAGTACATTGTGTTCGTGCTCCTATGTTGAGGGAAATAGGGGAGCTCCTCAAGAAAGATAGGTTTTACGTCACACGTGAGATGTCATTATTTTACCATATGTCGGTGAACAGCTGCGGCCTTGGGAAGAAACCACTTTAATTAGTCCACTACGTGCATAGAGACAATAACAAGCCAAGATAGTTTGTCTTTCCCGGATTTAACGTCCAAACTGTAGTTTACAATGAGTTTCATACAAGAATAGGTTTTCTCATTCTGAAAATGGTCTTTCGTCTGATAGCAAGCGTTGAATTCCAACGTTATCTTTTAATTGGAGAATATTCCATTCAAAATCCTTGAGTCCGAAAATAGAAGATTTTTCTGGTAAGGACCTCTGGTACTGGCTGGTGTAGGGATGGTCTGTTCTAGTACTGGCCGGTGTAGATAACGACTGTTCTCGTACTGGGCGGTGTAGGAAACGGCTGTTCTGGTACTGGGCGGTGTAGGGAACGGCTGTTTTGGTACTGGACGGTGTAGGGAACGGCTGTTCTGGCATTGGGCGGTGAAGAGAACGGCTGATCTGGTACTGGGCGGTGTAGGGAACGGCTGTTCTGGTACTGGGCGGTGTAGGGAACGGCTGTTCTGGTACTGGCTGGTGTAGGGAACGGCTGTTCTGGTACTGGCTGGTATAGGGAACGGCTGTTCTGGTACTGGCTGGTGTAGAGAACGGCTGTTCTGGTACTGGCCTGTGTAGAGAACGGCTGTTCTGGTACTGGCCGGTGTAGAAAACGGCTGTTCTGGTACAGGCCAGTGTAGGGAACGGCTGTTCTGGTACTGGCCGGTGTAGAGAACGGCTGTTCTGGTACTGGCCGGTGTAGGGAACGGGTGTTCTGGTACTGGCCGGTATAGGGAACGGCTGTTCTGGTACTGGCCGGTGTAGGAAACGGCTGTTCTGGTACTGGCCGGTGTAGGGAACGGCTGTTCTGGTACTGGCCGGTGTAGGGAACGTCTAACCTATTACTGCCCGGGTAATAGAAAACAGATTCCTCCGTCATCTGGCAATCAGTTCATCTTTAGCCAAATCCGATCAGATAGATTCAGGAGTAGAAACTTAATTCTTTCTTTAATCGGGTAAAGATCTCCTGATCAGGAAAATAACCTTTTTGATGTGTCGCCCCTTTTATCGGTATATATATTGGTTCAATTTTATTTCACAAAACCTTTTTTTTTTATTAACCAATAGAGCGAACACGTCGCCCCACTGTGGGAGCTCCCATCACAACGTCCAGTTTACCTGACACCCACAGCCTGCTACCCGGACAACACACTGCGACCGTCCGTAGGTGAAGATGCGCAGTCGACTGGACGCCCAGCGTTTGACCGGAACAATCGTCTGCGGGGAGCCGGATGTGACTTCAGTTAGTTGAGGCCATGCTCGGGCTAGTACTGGCTTGTGTCCTGTCCGGCGGAGTCCTGGGCGCGAAGATTTCCACTGGGACGGCATCGTGCGCAACGACAGCGTGGCCTGGAGCTTCATGTTCGACTACAGTGGCCGCTACACCGGCCTGGGGCACCGCCATGTTGTGACTACCTGGAACTACCTCACCCACCACACTGACCACAACCGCGACGTCAAGGTGGGACTTCCATTGTCACTCTACCGTCAACTTCTCACCTGCTCTCTGTATACTTCTCTTGTGTTCGTTTATACAATCATGGATAACACTTAAGGAAGTGGAAAGTTTTTTATATCGTCAATCGTCTTTTTTTTTAAGTAGATATAGGCAATTTTGTTCACCCTTGGTTATCTCATGTGTCTTCAATAAAGGTCTCTGTAATATATTTTAGAGTTATTGTCTCAATCCTGATATACATGATAAAAGGTACAACTTCCTTAAGTTTTGTCCATGAGTGTATGTTTTTATTTAAAAGGTTGTAGCAGAAAAAAGGATGTCTATGAACCGAGTTGTCTGTTTCTAACTGTATCTCCACTCCCTGGGGACATTCAAGGTGACATTGCAGTGACATATTCGACAGTAAAGAAATCCAGAAGATGTCTCAGTCGGACAACTCTTGTTCCAGCTACATTCCACTCTCTGATAATTTAATTTATCTTGAAGATAGGTACTTGAAAAAAAATTGTGACGTAATCACGAATGTCATTTTGGCTGAATTTTCAACCGTATGTTCTTCAATGTCTTCACATGTTCGATCGATGTGGGTCGACGTAGCAAGTCTTCCGGACAGAATGGACGATGTGGATGATTCGGTCAGTTCATACAAACCACAATACAAACCACCAGACAAACCACAATACAAACCACCAGACAAACCACAATACAAACCACCATACAAACCACAATACAAACCACCAGACAAACCACAATACAAACCACCAGACAAACCACAATACAAACCACAAGACAAACCTCAATACAAACCACCAGACAAACCACAATACAAACCACAAGACAAACCTCAATACAAACCACCAGACAAACCACAATACAAACCACTAGATAAACCACAATACAAACCACAAGACAAACCACAATACAAACCACAATACAAACCACAAGACAAACCATAATACAAACCACAATACAAACCACCAGACAAAGATATCAGTAAGAGCCGTTTGGTCCGATCCAATGGTACAAATTGGACGATGATCTAGAATCGTTCACCCAGCGTTCACAAACAATCCCTGACATCTACAAGGTGCCATTGTAACGCCATGCTGGCAGATGGGATCTACACAGCTGTAGAAACGTCTACGTGAACACACAAAGTAGATACGGATGCAATAAGTAAGGTCACTTCTACTCTTCAACACAGCTAAACATGATGATATCATCGTCTCTGCCCAGAACGTCGAGTGGGCCAGTTTGGCATAATTCGAGGCAAACTGAATATGGTAATGGTTCTCTACAGAACATTGTGAGATTTCATTTCTTGCCTTGGGAGACGTCCTGCAGTATCACAATGGGCTGCTTCATCAGTTCGAACATCATTTCGATCGAATATGCGCATTTTAGGAAAGAATTTGCCCTGTAAATTCGCTGTTCAGATTATTTTCCTCAATGTTGGGAGTGAGGTACCATTTGGAAGATGAAGTGACGGTGGTTGACAGATGAAAGGTTTGAACTGAACTAGAAAACTCCTGCATCTGCCGGCTTTCACCTGATGTTTGCCACAAGGCCGGGTTGAGCTCAAACATCCGGCCAGTTGAGACCATGCACAAGCTCGGGATAGCACTGGCGTATCAGCCCACTGGGACAGCATCCTGTGGAGCGACAGTGGAGTTTCATGTTTGACCTGAACGGCCGGTGCACTGCCGTGGGGTACAAACCCCTGCTGAAGATTTCCCCGTCAGTTTATATGTTGTTATAGGTGGAACTGCATCAAGAAACAGTATTACCGAAAATTCCACGAGGACCTTATTAACGAGGTGGCAGTGACGGCTCTCCAAATAGCGGCACCAATTTCAGCACGGCGTAATTGGCGTTTAGTTGGGCCATGTCTCCCTTGATTCTCTCTCTATCCCAAACTGGCTACTTGGAGCTGAAACCTCCCAAAGTATATTATCCCTAGTACACGTGGTCATGATCCACTATAGCACTAACACAGAAAATGACTTGATAGTAAACCAAAATTCTAACACAAAGTTAATTGATTTACAATTAATAGGCTAATCCCTTAATAGAATGTTCAAAACTATAAGTCTAAGGGATAAGTGTCTTTTAGGAAAAAATTTTATTTCAAGCTTTCGGGCCCAACCGCCCTCCGACAGGAAAATCACGCTACTGTCGAAGGGCGGTTGGGCCCGAAAGCTTGAAATAAAATTTTTTCCTAAAAGACACTTATCCCTTAGACTTATAGTTTTGAACAAAGTTAATTGATATTGATGATAAACCATGTTTTTTACAGGAAGGACATATTTTGGACATGGACAATGAAGAACAAATATCAGCACCAATTCTTAAGCCTTCACAAATAACTTAACGTCACTCTATACATCTATTAACGATTTATTACTCAACCATGTAAAAATAACATTTTCTACTGCTTTTTGATACTTTGAAGTGTAACTAGCATAATGTCATAATTACTCAAATTTTAAATACCTTTTTTGCTTCATATATATACATTATATATATATATATATATATATCACTCATTAATATTTCTTATATATACTTTTATTATAATTTCATATTTATATAAATTATTTGTAAACAAACTTTCTTTCGTTTATTTTGAAAAAATTGGATATTGATTTTTATTGTTTCATTTTTTTTTTATTTCTATAGATTTATTGATTTCGTTTAATTAATTATTTTTAATTACCAATTTTATTTTAATATTTTAATATTTTAAAATCTTTTTCACAGGGGGGAATATTATATAATCTAAAAACTTAAATATTTCTATATTTTAAAAAATATATATTCTATTTTATTCATTGATAATTTTACTTTGGTTATCAATGTTTTGAGAAAGACTTTCAGTTTAGTTGTATAGTTTTGCTATATATATGCGTAGTTAAAATATCTATCCTTTTAACTTTATAAATTCTATATAATGTGAAATTAACTAACGTGTAATATGAAAATAAAAGCTACTTGACGGTAAATAATTATCTTTTTCTTATCACGACTGCACCTCAACCCTTTATCTCATCGATTCTTTGTCCTATCAACCCTTTATCTAACAACAACAAAATTATCCATAACATATATATATATATATTTATTTAAATTGAACTTAACGATTTGTTCAATAGATTTGCATCAGAAGTGACAGGTATATTCGAAGTGATCAGTTTATTCTTCTCTATCGATTTGATTTTATGAATCGTCTGCACTAGACTGTGTCAATATGCAGAGTCGTTGCATTAATATTCCTGATATTTTCTGTTACATTTGTTGGGAATTAACTTTCAAAGTTAAAAGGCGAAACTTTACACCGCTCATCAAAAAGTGCTATCAACTTTATTTTGGCTGTGAAGTCGGTGACCAAGATAAGACTTGGGCTCCTCATCATTGTTGTGAAATTTGTGCTCGACGTCTTACAGAGTGGTTAAAGGTGAACGTCATATGTCTTTTGCGGTTCCAATGATATGGAGGGAACCTAAAGACCATTCTACAGACTGTTATTTTTGTTTGACAAAGACTACAGGTATTACATCCAAATCAAGACATACAGTTGAATATCCAGATTTGCCTTCTGCTATGAGACCGGTTCCTCATAGTGATATTTTACCTGTGCCAAAGCCTCCTGAAAATGTAACATTTAGTGACGATGATTCAGATAGACAAGAGCAACAGTCGGATGACACAAATTTTGAAGCAGGTGCTTCATCTGAACCTCATTTGTTAACCCAAGGATATTTGAACGACCTCGTACGTGATTAAGATTTATCCAAAAACAGAGTGAACTTTTAGTCTCTAGGTTAAAAGGCTGGATTCTGCTGCTTAAAGGCACAAAAGTATGCTTTTTTCGCAAGAGTCAAGATGAACCTCAAGACTTCTTTTCACAAAAGAATGATTTAGTATATTGCAATGATGTTGTTAGTCTAATGGAAGCGCTTGGTCATGACCATGATACAGAAGAGTTGCGTTTATTCGTTGATTCTTCAAAAATTAGTTTGAAAGCTGTTCTCCTTCACAACGGAAATAAGTTCCCATCAGTGCCAATAGCACCTGCATCCAACATGAAAGAGACTTACGAAAACATGAAACTGCTTTTGAAAAAGATAGAATATGAAAGATACGGTTGGAAAATATGCAGCGATTTGAAAGTCATTGCTCTCTTGCGTGGATTACAGCTTGGATATACAAAACTTTGTTGTTTTCTGTGTGAGTGGGATAGCAGAGATAGGGAAAGGCATTACATTAAAAAAAGCTGGCAAACCGTGAAATATTTACTCCAGGACATAAATATATTTTACATCCTCCCCTGATCGATTCAGAAAAAATTCACTTACCACCATTACATATTAAACTGGGATTAATGAAGAACTTTGTCAAGGCAATGGATCGAAATGCCAGTGGATTTGTCTACCTAAAACAAAAATGTTCTAGCATAAGTGATGCGAAAATTAAAGAAGGCATTTTCCTTGGACCTCAGATTCGAGAATTGCTGCAGGATGGAAATTTTCAAAATAGTTTAAATGAAGTTGATGCAGCAGCATGGAATTCCTTTAGAAACGTTTGTAAGAACTTCTTAGGAAGTGTCAAGGTTGAAAATTACCGAGACATAGTTATTGATCTGTTGCTTTCTTACAAGGCACTGGGATGTAACATGTCTCTCAAGATCCATTTCCTGAATTAACATCTGGATTTCCTTCAAGACAATCTTGGTGCAGTTAGCGATGAGCATGGTGAGAGATTTCATCAAGATATATCAAGCATGGAGAAGCGGTACCAAGGTGAATGGAGTCCCGGTATTCTGAACACTAGAGAGGGATGTACCACAGGCATAGTATAGAAGAAAATCCACTGTCACTACTTTTCAATAAAATAATATATTTCGTTCATATATTAAAAATATTTCCAAATTTCAAGTAGGTGCATCTCAAAATTCTTGCGTGAAAGAAAAAAAAATGGTATTTTTGATATCAGCACAAAGAGTTAAATTTAGATAAGATGCTGTTTCTTTTGGAAGAATGAAAATTATTTTTTGATAAACCAGTGTAATGTAATAAGGTTTATGCAAAAATGCTTACGTGATATTTTTTTGCATTTTTTGCTCTATTTATCCCAATACCAAAAAAGGGCTGTCAGGCAGAAACCATGGGTGATGAAAAATTTCTGATTAGATTTTTGAGTTCAGCATGATAAGTTACACTAGAAACACCATCAGGTTCTCTTGGGAAAAAATGTTATTGACCAGTGTAATGAGCACAGTGGCCGCCAGGCGTAGCTGAATCCATCTCCGTTACATCTACTGCTCTCCACAGGTGAATCCACAGCTGTCAGGTCTGGGAACAATATTTTCTGTTCTCTTCATTGTCAGTAGAACGGCCGGTAGCAGTGCTTCAGTGAACGTAGCGTGGACAGCACGTTTTGTCCGTCCACTGAAGAAGGAACAGGCCGAAGGAACCGCCGATAGTTTAAGTTAGTTCTATTAAAACTCATCAAGGTTGTTGTGACAGATTCTCGGATGTACTGCGTCCATTGGCGACCTCTGTACGACACCGGCTTGGTCCGTCGAGATGGCGCCAGTCCTCGCTGTTTGGTTATAGATCGGTCATGTTGGCCCGGAATGTTGGACATCTCTGAGAATATACACTCAGTTTCAGCATGTATATCGGGACAATAACTCTGAAAGAAATTACAGTGACCTTAATTGAAGAAACACGGGAAAACCAATATACACTCATGGACAAAACTTAAGGAAATTGTACCTTTCAGCATGTATATCGGGATTGAGACAATAAATCTGAAAGATATTACAGTGACCTTTATTGAAGACACACGAGATAGCCAATATACACTCATGAACAAAACTTAAGGGAGTTGTACCTTTCAGCATGTATATCGGGATTGAGACAATAACTCTGAAAGATATTACAGTGACTTTTATTGAAGACACACGAGATAACCAATATACACTCATGGACAAAACTTAAGGAAGTTGTACCTTTCAGCATGTATTTCAGGATTCAAACAATAACTCTGAAAGATATTACAGTGACCTTTATTGAAGACACACGAGATAACCAATATACACTCATAGACAAAACGTAAGGAAGTTTTACCTTTTACCATGTATATCGGGACAATAACTTTGAAAGATATTCCATTGACCTTTATTGAAGACACGCGATATAACCAAGTGTGAACAAAATATATTACCCCCTCCCCCTTTCTCTGTCTACTACTACGACAAAAAAAAGCAGATGACGGGCGACATCAAAGACTTTCCGCTTCCTTAAGTTTTTGTCCATGAGTGTAAATAACGTCTGACAGAGAAACTAGATTCTTTAACCTGATATAATGGTTAAAACGGAGATTTTCAGCCGTGTGTGTACAATACACAGACACCATGACCATCCTATGTGTGTACAGTACACAGACCACCCTATGTGCACAGTACACAGATCACCATGGCCACCCTATGTGTGTACAGTACACAGACCACCCTATGTGCACAGTACACAGATCACCATGGCCACCCTATGTGTGTACAGTACACAGACTACCCTATGTGTACAGTACACAGACTACCATGACCTTACTATGTGTGTACGGTAACAGACTATCATGAGCACCCTATGTGTGTACAGTATACAGACCTGTCGTCCACCATGACACAGATGTACGGCAACACCAAAGTGAAGGTGGGCGGGAAGACCATGGAGCTGGAGCCCGGTAGGTCCACAAGTCTGGCCAGGTCCAGCGCGGTATGACAGTGGCTGTGCAGATCTCTACAAGGTGATGTCCGACATGAACAATGCCAGCGCCATGCGGGAAGCCTGGGTGGCCTGGAGGGACGCCGTGGGCAGGCCATTGCGCAACTTCTACCTGCGTTTCCTCAACCTGACCAATGAGGTGGCTCGGGCCAACGGTAATGTTTCCCCACTGACCAATGAGGTGGCTCGGGCCAACGGTACATTCTCCCACCGACCAATGAGAAGACTTAGGCCAACGGTAAACCTTCCCACTGACCAATGAGGTAGTTCAGATCAACGGTAGATTTCCCACTGACCAATAAGATGGATCGGGCCAACGGTACATTTCCCCACTGACCAATGAGGTGGATCGGGACAAGGTTACGTATTCACAACTGACCAATGAGATGGCTCGGGAAAACGTTACTTTTTCACAACTGACCAATCAGGACAGCTGGAATAACGTTATCATTAAGAGTACATCAAAATATGAACGTAAAGAAATGTATAAATAACATTTTGATCTTGTTGGTCGTTGTTCCCTGCACATGTTGGTATGGTTGCAAGATGATTCACATGGAGCCTTCCATCCTATCAAGGAACTGTAAGGTTCTCTCAGCCAGGTGGGCCGTTTAGAACTGAGACAGGATGTTGGTGCAGATTTCACCGACATGAGCGAGATGCGGCTGGACACCTACGAGACACCAAACTTCCCTCAGACCGTGGAGGATCTCTGGGAGCAGGCGAAGCCCCTCTACCAGCGTCTACACGGCTACGTGCGGGTGAAACTGAAAAAGAAGTTCCCGAAAGTGAAGTTTCCCAGAGATGGCACCATTCCTGCCCATCTGATAGGTAATTGTGTGAATGGTAGTCCCTCCACATATCTCTCAATGCTATTGTGAGAATTCTTCCCAGTAATGTGAAACACATATCGTTATACAAGGTGTGTACAATAAATGATGAGACTGGTCAAAAATAAAGAAAAAATAGAATGTTTAAAAAAAATTATTAGTATTTTTCAAAATAGTCCCCTCCCGCATCTATAGATAATTTGCTTCTCTTCTCCCATGATTTAAAACATTTAGAAAAGGCATCTTTCGGGATGTTCTTCAAGACCTTTTTCGAATCCGCTTTGATGGACTCTCTAGTGTCGAATCTCCTTCCTTTTAGAGCCATTTTGAGTTTTGGAAAGAGAAAAAAATCATTTGGAGCTAGCTCTGGGGAATAGGGAGGTTGTTGAAGTATTTGTATGCCGTGTTTAGCCAAATAAGTCAGTACAGATGTAGAGGTGTGTGGTGGTGCATTATCATGATGGATAATCCAATTTTTGGAACTCCATAATTCACTTCTTTTCAGACGAATTGATTCAAGTACACGTCTCATAAAGTTTGAATACGACTCCTTATTGATTGTTTGACCTTCCTCTAGATATTCATAATGCACGATACCCTTCATATCAGAGAACGTGACCAATAAGACTTTGTTTGTTGACTTGCAAAGTCGGGATTTCTTCGTTCTTGGTTCATTTTTTCCTTTCCACTCCATGGATTGGCGTTTTGTTTCCGGGCCATACCCGTAAACCCATGTCTCGTCTCCAGTTATTACTTTTTCCTTCCAATTATGGTTTTCTTCCACCATTTCAAGCATTTTTTGGCAACTTCAACGCGATTCTCCTTTTGTTGGATTGTGAGCATTTTAGGGACAAATTTTGAAGGTGTCTTCTTTAACTGCAAGTCTTCTTTAATTATCGATCCACCTAATGATTTTGATATCCCTGTTTCTTCCTCAATGTCCCTTATTCCTATTCGTGTATTTCCTTGCATCAAATTTGGAATATGACTCACCTTTTCAGGGTTCCTGTGCAGAATTGGGCGTCCAACACGCCTCTCATCTTTCACCGTTCCATTCCATTTTAAAATCTAAAAACCATCTAAATGTGGTGGGCTTATTTACATTTTCATTTCCAAATGCCAATTTCAACAAATCTAAAGTTTTTCAAGCCGATTTCCCAATTTTGTAGCAAAATTTAATACAAATTCGTTGTTCGAATTTTCTATCTATTACAAATTAGAAGTTGTTATGCAATGCGTTCTTTTTACAAGCTTACAATTTATCGACTGCGCGAGTAATCACGTGATGTGATATACTGCAGTGTAGCTGAAGCTTTCTATTTTTTCAAAAGACTTTTTAAAAAAAATTATCATTCCATTTTTTCATTGTTTTTGACCTGTCTCATTATTTATTGGACACACCTTGTAGTTCCTCCATGTTTGTTTGTCTTCATGGAAGATTTCTGGCCAACTGGTCAACACGCCGTTACTGGAACTCTATACTGGACATCCCGGGAACCCGGGTTCTATGTCTAACCGGGTTATACATATACCTATCCTAACCACTCCCCTGGAAGTTTCCATAGCTGACAAAGGCTGACGTGGCGCAGGCAGCATGTGGGGCCAGTCCTGGGAGAACGTCTTCCCTTTCGTCCAGATCTCCAACAGGTCGTCTGGCCTCGCCACCGTCACAGAGAAAATGAAATAAGACGTGAGTGCCTGTGTTCAAGGTCACACATGTTCAAGGTCACAGAACATGACCTGTGTTCAAGGTCACACAACATGTTCAAGATCACAGAACATGACCTGTGTTCAAGGTCACATAATATGGTCTGTGTTCAAGGTTAGATCATGCCCTCTGTGCTAAATCACAGAACATGATCTGTTCAAGGGCACAGAATATGATCTGTTCAAGGTCACAGAACATGATATGTTCAAGGTCACAGAAAATGACCTGTTCAAGGTCACAGAAAATGACCTGTTCAAGGGCACAGAATATGATCTGTTCAATGTTACAGAGCAGATGACAGAATAAGGATTTGGCTACGTAGCCAGGATTGATATAGGCAATGGTGCCTTTGCATACCGAGATGTGAGGTCATACCCAAGCTCATTTCATATGGTACAGCTCTAGTTTCATATGATACAGATCATGGCGGATAATCAGCGACATATTTTACTGTAAGTGTACCACATGTCTACACTTGTAGACAGAGCAGTTCGACTTTTGCACTTACAATTGTGCAGAGCCCCGTTTTTTTTCTTGCACTTCTCTTGGTGGGGTTAAACTAGAATCGTGACTATTGAAGTAATTTATTTTTCAGGAAAAAAGTGCGTATTGAGGGATTCGATTCCGGATCATAACTGCCAAAAATCGCCGGTCACGGACAAAACTTACGGAAGTAGAAAATCTTTGATGTCGCCGACCGTCTTTTTTTTTTTTTTAAGGAAACGGAGGCAATTTTATTCACACTTGGTTATTTTGTGTGTCTTCAATAAAGGTCACTGTAATATCTTTCAAGTTATTGTCCCGATATACAAGCTAAAAGGTACAACTTATTGCACATGAGTGTAGATTACTTCCCCGTCAACCCACTACCGGCAATATAAATTGTATAAAGGGTAAATTGATGTAGATATGTAAATACAAAGATATGATATATATAAATGTGATATCTTGGGACCGCTAAGAATAGTGTACATGATGCTAGATGAGCCTCGATGTCACCGCTATCGTGCAGTCATGGCGACACAGCTTGACCGAAGGTGAAATAAGTGAACAGAGATTCCACAGAAGGCTGACGTCAAAAAGGAATGGAAAGAGGAGGATTCAGGCAGGGAAGAATTACCTGGCGATCGATGTGAAGTGTACCAAGGGCTCTCGTAGGCGGAAGAAAACGTACTAACTACTTAGGTTTGGGAGCCTCCTTTCATATCTTCCACGGGTCCAGGCAGGTCACTACCCTTTCTAACATAATCAGGGGGGGGTTACATCAGCCAAGAGTGCAATGATCTCGTAAAACTTGGACTGGGTTTCCTAAGCCTCGTTTCCTAATTTGTACTAGGCCTGATTAGTTTCAGACTTAAGTGTTTCTTGTAATTCTCAATTCCTTCAATCTGTACAGATGCTATACTTTACTACAGTTGATGTTATTTGATGTTCCATAGTTGCAGTAAATAGCAAGTACCAACGCTTGGTTCTAGAAGCACTGGTGTCCAACTGTACTCCCAGTTTTAACCGGAAGATTGATCTCCCACCGCAATATACAATATTTTACGGCCTCACTCGCTGATATGTTTCTGGGTTTTATTGTTATTTTCGGTTCAATTTTTATCTCCGTGTTTTGCCTTCAGGTTTAATTTTTATCTCCGTTTTTTGCCTCTATTTCTCACACAGAGTTTGTTTTATTTGTAAATATTCAAATTCCCCTTTCCAATCTTCAGTATGTAAAATTGCTTATTTCCTTGCGCGTATATATGTAAATATTTTTGCTTATAAATATGGCACTTCTTTGTCTTCACTTGTATAAGACCTGAAGAAGGGCAGTTGCTGCCTGAAGCTCGTCATGTTCCATTAAAGAATCTTACCACGTTACCCTGTTTTTCCTTTAAATAGCAAGTTATGTACATTCACGTGATGATATATGTGGTATTACATACGAGGTGTGTTCAAAAGGTTTCGCGAATTTTGAATTTTCGCGGGTTACGTATATTCGAATTTCGATCTTTTTGTGGCTTTATATTGATATTCATGTCTCTCACTTATGCCGACAAGCTCGGCCATTTTGAATGTTCACTTAATTGTTGACAGCTGCTTTGCTTGCAGGTGTTTTGGATCGTCTTCGATTTTTACCTATTAAAAAAAATGAATCAAAGAACATGTATCAAATTTTGTGTGAAAACGAAATTAAGTGCGCGGATGCATTCCGAATGTTGACTGTGGCATACAGAGAAGCTACCTTGGACCGAAGCAACGTTTATCGGTGCTACAAAATGTTCTCAGAAGGCCGTGAAGATGTGAACGACGAAGAGCGTGCCGGACGCCCGAGCACTTCAACAACAGACGAAAAAATTAATGAAGTGGAGAAAATGATTTTGGCCAATCGTCGAATCACCGTTAGAGAAGTTGCTGAGGACCTAAACATATCGATTGGCTCGTGCCATCCGATTTTTATCAATGATTTGGGCATGAGACGGGTCGCCGCGAAATTCGTACCAAAATTGCTCAATTGCGACAAAAAACAGCATCGCATGAACATTGCTAATGAGATGTTGGACTCTGTCCGCGACGACCCAAATTTGCTCCAGAGGGTCACAACTGGTGACGAAGCGTGGGTTTATGGTTATGACGTGGAAACCAAAGCTCAATCATCTCAATGGAAGCTGCTGCAAGAACCAAGACCGAATAAAGCGCGCCAAGTTCGGTCGAATGTGAAAGTTTTGCTGACAGTTTTCTTAGATTCCAGGGGCGTGGTGCATCATGAGTTCTTTCCACAGGGTAGAACGGTCAATAAGAAATAATACCTGCAAGTTATGCGCAATTTTCGCGAAGCAATCCGCCAGAAACGCCCGGAATTGTGGAAGAACAAAAATTGGCTTTTTCACCACGATAACGCCCCTGCTCACACATCGTTGCTTGTGCGCGATTTTTTGGCCAAAAACAACACACTAATGATGCCCCAGCCACCGTATTCCCCAGATCTGGCCCCCTGTGACTTTTTCTTGTTCCCTAAACTGAAGAGGCCCATGAAAGGACGAGGTTACGCTACGCTTGACGAGATAAAGACGGCATCAAAGGAGGAGCTGAAAAAGATATTTAAAAATGATTTTTTGAAGTGCTTCCAAGATTGAAAAAACCGTTTGCACAAGTGTATAATATCTCATGGGATTACTTTGAATGGGACAAAATAGATATTCATGAATAAATAAATAATTTTTGAAAAAAACACAAAAGTCGCGATACTTTTTGAACACACCTCATATTTGGATATATTACAATAATTTCATGGTCTTAAATCCTCACATATATATGATATAAAAATCAAAATATCCCCTATTATTGTAACTTGCTTTGGAAGTAATACAGTTAAAGAAAGTCTGACGTCACCAGAAATAACTGTGACAACCTGGTGCCACAGAATTTAACAACAGGACAACAGGGGACAGGAAAGGTTTGGTAGGAGAACTGTTAGAAGACAGTTAGGGGGGGGGGGATTTCAAAGGAGATGTACTGGGCAGTACTGGGCACGTCTTTTTCTAGGGTCGTGGTCTTCTCCTCGCCACTAACCTCTGCCATCTACCATTAAAGTGGCGAAATTGCTGGGAGGGTTCACCACTGATGAGCCAGGCCCACCCATTAAATTTTAATCGCAGTAAGGGCAGTGGAATTTGTTTAATTTTTAAAAAGAATCATACGCTACTATAATAGATTCGAATTTTCGTAAAAGATGGCGCGCTATTGCATCATAACCTCTGAAGTATTTTTATTTACATACTCATCACATTATTACATATATGGTATACACGTGGTGCAGAACTTGTATGTCACCCACATGTTCCGCCTGGCCGACAATTTCTTCAAGGACCTCGAACTGGAAGCAGTCCACGACAGTTTCTTCAGCAATTCCATGTTGGTGCGTCCTGAGAACAGGAAGGTGGTGTGCCACGCCTCGGCTTGGGACTTCCAGGACGCAAAGGACTTCAGGTAACTCCACGTGATCACGGCCGGTGAACAAACATTTCTGGAATATAAGATAACAAGCTTTTTTTATTTAGACGTTTACATATGAAAAGGTGTCTAAACAGTTGGTTTTCAACCGCTACGACCCAGGATCGAATCCCGCATTGGGCACTTTTTTTCTAATTAAAAAAAAAATGCTCCAATGACACCCGATTCAAGGAATCAACCAGGATTAGTTTTTCGTTAAGATTGAAATATTTGTCCCTTTATCACTCCCTGAGTAGCCTTCTCCGTGTCTACATTTCAATTTCCTCAATTATTTCTTCTAAGAGTACATCTCTCACATCCATAAGTGACCACAGGGAACACCAATGCCTCTATAATAAACTCATTTTGAGAGAAATGCCTTTATCTTTCGTAATCTTGTCTAATTTGAATTTGTCTTCCTGCCGAGTGTTGTATCTCCCTGTTGTACTTCTCCCCAGCCATACATCCTGTACATTTGCACACACTCATTCTCTTCTCGGTAGATCTTACCAGGATCTTCGTCTCGTCCCGCAACGCCGAGAATCTCAAGAAATATTGGGTGGGCTGGCGCGACGCCACGAACAAGAAGATCAGGAGCCAGTACATCAAGTTTGTGGAGCTGAGCAACGAGGTAGCCCGAGCCAACGGTAAGTCGGGGGATTGTCCCACCTCGCTGACACTGACTGGACCCAACGGGCGCAGGCTTCAACGACAGGGGCGAACTGTGGCGCGAGCCCTACGAGTCTCTCACCTTCGAGGACGACATGGCCGAACAGTGGGAGATCCTTCGGCCGTTCTACCTCGAGATGCACGCCTACGTCCGCATGAAGCTGGTGAAGCTCTACGGCGAGGAGGTCGTCAAGCCAGACGGCCCCATACCGGCCCACCTGCTAGGTACTGCAAGGACATTTGGGCACTCGCTGTGATTGTACGCATTACCTAATCTCACGTAAAAGAAATGCTTGTTTTTAGAAATATCTTTAAATCCAACCTTCCCTTTACACTTTAATCCAGGTTTTAAAATTATTATAGTTGCCAACTTGGTGTAATAGAGTCACTCTCAGCACCTAGTTGCAGAGCAAAGTTGTTCTATAAGGAGTGCTGTCCTCTTACTGGATATTAGTGACTAGTAAAAATGGGATTAAGCAGAAAAAAATATGGTCACAAACCTTCAGACAAAAAAAAAACATTGCAAAGCGTTATCTCATTCAAAAAGCATAAAATGGGGAAATACAATTTCCCACAGTACTGTCAGAACTCTTAACATGATGTATTAGCGCGCCATCTGTTATCAGAAATTTAAACTATTATTGACGCTAATGAACTGGTGAAATCGCTGGAAGGGTTCGCCACTGATGAGTCAGGCCCTTCCATCAATTTATCATTGGCAGAAAGGGAGGGGGAGGGCAGTAGAGAATTGTTTAATCTAAAAGAATCATACGCGTCTGAGGTTATTACAATTTCTTATACTCCGTTTTTTGAGTGGTTAGTTTGGCGACAAATATCCAGGATGTAAGGGGGCGACACAGAAGGTGTCGGGGCCAAGCCAACTCCAGATTGCCGGGGTGTACTCTCAGCTGTCCCTTGGAATTGTCATTGCTGCCTTGGATCCCACCTTCTGAGTGTGTCAATGGTGCAGGCAACATGTGGGGAGAGAACTGGAACCACCTCCAGGATATCACGCGGCCCTTCCCCGACAAACAGGGCGTTGACATCACGCCGGATATGGTCAGAAGGGTGAGTTCGCTCGGGAAAACTTTCAATCGCCAAATGTCGGCAGTAGGGCGCTGACCTGGAATTCCACTTGTTCACGTCCAGATTGTACTAACACAGAATGACATTTCTCCGTGACGGGCCCTCAGGCAGATCTAGTGTGGCCCACCAATAGGTTCCAAACCCAGAGTCTGCAGCCACGCAGCTCGAGCTAAATATACACACGGATTTAAACTTCCGGGGACCCGTCTCTCGACCACCGGCTGCGTATGGAAACTGCCACAGCAAGGACGTTTGGGCTCTTGCTGGCGAGAAGTGAGCGCAACGCTAAATCTTGTGTTAAAAAATGCGATTTTTTAGAAATATCTTTGAATCCAGTCCTCCCTTTCTGCATTCTTGAATTCCAGGTTTCAAAAGATTATAGTGGCCATCTTGTGGCGGGAACTCAACACCTAGTTGTAGAGAAGGTGTTCTTTAGGGAGAGCTGTCCTCTTACCAGAATATTGCTAACTAGTAAAAATGACAATTTCTGCGATAAAACAATTTTTTGTAGAGAGATTTCCTTTAGAGGGAGTGACCTCTCTCTCTCATGGAAGTGGTTTTGCTGTATTTACACTCATGGACAAAACTTCAAGAAATTGTACCTTTCAGCATATATATATCGGGATTCAGAAAATAACTCTGAAATATATTACAGTGACCGTTATTGATAACACACGAGATAACCTAGTATGAACAGATTCTGTTTTCTTAAAAAAAAGACAACTGGAGCCATCAAAGACTTTCTACTTCCTTAAGTTTCGTACATGAGTGTAAATATAGACATTCACACAAGGCCTTGTGTTCCGCCATTGAGAAAACACCATCTTGCCCATTGAAGAAGAAAAAAAACCTTTGATAGGAGGACAATTAGCCCCACCTGCCAATATGGATTCTGGAATAATTGACAAAAGATTTGTTCACGATGTCTTTATTGGAAATACAATGGGTCAAGCGAAAACCACTCCTACAGATGGATAACAAAGAAAAATAGAGTGCTTCCTAAATAAGGATGTCTGCATGTCTCCCGTGGAGTTTTACACACGTTCGTGGGACATTTAGAAACAAATTTTAAAATATGATCGCTATTAACACTCTTGTGTTTTCGCTAATAATGGGTTCCCCTCTATGTAGCAGGTGTAAGTCACAACCTGCAACTCCAAACCACATTGTTTACTGTATTGGCTCATTCATTGATGAATTCTACTCATCCCCACTACAGACGTCAGCAAGCTCTACAGGCTCTTTGATGTCCTGCTATGTGTTTTCTAAGGTATCGCTAATGTGTTGCACTCGGTCTGTCAGTGACGTCAGTGCAGAACCTAACGGCCATCCAGATGTTCAAGATTTCGGAGGACTTCTTCACGTCGCTGGGAATGAAAAGAATGACGCCCGAGTTCTGGCACTACTCAGTGCTGGAGAAGCAGGAGGTGGAGGCCGTGGAGTGCTACACAATGGCCTGGACCATGTTCGCCGACGATGACTTCCGCATGTGACACTGCACCGTGCCCACGCAGGAGGACTTGGTGACCGTGCGCCACATGATGGGGAACATCCAGTACTTCCAGCATTACGCCAACCAGCCGTTTGCCTTCCAGTGGGGCGCCAACCCGAGCTTCCACGAGGCCATCGGAGAAGTCCTGGAGCTGTCTGTCGTCACGCCCAAGCACCTCCACAAGATCGGCTTCCTAGACAAGGTGGAGAACGACACGGGTGAGTAGCACTAGGGAGGCCTGCATGATCGAGCAGCCAGGACTATACGCTGACTGTGCGCAGAGACCGAGATCAACTTCCTGATGTTCATGACCGACTTCGACCCTGGAGCGAAGAACCATGTGCCAGACAACACCCCGTTAATCCGCCACTTCTCTAGTTATATCCTGCAATTCCAGCTGCAAGAGGTGCTGTGCCGAGAGGCTGGCCACCTGGGCCCGCTGCACACCTACGGCTCGCACGCGGCGGGCGACAAGCTGGCCGGGTTGCTGAGGCTGGGCATCTCCATTCCGTGGCATGATGCCCTGGCCAGGATGACCGGCGGCTCGGGCAAGCTGGACGCCAGGCCGCTGCTGAACTACTTCGCCCCGCTCTGGCGGCACATCCGGGACAGCCTGGGCAATTCCACCGTCAGCTGGACCTCCGGCGACCACAACATCTGCCCCTCGACAGCCGTCGGCCAGGACATCATCAACCACTCGCCCGCGCGGCCTCTCTACGCGCATCTCCTCAAAATCAATAAATGATTTGTTGTTAATTATCTGCATGGTTGTTTGTCTTGATCTCCGCGTTAGCCCGTTTGGCGGCCATCACCTTGGCTGTTCCAGTTTGTCCAAGTGGAACGTCGCCCTATCTTTGGGAAATGAAACTTGCCAGAATTGAACTACCTCTCTGACAACACCTAGTTACAGAGCAATATTGTTCTTTGGAGAGAAGTGTCCTCTTACCGGAGAGTTAATATTTAGCACAAATGGTAGTTTTGACGAAAAAGGTGTCCTCTTATAGAGGTTCTGTTCTACTAGGAGTTAGGACAGAATGGCTGATTATCCAAACTGGCATATTGGGTTACGTCAGTTTATAAAGGCAGTTGCTTATCATAGGTCACTCATGTCTCACATCCAATGTGTAAAACCATTTGTTGACACTTACCATTAACGTAACAATCCCGTTTGTGACGGCAAGGAAGCTACAACTAACTCTCTCACATGAGGTAACCAGGACTCTTCGAGACTACTGAAGTCACGGCCCCGACATGTCTAATGGTGGAGTTTATCAGATGTAGTTGATTCTGTACAGAGGCAAATATTCCTGGAAGGATGGTGGCTGTTTGGTAGACTGTGGTGGTGGACAGTTTCGTCTTCCTGGTGACAATGTCGTCTTTTGGTTTTTCTGCAGCATCGGGTTTGACAAAGCCGTGACTGTTTGGATGGTAGAGGTGGTTTGAACAAAAGGTTAAAAAAACACAGGTCTTCTGTGGTACCTTCAGTTTGTCTTCACTGGACCTGCAACACATCAGTGGTATTGTCACGTAGGAAATCAGGAATGACAAACTTAAGGATGACGCGGCAATTTATATATTTACCTGCAGGTTCCTGGAACCACCACGTACACAGTCACCCTCCTTCTGTTTACAAGGTCAGTGAAAGTTCAGTTACTGAGGTGGGCAGGTTTATTTCTTGGGATTTTTTAAGGGATTCGGTTAAAAACCACTTTGTTAGGAACCGCTCAACAAAAACAACCTGGTTTATGATAATTGCAACAATGGATAATATGAAAAGGTTATCCACATAATAAACAAAATGTAAATCGGTGATTCGATTTCGGTTCATGACTGTCGGGAATCGAGGATTTTACCCATTTGTCCACCGACCTCTTATATTTTTTCCAAGGATTCTGGATTAGGTTGATGTTAGCATTTATAAAATACTAGACGAATGGCCCGGGCAACGCCCGGGTTTGACCCAAGTGCGTATATATTTTAAAAACGTTTTAATTCAAATACTATTCGTTACAATTATAAATTAGCGCCATGGATGTCACTCTTGTGAAACGTCCCGTTCCAAACTGTGTGTTTTTAAAATGTTTTAATTAAAATACTATTCGTTACAATTATAAATTGGCGCCGTGGATGTCTCTCTAGTGAAACGTCCCGCTCCAAACTTTACAGTCAGATTAGTTACGATATAAATCTTCAAATCAAGCGAGCGTCTATAAATATTTCGATTTAGATCAAGTATTCTAATTAGTTAGCGAACTATTATTAATAAAATTTTGAAAAGATTTCAATTTTAGACGTATTTATAACCTTGATAGAGGGCGCTGTTCGTGAGCTAAGTAGAATAATTTGAATATATAGTTTTTATATTTAAATTATATATAATTTAAAATAACCTATCGTTGTCCTAGGTAGCCTAGTGGTCATGGCATCTGCCCGGTAAGCGGAAGGTCGTGGGTTCGATTCCCATCCCTTGACACTTTTTTTATTTTATCCATTCTGACCAAAATCTATCCGTGAACTTCACACAGTGAACTTCACACAGACAGAATAAGGCAATTATATATAATAAATAAATAATTATCATTATGATAATGCGCGCGTTGATGACCAAAATCTATCCGTGAACTTCACACAGTGAACTTCACACAGACAGAATAAGGCAATTATATAAGTAGACTAGCGGATGTGCCCAGCTTCGCCCGGGTTTTACCCGAGTGAATGTTTGTCTAACGAACATTTGTTAAAACAATTCTCTACAAACTTATAAAAATATATATATATTTTGATAATTTGGAACTCGTAAATTTGAATCTCTCGATAAAGTGAACATTTTTTCCCGGTCCCTGTGTGCCGTGTCATCCTGAATTTTGTCTTCCATAATTTTCTACATTACAAAATCGTCGTTTTATCTAGTGAACATTTTTTCCCGGTCCCTTGAAAGATATTCGATAAGTTGAATAAAATCATGGTCGTGAATCTCTCGATAAAGTGATTATTTTTTCCCGGTCCCTGTGTGCCGTGTCATCCTGAATTTTGTCTTTCCTAATTTTCTACATTACAAAATCATCGTTTTATCTACATATTTTCCCGGTCCCTTGAAAATTACTCGATAAGTTGAATAGAATCATGGTCGTTTATGGAAGATGGACGTAGTTCCCGGAGTTTACCCGCCCCCCCAGCGCCAGGACCTCTTGATCCCTCTGATTGGCCGGCGGCCGGACGGGGGTGGGGGGGGAGGGGGGGATCTTGATCCCTCTGATTGGTCGGTGGGAACTTGGACTGTCCAATGGCCGGCGGCCGGACGGGGGGGGGGGGGGCAGACCTAAGCCTAAGGTGGCGTTGCTTGCGAGTTAAAGCTACAAATCTGCAAATAACTCTAAGGATATTAAAGATATTCAAGAAATTATTTTTCGTAAACCTTTCCGGGGATACACCTATTAATATCCCAAAATTTCACGGCGATTGGATGTATGGTTTTTGAATCCATAGAGGACACACACACACACACAGACATTCAATTTTATATATATAGATAATAAGAGTGGAAATGAGGGAAGGTTTATTTATTTCGTCCCAGTTTCCAGGTGTAACATTCGAGTCAGCTCGTCCTGGGTATTTACATATGCAAAGTTGGTTAGTTTATGAACTCTGTCGATTAATATATGTAAATATTCAAAGTTTTAAGGTACAGAACAAACACAGCCACATCAACCAATGGTTTATTAAACTCCCGACGTTACAGTGACTGGCTGTCATTCTCCAATCATTCCACTGAAGAGAGTGACAGGAAGTCACTGAAACGTCAGGAGTTAAATAAATAATTGATTGATGTAACTGTTGTTTGTTCTGAATCAACTTCCAACCAAAATAAATGATGATCTTCGGATTTAAGTTTTAATTTGTTTGTTTATTTGTTTTTTTCCTCAGTAATAATCGCAAATATTTCAATAGCGGGCCTGATTGATTGATAAATAAATGAATAAAAAACAGAAACACACACACATGTAGGTGGCGTAGATCTTGCAGCTGTTGGAGCTCCTAACTAAGTGTCAGGAAATTGGGGGATGATGTCCTCTTTGTTTTGTTGAGTACCTTGTACAGTTAGGTTAGATTGTAGCTGAATTTATATTTTCTTAAAGGAAATTTGGTACATCTCTTCTAGATCGGGTTGGTTTGAGGGAAGTTTGAAGAATAAAAAATATAAAAATTCATCAGTTCATAGAACAATATTGTCAATGAATAATTATTTTAAATATTCTGTTGTATATAATCATAAATATTTGCATAGTCATCACCCCTTACCATGCTTGTATATTATTACTTTTAAATAAAATTTAGAAATATTTTGTGCATTATCTATATATATATACTAGACGAATGGCCCGGGCAACGCCCGGGTTTTACCCGAGTGCGTATATATTTTAAAAATGTTTTAATTAAAATACTATTCGTTACAATTATAAATTGGCGCCGTGGATGTCTCTCTTGTGAAACGTCCCGCCCCAAACTGTGTGTGTCTTGAAAATATAAAAATAAAAATGTGAACGGAAAAATATGTCCAGGGTAGCCTAGTGGTCATGGCATCTGCCCAGTAAGCGGAAGGTCGTGGGTTCGATTCCCATCCCTTGACACTTTTTTATTTTATACATTCTGACCAAAATCTATCCGTGAACTTCACACAGTGAACTTCACACAGAGAGAATAAGGCAATTATATAAGTAGATAATCCAAATTGTGCCTTATCATACACTATTTTTTTATTTGTCCTTATTACCTTGTGTTTATAATCTATGACGTAATGCCGGCGGCGCGCTCCCGTTGGTTGCCGGCGAGCACGTGACCTCACTGTGCGCGCGCATCCGTGACAGAACCGGCCGGCCCATGACGGTCGTGACTATATATATAATGGATGGATAATAATAATAATATAATAATAATAATTATTATTATTATTATTATTATTATTATCATTAGATAATGATAATGATCATAATGATGATGCGCGCGCACCCGTGACAGAACCCATGACGGTCGTGACTATATATGTTGATATGTTATATTAAGATATTATTTGAAATGTTATATTAAGATATTATTTAAAATGTTATATTAAGATATTATTTAAAATGTTATATTAAGATGTTATTTAAAATGTTATATTAAGATATTATTTAAAATGTTATATTAAGATATTATTTAAAATGTTATATTAAGATATTATTTAAAATGTTATATTAAGATATTATTTAAAATTGTTCGAATTGTAGATTTAGATTTGAGTATTTATTTAGATTTGAGTTAATGAATGAATGATTAAACCTTTGCAAAGAATAGAGTAGGTTTTAGTTAATGAATGAATGAATAAAACTTTGCAAAGAATAGATTAGGTTTTATTACCATACATCCGATTACAATAATGATAATAATGGTAGGAGATTAAAAAATGTCAACAAAACACCAACAGTGCCAAGTAACAAAATCACAGATTAAAAGAAAATAAATAAATCAATGAAACAAAATGAATTTAAGAAAAATGCAAATAAATGAATAAATGAATATTTACATTTGAATCCAACATACTCCCACACAACCTTGAACTATATTCCAGTTCAAGAGCTCACTCCTTGTAAGGAAGAGGACATATCTTGGTTATTTGTCTCTTCAGAAGGCCCCCAGGAGTACGAAGAAGCACCACTCTGACATGATCATCTTCTCCTGGGAATATCTGGACAATTCTCGCCAGTTTCCATTGTAGTGGTTTGTTTTGTTCCTTCAACATAACCAAATCTCCAATGTTGACATCCGGATGTGAAGTCCTCCACTTCCTTCTTTCTTGGAGTTGATGTAGGTATTCACAGCTCCAACGGTTCCAGAAGTAGTCTCTTTGAGGTTGAATCAGACTCCATCTGGAGCGAAGATTCAAAGTAGAGTGATCAGATTCTGCATCATGTCGCATAGCATTTCCTATAAGAAAATGTCCTGGTGTTAGCGCTGTTAAGTCGTTTGGATCATTGCTAACAAAAGTTAATGGTCTGGAGTTAGGACAGGCTTCAATTTGAGCTAATAAGGTCATTAACTCCTCGTAATTCAATAACCTAGATTTCATCGTTTTAGATAAGATGGTTTTAACTGATTTAATGCCAGCTTCCCATAATCCACCAAAGTTAGGTGCCGACGGAGGAATGAAATGCCAATTAATGGATTCTATGGCTGAAAAATCTTGAATATTAGCAGCATTGAACAACTTCCATCGTTCTTTCAAAATGTTGCTTGCACCTTTAAAATTAGTTGCATTGTCTGAATATATATCAGTTGGTCTTTCTCTTCTAGAGATGAATCTTTTCAATGCTGCAAGAAAGGTTTCCGCAGTCAAATCTGATGAAATTTCTAAGTGAATGGCTTTGGTGGTGAAGCAAACGAATAGGACTATGTAGAATTTGAAAATAACTTTGCTTCGTTTCAACATAGGTTTAGCTTGAATGGGACCGGCCAAATCAATACCAATCTTTTCAAATGGTCTACCTGGAAGAAGTCTATTTTTTGGTAAGTCTCCCATTATCTGATGAATAGCCTTAGATTTACTCTTCAGGCATACGAGACATTGATTTAAGACCCTTTTGATTAAGTTTCTTCCAGAAGGAATCCAAAACTTATTTCGAATCATAGATAAAGTTAATTGAGTTCCAGAATGAAGATTGTTTATGTGATAGTGTAGTACAATTAATTTGGTCACAAAATGATCTTTAGGAATTAGCATAGGATGCTTCTGATCAATATCCAAATCCGAGTGACGTAATCGTCCGCCTACTCTAAGAATTCCTTGGGAATCTATAAAAATGTTAAGCGAAATAAGCCTGCTTTTTCTTGGTAGAGGAATATTTTTTATGCAAGCATTGATTTCTGGGGTGAATTCACATCTCTGAATAATCTTGACGATTTGTAATAGAGAATCTTTTAAGTCTTGGGATGTTAGAAATGAGAGTCTTTGAGTTGGCTGTTTTCTGGTAATATTAATAAATCTTTTACACCAAGCCATGACCCTTAAAAGTTTGGTAAAGGAAGAATATTTTGAGAAAAACTCTGGGCATGGTTCTGCTATTGTAGCATGCAGTATAACACTACGCTCTTCTAAACCCATAGAAGGGTCTATAGTGAATGAAGGAATATTTTCAGAACCATCCAATGCCAACCAAACGGGTCCATGCCACCATAATTTTGAATTGATCAAAAAGGAAGGCAGAATTCCTCTCGTTGCAAGGTCTGCTGGATTTTGCTTGCCTGATATATATTGCCATGAATGGGCTGCAGTCAGATCTTGAATCTTTGCCACCCGATTGGCCACAAATATCTGCCACTTCTTTGATTCAGAAGTAATCCACGCCAGAACAATCTTTGAATCTGTCCAATAGAATTGTTCATCGATATTAAAGGGAAGTGCTTGAGTTGTCTGCGATTGAAGTTGCGCCAACATCAAGGCTGCGCAAAGCTCAAGTCTTGGTATGGTTATTTTCTTGATGGGAGCGCAACTTTTGTTTTTGCTGTCAGAAGAATGGTCTCAATTTGATTATTCTCATAAGTTATTCTTAGATAACAGACAGCAGAATAAGCCAACTCTGATGAATCACAGAATCCATGCATCTGCATATTGGAAATTAATAAATTCCGTTGGAATATACATCTTGGAATACTGACTTGTTGGAAATGCTTCATTTCTCTTTCAAAAGTATTCCACTTTCTTTGAATAGAAGCAGGTATATCCTCATCCCAGCCACACTTCAATTTCCATAATTCTTGGAGGAGAAGTTTTAGCACAACTGTGGTAGGGGAAAGCCAGCCACAGGGGTAATATATTCTGGCTATATCCGATACAATTTGTCTCTTTGATTTAATATCAGCTGGACCAGATTTACAAGAAATGTTGAGGGTATCATAACTTGGATCCCATTGGATTCCAAGAACGTTCACGCCTGATTCCTTTCTATTAAATTCCATCACCTCACCTTTTCCTCTCAATAATAAAGGTAAGTCTTCAATTATAGAAGTTTCATTGGATACCCATTTTCTCAGGACGAATCCACCAGAACCCAATACAGCAATCAATTGTTGCACGAGTCCCTTGGCGTCTTCCACTGTGGGGCATCCAGTCAGAAGGTCATCCACGTAGAAATCCTCACGAATAATCTTGGATACTCTTGGATTAGAAACTTGTACCTCATGGGCAATCTGATGTAGAGTTCGAATTGCCAAGTAAGGGGCACATGCAAGGCCTTAAGTGACTGTCAACAAGTTATACTCCTGCAATTCTAGATCTTTACCATCTCTCCATAGTATAGTTTGATATTTAATATCGTCTGGATGTAATCTAATCTGCCGATACATCTTTTCAATGTCGGCCACTAAAGCAACAGAGTTCGTGCGGAACTTGAGTAGAATGTTGAATATATTATTTTGAAGTTTCGGACCTACATGAAGGAGATCATTCAATGATATTTGGGTGGTAGTCTTGGTGGATGCATCAAATACCACTCGTAACTTAGTTGGCTGTGCCTTTAGAATACAGTGATGAGGAATGTAATATTTTGGTTCAGTCTGTAGAGAACAACTTGCCTTCATATGACCTAATCTTATATATTAATTCATAAATTGTTTATATTGAACATATATTTTTTCATTTTGTTCTAACCTTTTCTCTAGATTAAGAAATCTGCTAATTGCGATGGATTTCGATTGACCTAACTTTTCTGCTGATTCCTTAAATGGAAGCCTTACAATATACCTTCCTGATTCATCCCTGACTACATTTTTTAAATAATGACTTTCACAATCCTTTTCTTCTTTTGTAGGAATTTCTTCTGAAGGAATAGATTCCAATTCCCAGAACCTTTTTATTAAATCTTCAGATTCCAATTCCGAAGAGAAATGTGCTAAATTTCTGAATGACTGCCGTTCACTCACTGAGGTCGGACCATATACGAGCCATCCCAATTTTGAATGGATAGCAGATGGCTCATTTTCATTTCTCCTTCCTTCCTGAATGAGGTTGAATACTATATCTGACCCCAAGATTACATCTATTTCTCTTGATTTAAAATATGAAGGATCAGCCAGGATCAATCCCTTCATATGTGAATAATTTATTTTCTTGACCGTAAAACTAGGAATATTGTTTGTTAACTTGGTAAGAACCAGTGCTGTAGTCTCAAACGATTGATGATCAAAGTGAGAAGAAAACCTGATAAAGACCTCACCTAGGGAAGATTCTACAAGTTGATCTCCCAAACCGCCAACTGCTATACGTTTACGTCTGATGGGTATTCCTAGTTTTGCCGCGCACTTTTCAGTGATAAGGCTTCTTTGACTTCCATTATCTAACAGAGCTCTACAAATTTGATCTTCCCCATTTACATCTTGTATATGAATTATAGCTGTAGATAACAGTATTTGTATAGAACCATCTGCTCCACTCAAACAGCAGGATGTGCTTGTTGAAGGTACATTCGATGGTTGTACTGATTTGGGAGAGGTAAACTGGACACTAGATGATTCCCTTTGTCTTGGAGGACTTGAAATCACATGCAACAAGGTATGATGGTTTTTATTGCAATGGAAACAACGATTTGTGATTTTACAATTCTCAACAGAATGATTGCCACGCAAACAATTAAAACAAAGTTGGTTCTATTTCACATAACCTATTCTATTTTGAATTAACATTTGTCTGAATTCATTACATTGATTCAGTTTATGCCTCAATTTACATAGCAGACAACTTTTGAAACATACATTGATGTTGTATGTATTTACTCTTTTATTCAAATTTTCCTTTGAGGTAGTGTCCTTCATTGTATTCATTAAAGATTGAGCTTGTTTTTGCAAAAAGGAAATAAACCTTTGATATGAGGACATTTCTTGATTATCATAAGCCAATTCCCATTGTTGTCTGATTGGAGTATCTAACTTCTTTTGTAAAAATATGTATTAACATAACGTCTACCATTTTATTTCTTTCCAAACCTATAGTCTCCAAATTTCTAAGAGATTTGTTGCAAATATCCAACAACTCATACATAGCCTTCGAGGTAGAGATCTTATATAATTTGATTTTAAATATTTTATCTAATTGAGAGAATATTATCTCTCTTTTATTATCATATCTTTCTATCAAAGTTTTCCAAGCTTGATTATTATTATTTTCAGTGATCGGGAAACCCTTTATTATACGAGCTGCATCACCTTTTAATGAAGAATGTAAATATTGAAATTTTTGTATATCTGAAAGAGTCGTATTTTTATCTATGGTACCCAAAAATAGGTCCTTAAAACTCAACCACTGAGACATCTCACCGGAAAATATAGGCGAATTAAATTTGGGTAATTTAACATTAGATATTGCACTTTGCTCCAATTTGTTTGGTTGAGAAACGTTCTCTACCTCCAAAATTTCCCCAATTTGAAATACAAAATTTTCATAACGATTCTTTACATCTATGTATTCTTTAAATAGGGTTTCACTGGCTTCCAAAGCATTTGATCTCACTATTTGATAATATGTTTCCTTGATGGTTTTGAATAATTCCGCAATATTTTCATGATAAAGTTTTACTCTACGTATATTTCTCTGTTGACAAATTTCGTCAAACTGATTTGCATATGTATTGAATTCCTCAACATAAATTTTGAAAATAAGTATATCTGAATTCGCCATTTTAGACATGATTTAGATTATTTTATGTATAAAATATTTATATTTCGCTTGATTCCATTCACCACGAGATAATTTAATTATTACTTGCTAAATTATCAGTGGATCCGGCTCGAGGGACCAAAAAGATGTTCGAATTGTAGATTTAGATTTGAGTATTTATTTAGATTTGAGTTAATGAATGAATGATTAAACCTTTGCAAAGAATAGAGTAGGTTTTAGTTAATGAATGAATGAATAAAACTTTGCAAAGAATAGATTAGGTTTTATTACCATACATCCGATTACAATAATGATAATAATGGTAGGAGATTAAAAAATGTCAACAAAACACCAACAGTGCCAAGTAACAAAATCACAGATTAAAAGAAAATAAATAAATCAATGAAACAAAATTAATTTAAGAAAAATGCAAATAAATGAATAAATGAATATTTACATTTGAATCCAACAAAAATGATATATTGAGATATTGTTTTATTTAAAAATATATATCATAGATAAAAATATTCTGTTAAATCGACCGCCAGAGGTCATGCTTCCCATATAAAATCACATTGTTGTTCTTCCCCGTTGGCCTGTTGGCCGCTCCCCGTTGGTCTATTTAGAAATTTAAAAAAATATATATATATGACATAATAAAAATATGATTTTTATTATTCATTAATATAATTATAATTTAAATAATCATAGAATTAACACAGAGTTAATTTTTTAAAATCCTTAACAAAAGGAGTACAACCCAAGATGTTTTTTGTATATACTTAGATTATATTTATAAAATTGTATGTATGCAAACTGTTTTGTTCTTAAAATATAATCATTAAATTAAATTCAATTTTGGATATAAAAGTTATCATTTCACTTCAATCCACGACTACATGAATGAATTGGTAACGTACCTAAAATACATCTTTTTTTACGACATAATTATTAATAGTCGACAGGATGTATTTTAACCCTGTACGAGAAGAATTCCAATAGATTTCAAAGCCATATATTGCAACTAAGATATTTGGGAAAAGATATAGATAAAAGAATAGCAATTATGGAAGTCGAAACTTTAATTAAGAAATTAAAAAGGATAAAAAAAAGTATAAAAGGCATTGAAGAAAATATCGAATCCATTGTGTCTATGGTAGATGTAAATGCGACGAAATGCAAACTAGAGTATGCAAATAATGATTTGATGAAAATGAGTGATATTTTCTTGCAGAAACTTGAGGATGAGGATTTGAATGACGAAGTGGAAAATTGCATAGATAAGTGTATAAGATTAAAGTGTGAATTGGATTTAAGGCATAATGGGCAAGAAACATCTGAGAAAGGGGTAAATTTACATGTTAAAATGCCTAAACTTGAATTGCCAACTTTCGATGGTAGATTAGAATCATGGCTTTCATTTAAGGATCTATTTTTTTCTGCGGTTGGTTCTAAATCACAAATACCTAATATTGAAAAGTTACAATATTTAAAAGGCCAACTGAGAGGCGAAGCCCTAAGACTGGTCAACGCATTTCCAATTACAGCCGATAATTATGTTGAGGTTTGGCAAACCTTATTAACAAGATATGATAATCCAAAGGATCTGATTTTCACCCAAATAGATAATGCATTAAGATTACCAAAGTTAGCCGATGACAACCATAAGTCAATGTTTAAACTTCTAGATAGTTGCAACGAGATAGTAAGAACAGTGGAGGTATTAGGTTACCAAATCGATAGTTTATCTGATGTGTTTCTCGTCAAGATCATACAAGATAAGCTTGATAAAACCACAAGAAAACAGTGGGAATTGCAGAACAACCCAAGGGTTGTGCCTTCAATAAAGGATTTAATGGAATTTCTAGAAATTCACGCAAAAAGCTTGCAGAATTTGCCAAATAAAGATGCAAATGTGGAGGAGTCATCTATTAAAAGGGAAACAGCCCCAAGAATGGAAGTACAACCAAAGCAATGGGGACATCCAGGTAGAAGCCCTATGGACTATAGTTCTAAAAGACGTCCTTGCCGAATTTGCCTGAACCGGGGACATGCCGGACGCTTCCATCCTGAGAATAGGTGCTGGTTTCGGGAGAAGGCCGTACAAGCCTCCCCAGCTGCAAGCTTCATGTCCGTGCCGTCTCGATCCATGGATACCTTGACGCAGACAACAGCCCCTTCGAGCGAATGCCGACCAGCTCCGCCTCAACACTCCTGACGCCAAGGTCTGTATATAAATCTAAATGTGAATAATAACAGTATTGTAGCTCTCATAGATACTGGCTGTACCTTCTCGATAATTCCTCAACACATGTTAGATAAGATTCAACCAAACTATGTTGCTTTTGATAATTTACCTCTTATTAATCAGACATCCGGTATGCTAAATATAAATTTAAAAATTAATGTTAATACAACTATAGGATTTATTACTAGAGATATTGATTTTTATTCCTCTGATATTAATTTGCCATATGTATTGCTTTCTTTACACCATATAAGATTATTTAAATTAGACATTGATTTTCAAAGTTTTACAATTGCTCAATTTGGTAGAATTCTTAATGTTAATTACCATAACCCTAATAATAATAATTATACACATCATAATGTAATTCCTTTATTTAAATCTATTATTCCTCCTAATGAAAATGATTTTAGAAATTTTAATAGTGTAGAATTTGATGAAAAACTTTCACCATATGAAAAATCTGATTTAATTAAATTAATTAAGGAAAATAAAGAAGCTAATTTTCTCAGCTGATACCCCATAGCCCATTTTGTTTATGGACCACTACAACAGATGCCAATAGCTACACACCCAAATCATATTTTTTCTTTAGACACAATGGGAGGCTTACATAATTATGGGACAACCAAACACAGTATCCATATGATAGTAGATCATCACAGTAGATTCCTTTGGACCTTTCCTACAAAATCTGTATCCACTGATTCATATATAACTTGTTTAAAAAATTTATTCCAAATTAACAAACCTGAAATATTAATAACTGACAGAAATGCAGCTTTTCTTAGCAATAAATTTAAACAATTTTTAGGAAAAAATAATGTTAAGCATCTACTCACCAGTGCCCATCTCCCAGAAACAAATGCAAAAGTAGAAAGATTAAATTCCACTATCATAAATAGGTTAAGATGTGAATATAATCATAATTTAAAGATCCCTTGGACAAAATATATTCCTAATATTACTGAAAGTTATAATGATACAGTACATACTATAACAGGCTTTACACCTAGGTTCTTATACTATGGAATACAACCACAGTATATAGAACATGACACAGAAACACATACACCAATAGAAAAAGCAAGAAAATTAACCAATGAAAGAACCATAAAATCCCATGAACACAGCAAACAGCTTTATGATAATAAAAACACCCAGAACCCATTTTTAAAGAAGGAGATCAGGTATTAGTGAAAACCTTTATTTATCCAAACACTGGTAAATTAACACAAAGATATATAGGCCCATTTAAAATTTTAAAACAACTTTCTCCAGTCACATATGAAATAAATAAACCCATTTTACCTCAAAGAAAACAAACAGAAATTATACACTCAAATAAACTTAAATTATTTTACCCAGAATCAGATTTTTTACTTCAAAATAGCACTAATTTAGAAAATGACTTAATAGTAAACCAAATTTCTAACACAAAGTTAATAGATATTGATGATAAACCATGTTTTTTACAGAAAGGCCATATTTTGGATATGGACAATGGAGAACAAATATCAACCCCAATTCTTTTGCCTACACACATAACTTAATGTCACTTCAAATATCTCTTTATAATCATTTAATTACTCATCCATTTTATTGAAAAATACTTTTATATATTATTTACATGCATTTAAATGTTTATATTTTAGGAAAAACTCATTTTAAATTATATTTGTGTAAAAATAAACATTTCTACTGCCATTTAATATTTTGAAATACAGCAGGCATAACGACATAATTATTCATATTTTAAATACCTTTTTTGGCTTCATATAAATTTTTATATTAATCTATCATTATTATTTCTTATATATAGTTTTATTTTAATTTCATATTTATATAAATTATTTATAAACAAACTTTCTTTTGTTTATTTTGAAAAAATATAGACATTAATTTTTATTGTTTAATTTGTAATTATTTTATAGACATTTTGATTTCGTTTAATTAATTATTTTTGTAATAGCCATTTTTATTTTCAAATTTTAACTTTTTTAAAATCTTTTTCACAGGGGGGAAATATTATTTAATCTAAAAATGCAAATATTTTATTTTATTTTAAAAACATATTTTATTTTCATTCATTGACTATTATATATATTTGACCATAGATGCAAAACATACCACTTTTAATTAATGTTGTTGTAAATATTTTACATTTTGATTTTATTTGTTGAGAAATTCACTCATATGATTCTATATATTTTTCCCTCACAAATTTTATATGGAACATTTCATATTCGAACATTCTTTTTTTTTTAATGTAAATAATAAAACTTCATGTGTAAATATTTTTCATTATGTGGAAGTAAATAACCCATTATTTTATGTTTTTATTCTGATCAAACCAAATAAATGTGAAACAAGATGTTGGATACCACTCGTCATTATGAGAAATAAATTTGTGATTTTCAAAAATATATTTTTTGGCATGTGGCAAAATACCTTTTGAATCTTGAGAGCCTGAGAAGGCCTACTCAATTCATGAGGTAAATCCCCTTATGAATTATAGGAAGGAGACACCTATAAATTCAAATAAGATTGGATAATTTTCAGCTACTGTCAAGAAAAAAGGTACCAATAGGAATATGTAGAAGAAATAAAGAGCATCATTGATATAGTTTCAATTGGTATCCTCCATCTTAATTGATAATCTATGTAAATAATAATGATACTTTTTTTTTACTTTGAAAATTACTCCCTAATTTTTATCCTTGGAGGGAAGAAATGACATAATAAAAATATGATTTTTATTATTCATTAATATAATTATAATTTAAATAATCATAGAATTAACACAGAGTTAATTTTTTAAAATCCTTAACAAAAGGAGTACAACCCAAGATGTTTTTTGTATATACTTATATTATATTTATAAAATTGTATGTATGCAAACTGTTTTGTTCTTAAAATATAATCATTAAATTAAATTCAATTTTGGATATAAAAGTTATCATTTCACTTCAATCCACGACTGCATGAATGAATTGGTAACGTACCTAAAATACATCTTTTTTTACGACATATATATATATATATATATATATATATATTTTTTTTTCTTACAACGATTGACGTACCAGTCATGGCTCCCTCTAGGAAGAAGAAGAAGAATGCCGAGAAGCCCATCGTAACCCTCGCCCAACTGGATATGGAGAGCGAAGAGGTGAAGCAGAACTTCGAGCAGAAATTTCAGAATCCTCACCCTACCTCCCGATATTACCTGCTCCAAAGCCTAATGGAATTCATCAACTTACGGTCTGAGCAGATCAAGGCCCTCATTGCCGAGGTAGAGAACCTCTCTGGCACCCTCGCGTCCTTTAAGGAACTGGACGAAATCAAGCCACAGACAGCCTGCCACAGCACTCAAACCAGCCCTTCTCCCTCCTGCAAGGAAACCAGCACTATGACTGACCCCACCAAGCCCGCCACTCCCGCTCCAACCAAAAGGAAGCAGCCTGAGGCTCCCTACCCGCCCGCAAAGAGGACCAACCTCAATGGTCCCGCAAAACCTGAGCCCTCCCGCGTCCCCAAGCCTGCGGCTGCCCAAGTGGTCCTCCATGGGGAAAAATCGGCGGCCCACACAGTGGTCATCTCTGATGACCCACAGGCTGACCCAAGAGCAATGTTTAAAGCTGTCCGCGCTGCCCACACTCTACCCCAAGGCGTTTGGGCCTCCCTGCGAACCAAAGGGAAGCTTGTCCTCCACTCCAGCAACCCCGATACCACCCCAGCTGTTACCACCTCCCTGGCCAACAAGCTGGATGGCATGAAGGTCCGCCAACAGAAGGTGATCCTGCCTTGCATCTGCCTCTTCAAAGTGGAAACTGGAAACCCCTGCTGTCAGCCAACTCCCTGTGGACAAGGTGGTGCGCGTGGCGCATCGTTCTGCACCCAAAAACGGGACCTGCACCGCCTTTATCGAGGTGGACCTCACGACCTTCAGAGCTCTGGGCAATCGTGGAAGGATCGTGGTGGATGGTGTGGTCCTCAACTTCGAGGAGTCCATCCGCGCACGAGTCTGCTTCCACTGTTGTGGCTTCGGCCACAACTCTGCCCAATGCACCAGAGCTCCCACGTGCTTCCACTGCGGTGAAGGCGGCCATGAAGGCCGTGCCTGCCCCTCAGTTGCCGACCGGCACACTTCCAAGTGCGCCAACTGCTGTGCCAAGGGCCTCCCAGACAAGCACGAGGCGAGAGCCTCAAGCTGCCCCATCTTGAAGCTTAGAGCCCTCAAGTTCTAGGCTCCCAGGACCTCCTGCCTCCTCAACTGGCCTCCATCCAGGCTTCTCACCCATCAAGGCGCTGTTTCCCTGACCTCTCTAGCTTCCTCCCCCCTGCGATGACACCTCCACTGCCAGATCCTAGGATCCCTTGCCACCAGTTCGCGTTCTGCAGCCATAGTAGGGCTAGAATACCTTATTTGTAGGCCAATTAGCCCGGATTCTCAAGAAACTCTTCCCCGTTGCCCCCTCCCCCCGGTCCTCCTCTACATCCTGGCTCTCCTGGCCTCACCTGGCGATGATCCCTGACCACCCATTCCCAGGCCCCCCAACTATGCTTTGTATATATTCCGCTTTATGCGTCCATCGGGGCTCAAAAATCATTCATTTTGGTTAGCAGCCCCGTAAAATAAAGATTTTTTCTCTCTTCCCCGTTGGCCGACCCAAAACTTTGTAATTATGTAAATAATCTTTTCATTTTTTATTCTTACGCCTTAAGCCAGGCGGTACTTTTACCAAATTATGTTTAACCTAAAAAAAAAACTCAATTAAAGCAATCTCTCCGATCAAAACTGTTTTTATTATTATTCTTTCAATATTTATGCCACGACTGCTCAACCAGATGATCCAAAACAACAGAAATCTTATTTTTTAAATTTATATAATACTAGCGGATGTGTACCCGGCTTCGCCCTGGTTTTATCCGAGTGAAAGTTTGCCTAACAAATATTATATATTATGAAGTATAATAAACAATGTTAAAGATTAGTTATAATTATTAATCAAGATTGTGTGTGAATATGTGAGAAAGATGTAATATCGTTGTTGTTTTCTTGGCCGACTGTTTTACATATGGTGTTATCTTAAAATTGCTTGTTTTGAATATTTTTTTAGATTGAGTTGAATGAATTGCTGATTTTTTTTTTGTATTTATATATAAATAAAATTAACTCTGTTGATTTTTTTTTTGTATTTAATCGATAACAGCGAAGTTACGCATGTTAAAGTTAGGAAAAATATTTTGATGTTAAGCAAAACCTGCTCCATCTCGTTTTACATAAATGTTGAAAATTTGGTCGAAATTGATGCATTGTAACGAAAGTTTTTAGCGAACACCACTTATGAAAGTACCCGGCTTCGCCCGGGTTTTACCCGAGTAAAAGTTAGTCTAACGAATCTCTCGATAAAGTGAACATTTTTTTCCCGGTCCCTTGAAAAATACTCGATAAGTTGAATAAAATCAATATTAATTGGTTCCCTCGGTAATTGGAAGTTAAAGGAATAGTATCTTGCCTTGGAATTGTATCATTATTCTTGTATGGATGTACCCGGCTTCGCCCGGGTTTTACCCGAGTAAAGGTTTGTTTAACGAATCTCTCGATAAAGTGAACATTTTTTCCCGGTCCCTTGAAAAATACTCGATAAGTTGAATAAAATCAATATTAATTGGTTCCCTCGGTAATTGGAAGTTAAAGGAATAGTATCTTGCCTTGGAATTGTATCATTATTCTTGTATGGATGTACCCGGCTTCGCCCGGGTTTTACCCGAGTAAAGGTTTGTTTAACGAATCTCTCGATAAAGTGAACATTTTTTTCCGGTCCCTTGAAAAATACTCGATAAGTTGAATAAAATCAATATTAATTGGTTCCCTCGGTAATTGGAAGTTAAAGGAATAGTATCTTGCCTTTGAATTGTATCATTATTCTTGTCTCAAATAAATTGCCGTGTCATCCTGAATTTTGTCTTTCCTAATTTTCTACATTACAAAATCATCGTATCATCATGATAATATTTAGAGCAGATTGTTGAATTATAACAGATAAATTAGAATATTTATATTGATTATTTCTAGGCGAAAAGTTATTTCAAAAATTTTATTTGCTAGAAACCTTCCCAGTACTATACTAAATAACTTCCCAAAGTTTCATGGCGATCCAATGAGTGGTTTGGTCAAGCATAAAGGACAAACAAACAAACAAACAGACACACATACATTCATTTTTATATATATAGATAATATAAATGAGTTTTAAAAATTGTTAAAAAAAAATGCATCGGCCGGGAATCGAACCCTGACCGCCCGCGTGGCAGGCGAGCATTCTACCACTGAACCACCGATGCTTTAAAAAAATCAAATTCATTTATCGTCGCGACCAGTGCTGCGCCCTAGCGGTAAAAGACTGGAACTAACGCTTTTTGGTTTTTTATTTTTTAAAAAAAGCACATTAACTTTTTTAGTTTTTTGAATAGCCTATATGTTAAACGAAATCTTCAGCTACCTACATGCGAAATTCCATAATGATTGAGTCAGTAGATTTTGCGTGATGCGATAACAAACATCGATTTCGCATTTCATTTTTATATATATACTAGCGGACGTACCCGGCTTCGCCCGGGTTTTACCCGAGTAAAAGTTTGTCTAACGAATCTCTCGATAAAGTGAACATTTTTTTCCGGTCCCTTGAAAAATACTCGATAAGTTGAATAAAATCAATATTAATTGGTTCCCTCGGTAATTGGAAGTTAAAGGAATAGTATCTTGCCTTGGAATTGTATCATTATTCTTGTATGGATGTACCCGGCTTCGCCCGGGTTTTACCCGAGTAAAGGTTTGTTTAACGAATCTCTCGATAAAGTGAACATTTTTTCCCGGTCCCTTGAAAAATACTCGATAAGTTGAATAAAATCAATATTAATTGGTTCCCTCGGTAATTGGAAGTTAAAGGAATAGTATCTTGCCTTAGAATTGTATCATTATTCTTGTCTCAAATAAATTGCCGTGTCATCCTGAATTTTGTCATTCCTAATTTTCTACATTACAAAATCATCGTATCATCATGATAATATTTAGAGCAGATTGTTGAATTATAACAGATAAATTAGAATATTTATCTTGATTATTTCTAGGCGAAAAGTTATTTCAAAAATTTTATTTGCTAGAAACCTTCCCAGTACTATACTAAATAACTTCCCAAAGTTTCATGGCGATCCAATGAGTGGTTTGGTCAGGCATAAAGGACAAACAAACAAACAAACAAACAGACACACATACATTCATTTTTATATATATAGATATAAGGATTACAACAGAAATCTAATCTTATTTATTTAAAATATAATATATATATATATATATATATATAAAATGTGGAATGTCTGTCTGTCTGTCTGTGTGTACTCTATAGATTTAAAAACCATATATCCAATCGACGTGAAAATTTGGGATATTATTTGGTATATCCCCGGCAAGGTGTTTGAAAAATAATTTCTTGAATATCTTGAATATCCTTAGAGTTATTTGCAGATTGGTAGATTTAAATCGCAAGCAGCGCCCCCATTGCGACGATGATAACAGGTTTTTTTTATCTTTAAGTTTTATTATCACTAAGTTTATTATCTTAAATATTATTTATCAAAAGTAAGATTTCTACCTATTAATTGCGCACAAATCAAAGTTAGTTATTGAATATTTTCCAAGGGACCGGGAAAAAATGTTCACTGGATAAAACGATGATTTTGTAATGTAGAAAATTAGCAAAGACAAAATTCAGGATGGCACGGCAATTTATTTGAGACAAGATGAGATAAGGGACCGGGAAAAAATGTTCACTTTATCGAGAGATTCAAATTTACGAGTTTCAAATTATCAAAATATATCTTTTTTTTATAAGTTTATAGTGAATTTTTTAACAAATGTTCGTTAAACAAACCTTTACTCGGGTAAAACCCTGGCGAAGCCGGGTACGTCCGCTAGTAAACAATAAATGTTTTTACTTAAACTTTTGTTAGACTTGTTATCACTAGAACCAATCCAAGTGTAAAATCGTAGTGTTTCGAAATGGAGGCCGCTTGGCCAGATCTGACGTTTGGTTTTGGGGCCGACAACCCTTGACAGTATCTTCAAAATATACATATCTTGGCTACCCCTTAACTACCAAGAATCCAACTGCTTACGTGGCGCAGCACTTTAAAATCAAAGCATTGGTTGCTACAAACGCAGTATGGAGAATACTATATAAGTCAAGAACCAAATCGTTCGGAGCAGTGATGAAATTACTTGACTCCATAGTTTTATCCACGTTGTTATACTCGGCCCCCCTGTGGGCGACAAATCAGATAGGAGTTGTAAACCAGATCCAGGATATTTTCCTACGGCGATTTCTTGACCTTCCCAGATATACTCCGGGCTACATCTTACGAACAGAAACCGGAAGGATGTCCTTCGAATTAAACATTACGAAATTGATTTTAAAGTTCTGGATACGGATTTTAAAAATGGACAGGACAAGATTACCCTATGTTTGCTTGTCACAGCTCTGGAAAGTTTCAATTTTGGGAAAAGCGGGAAACAACTTTATTCATAACTTGAATAGCATCATTGACTCTAGGGGTTTTTCTTTTCTTAAGAACTGTGAAGATTATATGGTTGTGCGAGGAGAAATGCCTAGAATTATTCAAACCACAGTGGACCAGCTACTCCAATTTGACCGAGCTAAGATACAAAACTCAACTCATTTTATTCACTACCAATCTCTAAGTAGCTCCTTTATGACGGAGGACTACTTATTATCAAACCTCCCTTTGAAAATTAAACGATTTATAGACCGTCAAAGGATTATATGGCTACTTTCCCGCAAGGATATCACGTGATTTTGGAACAGCGACCCTTTAAATTGTACTTCTGCAATGTTGGCATCCAAGACAATTTGGTCCACTATCTATTCCATTGCCCATTCCTACATGAAAAGAGAATGGAATTTCGCGAAATTTCGGAGCTAACTCACTACAATGAATAACATCTATATAAAATCCTTACTGCTCTCCTGCTGGATAAAACATTTGTTTATAAATATTTTAAATTTTTCAAGGCGATTGATAAAATGAGAGAAGAAGTGCTCAACTCCATAGACAACGGCTGATTGCTCCCCCTCCCCTCTAAATTGCTTTCCCTCCTCACTCAAGTACATATATAACCTTTTAGGGGAATCCCCTTGTAAGACAATAGTGTCTTAATAAAGGTTTTTGTTGTTGTTGTTGACTCGTTATCACTACCGTGACAACTGGTGGAGAAGCTGGATTATCCCCTCGCCACCCGAGCCGTTAGAAGAAGCTGAAGACTAGAAGGACTAGAACCTCAAGAAAACATTGCTATGGTAAAGCAAGAGACACAGACAAAAATGGGTGAGTACCACTTTCAACCTTTAAGAAACCCTTCTATTTTTATGAGAGAACACAACCAGAATCCAGAAAAATGGTTGAAAGAATACCATCGCGTTGCTCGTTACAACTGCTGGGATGATTCAATGTGCCACGCAAATAATTATTTTTTTCCTCCAAGGAACAGCGCACAGATGGTACGAAAATGTTGAAAAGAAAATTAATTCATGGGATATTTTTGTGAAAATATTTATTCATAATTTCGGACATCATGTCGCTCAAAAAGATCAGCTCGCTGAGAAACTCAAAATTCGAGCTCAAGGGAAGGACGAGACCAGTGATTCGTACATTCAAGATGTTTTCCATTTGTGCCGAGAAGTGAATCCGGCTATGATGGAAAATGAAATAGTTGCACACTTGACGAAGGGAATATCGGAGGAGATATATCAGTCAATCATCATTTTAGACATTGCAAATATCGATGAGTTCATCAAATGGTGCCGAAAAATCGAGGCTTCACATAAACAACGTGTAAATAAACGTGTAGTATTCGACAGACTACCAAATGTTGCCGCCATCGATTCAGCAGACTCTGAATCAATGGAAGACTTACTGCGACGCATCGTGCGTGAAGTTCATCGCGCACTGAATCCAGTGTCAACTACCCCTTAACCATCTTTTCTGAAAGAAAATTTCCGAGAAGAGATTGAAAGAAGTCCTCAAAAAAGATAATAAATTCACGTGGAACTTTGACCAACAGGATGCTTTTGATACCTTGAAAAGTAGAAGTTCGTTTTATGTATAAAAGAAACATTCGCGCTTTTAAATACTTTTATTTTATATTATTACTTGTAAATAAAATTTGGAAATATTTTGCATTCTGATCAATAAATTATTTTTACTTAAACTTTTGCTATACTCGTTATCACTACCGTGACAATATTCTGCTACAATTTATGGATTGCCTCCATTTTAATTGTTTGGGTTTCTAGTGGGTGTACCAAAGATAAACACAATATATGATTTTCAAAATGGCACTAGGACAGAACTGTTGGCTGCTTTAACGCAAGATTTGTGGACCCTCATATCACCAAGATAGATAAAATCCTATTCAAGAAATAATAAAAAGGCATCTATTGATTATGCAACTTAAGTTTCTGGTAGCTGGCACCATCTGTCGGAATAAATATTAACTAATAATTGATTTTTGATTGTTCAATCAGGGAGGGGTATTTCGGCAATTATGGAATAATTAAAAATCAACGATTAATTGATATTTATTCCGACACCTGTTCCAAATACAATTTCACACTTTTGTACTGTTTCTCACAATAAATAATTTGTTCCATATAAGTTCCCCACAATATATTTGACCTATTTAGATAAACAAGACATGATATAGGTCTGTAAAAGTCACTAGTATAGTTTTCAACCCCATTATATGCAAATGAAACCAATTACTATTTACATAATATGGAGTCTGAAAATTATTATAATGATATTAACGAATTTCTATCATCATCACTATATTGAAATATAACACAATGATAACCCAATATTGTAGGGTTATTGGGTTGAAAAGTTGTTGAATAAAAAGTTGTTTATTAATATGATTGAAAGGGGTTAAATAGAGTCATGCGATAAGTAGAATTGTTGTAGCGACAGTAGGTGATCTGTCTTGACTTAAAATCAAAGGTTGATTGTGGTCCGCTAGAGCTAAAAAAAAATTGAGAGTTGTGAACGCTTTGTGCATGCGTTGGTGATTGTGCTCTGCGGATGATTGAAATAAACTTTTGAAACGTGTTCAGGCCAGTAGTTGGGATTTTTAAATCTGGGGAACTGTGTTCAAAGAGTTTGTTGAATTTACGAAAAAAAATGTCAAGCAGTACTGTCGTTTTTCTACGTTGATGTGAAGCAATGGGTGAGAGAGAAATAGATAGTAGTGAAAAATACACTGAAGTGGTTAGAGAAATAGAATGTTGTGGATCCCCGATAGTTATAGATAAACATGGTCATATTATATGAAGGTATAAAAACAAATATATTAAATGAATAAAAATATAGAAATATAATTTTGGTTGAACAAAGTTTAAGTGGGGACAAAATCAAACATGTATTATAAAAGTAATAATAATGAAAATTAGAGTGATTTTTGACAACAAATAAATGTTTTGTAATACTAAAATACTTATAAAATTAAAGGAATTAAAAGCACGAATGTTTCTTTTATACATAATACAAATTTCTACTGCCTTTACTGCAATGAAAAAATATATTGGGAGGGCTTGGCTCATCAGTGGTGAACCCTCCCAGCGGTTTCGCCAATTTAATCCACCAGACCGCTTCTCAGAGCTCTAATACTGTATTGGACGATTCTACTTATATATGCAGCACTGAAGGATGGAATCTCAGAAATGGTTTTCAAGAAAACTATGGACATACGCTTATAGGACAGTAGAATTACATTCAAATATTTGCATCGAGCAATACTCTTCCGCAAACCATAAAGACATGGTCAGTTAGACATAAATTAACACAAAGCAATAACTCGCCATCTATACATAAAAATTAAAGGAATTAAAAGCACGAATGTTTCTTTTTATTATGAAAAATAAAAGTAAAATTGAATTTTTTTAATAATGTTGGATTAAAAAGTTTTGATTATATAATTGAAAGGTAAAAATAAAAATAGAATATTTTATACAAAAATAGAATATAATTAAATATTGTTATCAATTAACATGTAAAATGTTTGATATGTAGTACAAATTTTGAGATTTACAGAGGATTGAAAATATCAAAATGTTCAATTTTGGGTAGGTCTTGGTAAAATTCCAATATCTAAATGTTTTAAAAGTTAGGTTAAGATATCGACTGCTAATGTAGTAAAAGGTGTGGAATAAAAGGAATGCGGGACACGGCCCTAATTTACTGGAGGCGAGTTAGGTGGAAGCGTGGCGATGGATTTAGTGACGCGGGAATTTTGTCTCGAGATGTTTAGTCCATCTTTACGACCGGGGTGCGATGGGACAGTGATTTGTATTGTTTTTGAAGGGGGAGATATGGGGCTTGTCTGCGGCGCACGTGCGTTAAATTCTTTCTCCTCTAGTCTGGATTTGGTGGGTTCAAAGATATCTTTATATTGTGTGAAAGAGAGTAATTAAGTAAGTAATACAGATCCAAATGGGTTGGTGTAGAGCAGGGGTGGCGAACGTGCGGCCTTGAGGCCGCATGTGGCCTTTTCTTGCCCAAGTTGTGGCCTTTTCATAAATTCAAAATTATAATTTTTGTGTGGCAGTTTTCAATTACTTTCATTATTTTATTGAAAATATCTAATTCAAATGTCATACATTATATAATATACACATAATATTTATATATATGAAAAAACAATAGAAAAAAAATAAGTGGGTCAGGTGTTGATATTAAAAATAAAGAAGGCATCTCCTGATTTATTTATATATATATGGATGCGGCCTTCTCAAACATGGTAAAATGAAAATTGGTCTTCTAATATGTAGATAGAATTGGTTTGTGTATTTAACTGGAAATTTTCTGGTCGCTACTCGAGGTTTGTTTTAAAACAATAGATGCTAAATATATCTGGATTTAAATGTAGGAATGACTGGGAGTTTGTAGGCGGTATAATTCGTAATAGTTGCGTCTCGAAGATATCTGGAGTCAAATGATTGAATTCACTGAGATATACATCTTGAGACAAACGCTGTGGGTTTTGAAAAATCGGGGATGTGGAGGTGTGATGTACAGAACATTCTCTGTGTAATAATATCAGCACTGATAAATCCTACAAAGGGGTTTCGTGATAGTAAATCTGCTTCGTACTGTTGGCTGCCTTTGAGGTAGTGGATTTCGTAATTATAGGTAGATAGTCTCAGGCTCCATCTAAAGAGTCGTCCTGACGGATTTTTTTTATAGTTTTAAGCCATTGTAAAGATTGGTGATCTCTGTATATGGTAAATTTTATACTGGTGAGGTATATTCGGAATTTGTCTACACTTTCGACGATGGCGAGGCACTCAAGTTCGGAAACGGTGTAGTGGCTCTCATATGCTCTAAGGGCGCGGCTGAAATATTGTACAGGATGTACTTGTCCGTCTGGATGTACCTGCTTGAGTATTGTAATGATTCCATATGCAAATTTTATTCTTAAAGAAAAATGCAGCATATATGTAGATATGTATTAATTTTCTGATTGAAAATTAAATATGTAAAATGATTGGATGTATATAGAGTATAAGAGGAGAGTGAAAGTATCTTATTTATAGAAATAAATGGTTTATACCTTATAGTGTTCGTCAAGTGCTATTTTTGTTAGGTAGAGAACACGACAACATGGCGCAGCAGGCAGGATATTCTCTTAGAAGCGGAACCAAGAAAGCACTGAAGGAGTAACTTGGAATTGTGGACAGAGGAAAAAGTGACAGCAAAGGTCAATCAAAAACTGATCCAAGTAAAGAAAATCTACTTAAGGATGAGAAGCCAGATATAGTTCCTGGGAGTTCTCAAGTCGAGGCCAACGTCGCTGCACTCGTTACTGTACTAAATAACCAACAGCAGTTGCTTAATAAACTTGTAGAGCTGCATCTGGCGACAGGACAGGAGAGAATGGCTAAAATGGAAATTGAAAGGTTTAATGGAAAGAATGTTGATTCGTTGATTTGGATCCAAAATTACGAAATAATCTGTCAGAATAATAACTGGAAATCTTCTCAAACTAAAGTAAATGGAATGCGTGCATTGTTAGAAGATACCGCCTTGCTTTGGTATGACTTCCAAGATAAAAAAAGTAGCAGGTGGAGATTGGGAGGAATGGAAGAATGATTTCATTGAGGCGTTTCGCGAGGATCCCATCTCCAGATTTGATAAAGCTGTTAAATGGCAATATCGCAGTGTGGACTATTTTTTATAAAAAAAACGGTGGCTACTTCAGCTGGGCTTGCCCGGAGCTTCAGAGAGAATATTGATAACTGGCATCTTGCACGGCCTACCAGAAGAAATGCAACAACGTTTGGCTGTGATCCCATTCTACACCACTATAAAATTAAGAAAAGTTCTTGAGAGATGTAGGCCTTCCATTCGCCCATTAGAAAAGCACACTTCGAAAAAACTAGAAAATGAGGGTTGGCCTTTCCCTCCGTCAGAAAGGTTACACTGGTCAACAAGATTTTTGCACAAGAGAACCTGATTATGTTTCTAGTGTAACTTTTCATGCTGAACTCAAAAATCTAATCAGATATTTCCCATCACGTATGGTTTTTGCGTGACGGTCTTTTTTTAGTATTGGGATAAATACACTAAAAATTGCAAACAATGTCACGTAACTGGTTTATCAAAAATATTTTTCTTTGTCCACAAATAAATAGCATCTTATCTACATGTCCTGAATCCAAATATACCATAAGTTTTTTTCTATTACACAATATTTCTGAGATACACCTACTTGAATTTGGAAATATTGTTAATATAAAGGCATATATGAACGAAACATATTTATTATTGAAAAGCAGTGACAGTGGATTTTCTTCTATACGTTGCTTGTGGTAGATCCCTCTTGAGTGCCCAGCAGTCGTCGGCAAGCATAGCGGGACTCCATTTACCTTGGTACCGCTTCTCCATGCTTGATATAGCTTGATGAAACCTCTGACCATGCTCATCGCTAACTGCGCCAAGATTGTCTGGAAAGAAATCTAGATGTGAATGCAGGAAATGGATCTTGAGGGACATGTTACATCCCAGTGCCTTGTAGGAAAGCAACAGATCATTAACTATGTCTCGGTAATTTTCAACCTTGACACTTCCTAAGAAGTTTTTGCAAACGTTTCTAAAGGAATTCCATGCTGCTGCTTCAACTTCATTCAAACTATTTTGAAAATTTCCATCCTGCTGCAATTCTCGAATCTGAGGTCCAACGAAAATGCCTTCTTTAATATTCGCTTCACTTATACTAGAAATTTTTTGTTTTAGGTAGGCAAATCCACTGGCATTTCGATCCATTGCCTTGACAAAGTTCTTCATTAATCCCAGTTCAATATGTAATGGTGGTAAGTAAATATTTTCTGAATCGATCAGGGGGTAGATTTGCAATATTTTTATATCCTGGAGTAAAGATTTTACGGTTTGACCAGATTTTTTTAATGTAATGCCTTTCCCTATCTCTGCTATCCCACTCACACAGAAAACAACAAAATTTTGTGTATCCAAGCTGTAATCCCCGCAAGAGAGCAACGACTTTCAAATCGCTGCATATTTTCCAACCGTATCTTTCATATTCTATCTTTTTCAAAAGCAGTTTCATGTTTTCGTAAGTCTCTTTCATGTTGGATGCATGTATTTATCCCAATACTAAAAAAAAGATCGTCAGGCAAAAACCATGGGTGATGGGAAATTTCTGATTAGATTTTTGAGTTCAGCATGAAAAGTTACACTAGAAACAACATCAGGTTCTCTTGTGCAAAAAAAAAAGTTTTTTTTTGTAGACCTGTGTTATTATACTTTTCCTGTTTTTCCCCTAACTCAATGCTTCCGGTTAATGTTAATGGAGTAAAATTAAATGCATTTTTGGATCCTCTGGCTCATCCATTGATTTGATTCGAAAAAACACTCTAGAAAAGTATGGCTGGAAAAATCATCCGGCAAAGACAAAATTAACAACAATAAATCATAATAGCATTTTTGCATCTGAATGTATTGAACTTGAGCTTGAAGCAGATAATCGTAGAATCGAGGTAACTTCAGTGATTCTTGAAGAGATGCCTTTCGAGATTCTGCTAGGAAAGCCAACCATGAAAAATTTCAAAATCTAATGGGATTTTCATTCTGATAACATCAAATGTTTGGCCTTGAATGCTAATGAATATGCATTTACGATTAATGATGTTCAGTAAAAGTTCCCAAGTCTTTGTCGATTTTCTCGGATTAGGATCCCAAAATTTGAGGTAGACTTTTGTTGAAACCTGATTGCAATGTTATTCGGTCTAAACCACATTCAACGTCTGAATACAAAAGAAAATGGATATCTAATAAAATTAAAGAAATGCTTGACCAGGGAATCATTGTTCCATTTACCTCAGAGTTTGCATCACCATGCGTACTTGTTCCAAAAAAGGATTCCTCCTTTAGACTCTGTCAGGACTATCGAAGGCTCAATCAGGAAACTAATTTGGATCCCTTGCCCAGCATTGATAGGATTATAGACCGATATGGGCGTTGCCATTATAATACAAAAATTGATTTACGAAACGGATATTGGCAAATATGACTAACTAGAGAATCCAGAAATTTTTCTCTGTTTGTAACACAAGAAGGTCTGTACGAATTCACGAGGTTACCGTTTGGTTGGAAAAATTCCCCTCCCAAATTCCAACGCATAATGACTGAAATATTGGGGGATCTGCTAGATCGAAGAGTAGTTGTCTATATTGATGACATCTGTTGTGGTGCACCCATTAAAGAATAATGTGCAGCCCTATCCTACAAGATTCTCACTAGACTGGCCAAATTTGATATGGCCATTAACCTGGAGAAATGTTAGTTTTGCGTTCCTCAAGTGGAGTTACTAGGAAGAAGAATAAATGGCGATTTCAAACACATGAGGGATCAGGTGATTGAAAAGGTGAAGAATATGAGGAGGCCTTACAATTTGAAATCCCTACAATGTTTAACTGGCTTAACTGGGCATTTCAGGCCGTATATACCAAATTATGCTATGATAATACGACCATTGGATGCCTTGAAAAGAAAAGACTCCATTTTTACATGGACAGAAGAATGTGAGGAGTCGTATTTGAAATTACTTACCCTGATTACATCCAACCCGATTTTAAGGATTCCCGATGGTTCTCTTCAATACGAGCTGTCTACCGACGCTTCTTACTATGGAACGGGAGCAGTATTATACCAACGAGATATTACCGAAAATAAAAACCGACAATTACGAGTAATAAGTTATTATTCATATACGTTTACAAGAGCGGAACAGAATTATTCTGTTACTGAAAAGGAATGTCTTGCTGGGTTGAAAGCAGTTAAACATTTCCGCGCATATTTGGAATGTAAACCTTTTACAGTCCACACCGATCACCGCGCGTTGACTCAACTGCTTTCCTGCGGAAATCTCGGAGACAGACTTGCCAGATGGCAACTGTTCCTCAGTTCGTTTGAAATGAATATTAATCACCGATCAGGAAAGGAATTACAAGGTGCCGACGCTTTGTCGAGATTGGCCATTGATTCTCCCACAGATCCAAATAAATCCATATTATGGACGAATCACCGGAGCATTGATCTGAGCTCGGAGATAACAACAAGTACTTGGTTCCTCCCGAGGATAGAGATTCTATCTTGCTCTTATATCATGATGATCCTCTCTCAGGTGACCACTCTGGGTTGTTGAGAACCTATCATAAATTAAGGCAGCGATTCTACTGGTATAAGATGAAAAATGATATACGCGCGGTTACATAGCCTCTTGCCCTGTTTGTCAAGTTCAAATACAAGTACAAACCAAATCATATGAGCTTGCCGCCACAATCACAGGAGCCTTTCCATACTGTGCATTTAGATTATGCCGAAGCTCCAACTAAGGGAGATGCTATATCAACCTTTTTAATAGTAATAGATGAAGCAACAAGCTTAGCCCAGGCTAAAGCTATAAAACAAGATGGGCTATCATTGATAAATTATTTCGAACAACATGAAAATCTCAAGAAAGTGCGCACTATAATTACAGATTAAGGAAAGTCCTTTGTTAACGGAAAATTCCCGGAATGGGCAAAATCTAAAAACATAAGACTGATCACGACAACTCCCTATCATCCAACTGGAAATGGTCTGGCGGAAAGAACCATAAGAGAAATAAATACCTTTCTCGCCTGTTACCCTCATTTCAAAGGAAGATGGAAGTCCTGTCTAGAGGGAGCAATTCGGTTTCATAACCGCTCCTACAATTCTTACCTGGGTTGCTCGCCTATATTTAAATATACAAAGCAATCTCCACGCTTACCTGCTGATGATGAGCTTGGTAGAAGTTGCCAACTTGAAGAAAAGGATAGAGACGAAGAAGGACAACACCAATATCGACAAAAAACAAAATTTTACTATAATAAAAAACAAAGAAGATCACCACCTCAGCAAAAAGTTGGAGATTATGTGCTGATACGTCATCAAAGGAAAGGAAAAGAATGGCACCAGATTGGACCATATGAAGTCTGTCGTGTAACTGAAATGGACGGTCTGGTTAAGTACATAGAATACTATTTCCATAATCGTCAGACCAGAACCGCTCACATATCCAATGTCCAGCCTTTCAACATCCGGACAAAGGGAACCACCGTGGAAATAAATTCATCTCAGGAGTGATGATGGATCTTCGGTGGAGGGTGCTGTAATGATTCCATATGCAAATTTTATTCTTAAAGAAATAATCTACTGTATACATATATAAATGAATGTATGTGTGTGTGTGTGTGTGTGTGTCCTTTATGCCTGACCAAACCACTCATTGGAACGCCATGAAACTTTGGGAAGTTATTTAGTATAGTACTGGGAAGGTTTCTGTAAAATTATTTCTTGAATATCTTGAATATCCTTAGAGTTATTTGCAGATTTGTAGATTTAACTCGCAAGCAGCGCCACCATTGCGACGATGTTAACAAGTTTTTTTTTATCTATAAGTTTTATTATCACTAAGTTTATTATCTTAAAGATTATTTATCAAAAGTAATATTATCTCAGGATGACACGGCAATTTATTTGAGACAATAATAATGATACAATTCCAAGGCAAAGATACTAATTACTGAGGGAATCAATTAATATTGATTTTATTCAACTTATCGAGTATTTTTCAAGGGACCGGGAAAAATGTTCACTAGATAAAACGATGATTTTGTAATGTAGAAAATTAGGAAAGACAAAATTCAGGATGACACGGCACACAGGGACCGGGAAAAAAATGTTCACTTTATCGAGAGATTCAAATTTACGAGTTTCAAATAATCAAAATATATCTTTTATTTTTTTTTATAAGTTTATAGAGAATTGTTTTAACAAATGTTCGTTAGACAAACCTTTACTCGGGTAAAACACGGGCGAAGCCGGGTACATCCGCTAGTTAATTATAAAAAACACTTTTTAAAAAAGAGCTTTTATTTAAAATGCACTAAAAATAACAAATATTTCTGAAGTATTGCTTTTTTTTCTGAAGGTACTATTTAACAAATAAAATAATAGACTTAGAAATAAAAGCGGTGGTGGATTATAATCATTTATGCAGCAAATAGGTATAAATTTAATGAAAGGCATAATTTTGTTAATCATTTGCTTCATATAAAATCACATTGATCTCAAATTTATTATTATTGTACCACACCGCTTTTATTTCTAAGTCTATTATTTTATTTGTTAAATGGTACCTTCAGAAAAAAGCAATACTTCAGAAATATTTATTTTGTTATTTTTAGTGCATTTTAAATAAAAGCTTTTTTAAAAGTGTTTTATAATTAATTATTAACGCTATTTTTAGTTGTATATATGCCAGTCCAAAAAAAAAAAAAGCCTTATCACTGAGACGACGTTGACCTTAAATAGCTGCATGCCTGCTTGCAGCAGATTGGTCAATTCCTCGTGGGAGGTCGGAAGTGACGTAAGCAAAATCCGTTACTAACAGAAGTGCGTCTCTTTGCTTTTGGGAACCCTAATTTTTTTTTAATCATATTACTAAGTTAGAGACACCCAGTGGATTATTGTTAGGAGATAATTGGTACAAATAAAATTTGAATTATAATTAAACAATCGATTAGATAGTTAAAAGTAACAACATACTAATTGAAAAAGGGGAACTATTCAAAAAGGTGTCGTGAAATGTATGGTGGTATATTGTTACACACACACCTATATATATATAATGAATATAAATATATGCGTGATGATATTGGAATAAGATGACTAAATTATAACAGATAAAATGTATATATGTAATAATGTGTTGAGATCCTTATCTGTGATTAGGGATCCTGTCGACTCTCTGTAATAATGCGTTGGAGTTCTGGTTGACTCTTGTAGTACCTCGTCGACTCTCTGTAATAAGGTGATGTAACCGAGAGGGACAGTCAGGGGTGGAGAGTTTTCCAGTACCTCTCTGCACCTTGTAGGATCTTTAACAGTTCTCACAGGGTTCAGGCAGTCGTGGTCGAGGCAGAGTGGAAAACTGGGGAATGTCCACACACACAAAACGAAGCGACACAGTTGAAAGAAAGTTCCTTGAATAGATAAAAAGTCGAGCCAAAAGCAAAGATGGAGATAGGAGTAGCGTTTCTTACTGACTACATGGTGAAATGAGGTGGAACTTGGAGACAGCCGGCGACGCGCTGATGGGGAACTGAGCTGACTGCTGTTGCTACGGGCCTTTTTATACTACGAGAATTGGGTCATGCACGTGTCGAGGGACACCGGACACTGGCGACAGTCTGTCGCTTCCAATCTATCTTTAGAAGTTACTTTGTAATTCTCTCAATCTTGCTTTTGACTTAGTTTTTAATCTATTATATAGTTTTATTTATTTATCCTCAGTACATTACATTTGGTGATGCAAGGAGACATGTCAATTATGCATATAATTAGTTATAGTTTATAATTAGTTCTATATACAACATGACAATCTTGTTATAAATATTATAATATATAGGGTTGTTGGTTTAAATTATCATAGATGGGCCCCGTGAGTGAAAGGGTTTATCCGGGTTTAAGCGGGTAAAGCCTCTCTAACACAGGTAAGTAATTAAAATTTCTTTTAATTAATTAAAACTGTGAGGGTAAAGGGCTATAACAAGATGTTTATTTGGCTATATCTGAAAATTGTAAAAATTAAAACTTATGTTTAATTTAAAAGTTATGATATTCATTATAAAAGAGAACTGTAGATAAAACCTTTGTTTGCTAAAAAAAAATAATGATGTTCTAAAAGATTGTTGGCGGGCGTTGGAAAGGGTTAGGGGTTGAAGAATATGCAATTGTAAGTGTTGCACAGACAATCAAATACTGAGATCCAGGTGCAAAGCGAGGATATAGACTTGTGCGTCTTCCTAGGCAATGTTTCACCTGCGATCCTGTATAAGGTTACAGTGCTTTGTCACAATTGTAGGGTTATTGGTTGAAAAGTTGTTGAAGAAAAGAATTAATATGATTGAAAGGGGTGGTAGAGCCATGCGATAAGTAGAATTGTTGTATCGACAGTAGGTGGTCTGACTTGACTTGAAATCAAAGGTTGATTGTGGTCCGCTAGAGCTGAAAAAATTGAAAGTTGAAAAAAGTGAACGCTTTGTGCATGCGTTGGTGATGTGCTCTGCGGATGATTGAAATAAACTTTTGAAACGTGTTCAGACCAAAAGTCGAGACTTGTACTTCTGGGGAACGGTGTTTTCAAAGAGTTTGTTGAATTACGAAATCAAAAGAAAAATTGTCAAGCAGTGCTGTCGTTTCTAGCAATGGCTGAAATAGGTAGTGAAAAAAGTATAGGGAAGTGATTAGTAAGTAGGATTATTGAAAAACGATTGTTGTATGCCCGGTGGTTGCTGATAAATAAACATTGTCATATAATAAAGTTACTTAAACAAAAATAAAATATGGTGAATAAAAAGATAGAAATATGATTGCTGATAACAACAGTATAAGGGGATAAGATCAAACATGTAATATACAAAAGACATAATAATGAATTAGCAAAATATAAAAGATATAATAATGAGAATTAGTAATATATAAAAGATATAATAATGAATTAAAAATGATTATTGAAAGAATTAAATGTTTTGCCATACTAAAATAATATCATGAAGAATAAAATTGTTAAAATAAAGTTGTTAAAATAATGTTGGAATAAAAATTTGATTATATAATTGAAAAGTAAAAAAATAAAAATAATTATTCAAGATTTTATACAAAGTTATAATATAATTAAAGATTATTAATGATTAGATAAATGTTAAGTAGTGAAAAATGGAACAAAAATTGTCTCTTTGGAAGAAAAGTTACAACTGTGGTGTGTAACTAGGTCATTTCCCTTTTGGTACACATTGGTGTTTCTATGTCTCTGAAACTGGGAATACGTGATCTGACATGTTCATGGTGATATGTAGAGAATGTTTTCTCTTTTGCGTGCTGGGGTATAGAAAAACAAAGACATATAGCATACAAATATAAAATAAATGATAACTTGATTGATTCTTTAAAAAATGGATTGCATTGACGAAGATGATTGTAATATATAACAATAAAGGGTTAACATTATATAAAAGATGGCGTTCTAGTTTATAAAAAATATTCCATACTGGGCGTGAAAATAATGTAAAAGTTGTAAAACACACAATGATAATTGAAGATATAAAGTTTTATGATAATTCAATATTAAAGTTCAAATTAATAAGTAAATTGGGTAATTATTGGTAAGTCAATTAGTTTTAGGTGCTGCAATCTATCCGTCCTGCTAGTTGGACCACTTGTTTCAGGTACAGGCGTACTGGAATTGGAGGTGTCATGTTAACCTGACGCCGCTGCTGTTTATTGATGTTGGCGGACGTTGTGAGTCACCCTGCTGGCTGGAAAAAAATCTCTCAGCACAGTGGTACTTGTCTATTTGAAAATATAGTTTTCTCTGTGTTTGCAAGCGCTGTGTCTCGACGTTGTTGCGGACTTATAAAAAATGTTATTCAATGATGTCAGGTTAAATGTGAATAAAAGTGCGACTTCAACGTAGACACGCTTTGGTGAGGTGTCACAGGCATGAAGGCGTCTTGGGCCTGTTAAGTGAGAAAAATTGTTGTGGTGTGCTGTGTGACACTAGTGGGTGGATTGAATAGAAAGGTGTCACGTGAAGTCTTTGTTTTTGGTACAGCATCTAACTAGTTTCCGAATGAATAACAAATTTATTAGTCATGGGTGGTTGTTGTACGAAACACATCGAGAATTTTCAGATTGTTTATAGAGGTGGTATGTTTATCGTGAAATCTTTGTGTTCGCGACGATATGGAGCTCGTGTGGCCAATTGGAGAAAGTAAGGTGGGAATGTGTTGAAGTTCGTTCCGAGGGATGTGTGAATTATTAATAATTATGCATGTAAAAAGAAAAGGACGAGGGAGTGTAGCTATGCTGGAATTTTTAACTTGTTTTGGGGAAGGACAGTTACATTTCTAGTTGTGCTTTTGAAGATATTGTATCTTTCGATTTTTGCATTAAAAAAAAATGCGTTTCATCTATGTTTATTAAAATTTGAATATATTTTTTAAATCGTTGCTTATGTTAGTGCGAAAATTATACTTGTAAAAGGGCAATGGCATGATAGTGACTTAATTTGAATGGGGCGTGTACATAAAATAGTGAACATAACAATGATTTTTTGCAAAGTTTTGTGTATTTAAGTAAGACTTTGGTGTTTTTTTGGTATAAAAATAAGGTATTAAGAGAAACACACAAATAAGTTTAGAATTATGATTCGAGTAATTTAAATATAATATGATTTTTTTTAAAACTGTAAGATTGCAAGTAATGAATTAAAATTTAAAAGTTGCTTAAAATAAAGTAAAAAATGATAAATGAGGGTGTACAATATTTAAAATTTGAATTGAAATGCTATAAAAATGGTAAAATTTGATTTAAAAAATAATTACAGTAAAAATAAACATTATATTTATGGAAAATCAAGTTGTTAGCATGAAGAGAGAGTTAAGTAGATTTTTTAAAAACTCACAGTTTTTATGATTGTTCAGTCAGGAGACTTGGTCTTTGGTTGTTGTCCTGATGACGTGGAAGGCGTCTTGTAGAGCTTGTAGAAGCTTGTGACTTCTGTTTGGCGATGGTGGCATGTCGTCTGGATGGTTGCGTTGTAAGGTCGAAGGTGGGTAACTTCTCACCGGCTTATTTTGCGGGATGTTCGGCTGTGTCGTTGGGGGGAAGATTGCTTGGTCGTTTCGTTGGAAGGGCGTGCTTGTTCCTCCATCTTTGCTTCTTGGCTCTTCTATCTATCTGGACAGTCTTTTTACCTTCTTCGTTGTGGTCTCCTTCGTTGTGGTAATCCTGTCGACTATCTGTAATAATGTGTTGAGATCCTTATCTGTGATTAGGGATCCTGTCGACTCTCTGTAATAATGCGTTGGAGTTCTGGTTGACTCTTGTAGTACCTCGTCGACTCTCTGTAATAAGGTGATGTAACCGAGAGGGACAGTCAGGGGTGGAGAGTTTTCCAGTACCTCTCTGCACCTTGTAGGATCTTTAACAGTTCTCACAGGGTACAGGCAGTCGTGGTCGAGGCAGAGTGGAAAACTGGGGAATGTCCACACACACAAAACGAAGCGACACAGTTGAAAGAAAGTTCCTTGAATAGATAAAAAGTCGAGCCAAAAGCAAAGATGGAGATAGGAGTAGCGTTTCTTACTGACTACATGGTGAAATGAGGTGGAACTTGGAGACAGCCGGCGACGCGCTGATGGGGAACTGAGCTGACTGCTGTTGCTACGGGCCTTTTTATACTACGAGAATTGGGTCATGCACGTGTCGAGGGACACCGGACACTGGCGACAGTCTGTCGCTTCCAATCTATCTTTAGAAGTTACTTTGTAATTCTCTCAATCTTGCTTTTGACTTAGTTTTTAATCTATTATATAGTTTTATTTATTTATCCTCAGTACATTACATTTGGTGATGCAAGGAGACATGTCAATTATGCATATAATTAGTTATAGTTTATAATTAGTTCTATATACAACATGACAATCTTGTTATAAATATTATAATATATAGGGTTGTTGGTTTAAATTATCATATATATTTGTTGGCTTTTCTCATTTATTTGCTTGTAATTCCAAGGACGTTTTAGATAGGAATCTGAATATTTGGATTTTTAATTCCTTCCATGTCTTGAACATTTATTGAAAAAATCCTACGCAACCTCCAGCATTGTCGCATTTTTAGCCAAGAAAAATCGAAATTGACAGGTTCTGGGAAAAAATAATTGTTTTTTAGTAAGAAAATTATGATGAAAATATTGCTGTATCATGTTTGATAATCAGATACAAAATAATATAGGGAAAAATTTCCAAAAGAGCAGAGACCACGAGTGAAGCGAGTTCACTTTTAGTATGCAGAAACAAAATTCTAACAGAAAACATTCATTCGAGTAGAAGACACAAAGCCAGATCATCTATATATATAAAAATGAATGTATGTGTGTGTGTGCGTCTGTCTGTCCTTTATGCCTGACCAAACCACTCAGTGGAACGCCATGAAACTTTGGAAAGTTATTTAGTATAGTACTGGAAAGGTTTCTAGCAAATAAAATTTTTGAAATAACTTTTCGCCTAAAAATAATCAAGATAAATATTCTAATGTATCTGTTATAATTCAACAATCTGCTCTAAATATTATCATGCATATAGAAAAAAATGATTATATGCCTCTTCTTTATGCCGGACCAAACTACTCATTTCATCGCAATTTAACTTTGAGAAATTGTTAAATATACTACCAGAAAGGTTTCTATCTAATTATTAGTTTGAAAAACCTTTTTTTTTTGAAAAAAAAAGGACAAATATTAATTAATCTGTTATATTTTCAGCACTCTGATTTATTATCTCTGTATTATCTTTATATCTTCTATATTAATAAAATGCAAATTTCATAAGTGGTGTTCGCTAAAAACTTTCGTTACAATGCATCAATTTCGACCAAATTTTCAACATTTATGTAAAACGAGATGGAGCAGGTTTTGCTTAACATCAAAATATTTTTTCCTAACTTTAACATGCGTAACTTCGCTGTTATCGATTAAATACAAAAAAAAATCAACAGAGTTAATTTTATTTATATATAAATACAAAAAAAATCAGCAATTCATTCAACTCAATCTAAAAAAATATCCAAAACAAGCAATTTTAAGATAACACCATACGTAAAACAGTCGGCCAAGAAAACAACAACGATATTACATCTTTCTCACATATTCACACACAATCTTGATTAATAATTAAAACTAATCTTTAACATTGTTTATTATACTTCATAATATATAATATTCGTTAGGCAAACTTTAACTCGGATAAAACCCGGGCGAAGCCGGGTACACATCCGCTAGTATATATATACTAGCGGACGTACCCGGCTTCGCCCGGGTTTTACCCGAGTAAAAGTTTGTCTAACGAATCTCTCGATAAAGTGAACATTTTTTTCCCGGTCCCTTGAAAAATACTCGATAAGTTGAATAAAATCAATATTAATTGGTTCCCTCGGTAATTGGAAGTTAAAGGAATAGTATCTTGCCTTGGAATTGTATCATTATTCTTGTATGGATGTACCCGGCTTCGCCTGGGTTTTACCCGAGTAAAGGTTTGTTTAACGAATCTCTCGATAAAGTGAACATTTTTTCCCGGTCCCTTGAAAAATACTCGATAAGTTGAATAAAATCAATATTAATTGGTTCCCTCGGTAATTGGAATTTAAAGGAATAGTATCTTGCCTTGGAATTGTATCATTATTCTTGTATGGATGTACCCAGCTTCGCCCGGGTTTTACCCGAGTAAAAGTTTGTCTAACGAATCTCTCGATAAAGTGAACATTTTTTCCCGGTCCCTTGAAAAATACTCGATAAGTTGAATAAAATCAATATTAATTGGTTCCCTCGGTAATTGGAAGTTAAAGGAATAGTATCTTGCCTTGGAATTGTATCATTATTCTTGTATGGATGTACCCGGCTTCGCCCGGGTTTTACCCGAGTAAAGGTTTGTTTAACGAATCTCTCGATAAAGTGAACATTTTTTCCCGGTCACTTGAAAAATAGTCGATAAGTTGAATAAAATCAATAATAATTGGTTCCCTCGGTAATTGGAAGTTAAAGGAATAGTATCTTGCCTTTGAATTGTATCATTATTCTTGTCTCAAATAAATTGCCGTGGCATCCTGAATTTTGTCTTTCCTAATTTTCTACATTACAAAATCATCGTATCATCATGATAATATTTAGAGCATTGTTGAATTATAACAGATAAATTAGAATATTTATCTTGATTATTTCTAGGCGAAAAGTTATTTCAAAAATTTTATTTGCTAGAAACCTTCCCAGTACTATACTAAATTACTTCCCAAAGTTTCATGGCGATCCAATGAGTGGTTTGGTCAGGCATAAAGGACAAACAAACAGACACACATACATTCATTTTTATATATATAGATAAATCAAAATTTGTCTGTCTGTTTATCGATAAACTCAGAAACTACTTAACCAAATGTCACCAAATTTTTCACATAACTACCAATGACCCTGAAGATGAAGAATTTACAATGCTTTGAAATTAAGTAAAAAAAAAAATTAAAATCTATATTTTATCTTTGTGTATAACTTTATTTATATAGCCACTTGCTATTTGACCATTTCGAACTTTGGGGAAAGTTATAAAGCTATTTTTTGTCAGATTTTCTTTTTTGTTTCGTTTATTTCCCAAATTCCATTTAAAAAAATATTAAAAATTATCATCATTATAAAGAAGGTTTTCAATGTGTCTGTATTTAAATTATTAATGACATTTTTGAAAGTGAAACAGTGTATACGGTATTAAATATGTATAATAGAACAATGGCTTAAAATATAATAGAAAGTAAGCTGAATGGAGACAAAAAAAAATGTTAAGAATTCCTTATGAATTGAAATGAAGTGATTTTGCCTATAAAATATTAAAAAATATATACTGGATTGATACATATTCAAAATGGTTAAAATGGCATTTATTAAGCCAAACAGTGTGAAAAAATAGATACAGTAGAGCTTCCATTGAGAGGATGCCTAAAATCGTAGCTTAACCCGTCTCTCCAAGATGCAGTCTCTTATTAAAGGTCTATTAGAGATTCTTTAATATCAATTAGAATCTCCAATGAGAGACCACCTACAGGAGAAACAAGTTGAGTCATGTTTTAAGTGGTCTTTCTTAAGAGACTCTATTTACATATATTAAAATCAACATTTTCTCACTGTTATGTTTAATTACTGCTAATCTCTATATATAAAAATAAATGTATGTCTGTCTATCTGTCAATTATTAATTGGACTGAGCGAGTATTGTGAGTTTCATTATTCTATATGGTCTGGAAGCATATTAAAATTGATTATACAATATTTGAAAGGAAAATTGGAAATTTGTCCGTTCTTGGCCAACCTGACAACCCAAGAAGTCTGAAAATTGGTCAGCTAGCATTGTCATCAGGTTTATAAATGTGTACCAAATTTCATATTTCTAGGTGCCCTATAAGTATATTAAAAATTGATTACAAGATTTGGCGACAGACATGCAGACAGACAGATAGGCGAGTTAAATAAAAGCTTTTAAAAATGCATCATATATGTAGATATGTATTAATTTTCTAATATAAAATTAAATATGTAAAATGATTGGATGTATAAAGAGTGTAAGAGGAGAGTGAAAGTATCTTATTTATATAAATAAATTGTTTAGTCCTTATAGTGTTCGTCAAGTGCTATTTTTGTTAGGTAGAGAACACAACAAGTATGCTTGCGATCCCTTGGGTGGATGCGTCGCAATAAAGGCGGCATGGCAAACCGACTGGATACTAGTATAGTACTGGTTTACTTGTTAAACTCTCTTTGAGAGTGGTGAAGGCTTGTTGACAGTCTGGGTCCCAATTCCATTTCACATCTGTTTTAAGTAGTTTATTTAAAGGTGCTCGTATGTGTTGTGTTTCGACTTTGTTGCGGACTTAGTGAAAATGTTATTCATTGATTTCAGATTAGATGTGGGGTGAAAGTGCGACTTTTGACGTGGACACACTTTGAGGTGAGATGTGTCAAAGGCGTGAAGGCGTCTTTGGCCTGAGAAGTGAGAAAAATTGTTGTGTTCCGCTGTGTGACACGAGTGAAGTGAATTGAATGGAAAGGTGTCACGTGAAGTCGTTGTTTTTGGTACAGCATCTAACTTGTTTCACCATGAATGACAAATTTACTGGTCATGGGTGGTGGTTGTATAAAACACATCGAGATATTTTGGCTGTTAGTGGATGTTGCACGTTTAGTGGCGACGATATGGAGCTTGTGTGGCTCGAGATTGATTTGTTGCTAAGTCGCGCGCTAATAGCTGGTGGCTAATTGGTGGTGGATATTTACTTTTCAAGGTGTGATTTTGAAGATATTGTATCTTTCGGTTTTTGCAATTAAAAAAATGCGTTTCACCTGTGTTTATTAAAATTTGAATATATTTTTTTAAATCGTTGATTATGGTAGTGCTAAAATTATCCTTGTAAACGGGCAATGGCGTGATAGTGACTTATAATTTGAATGGGGCGTTTACATAAAATAGTGAACATAACGATGATTTTTGCAAAGTTTTGAGTATTTGATTAAGAAATTGGAGTTTTGGTATAAAAATAAGATTTCAAGAAAAACACACAAATAAGTTTAGATTTATGATTCGAGTAAGTCCTGATCGAGGCAGAGTGGAAAGCTTGGGAATGTCCACACACAAAAAAACGAAGAGACACAGTTGTAGTAGGAAAGTTCCGTGAGCAGATAAAAGTCGATCTAAGAGCAAGATGGAGATAGAAGAGTTTTTACTGTTCTACATGGTCGATGAGGTGGACCTGGGTACAACCGACGAGGGTTCACGCTGATGGTGAAGTGACTGTAATTTCGGCTAAGGCAGAGGCTTTTTATATCTTTGCCGAGTGGGGAGAATGCGGGAATTTGTCTTTGAATGGGTGCAAAGGGCGTGGGGTGTCTGCGGTATTCTACACCCTTTGGACCTGATGGCAACGGCCTGCCAAATTCCTCTTTAGGGTTGATTTCTATCTCGATCTCTTGCTTATCTCATCTCTTAATCTATAACATAGTTTTATTTATTCATCCTCGGTTTGTACAAAGTACATTACATATGGTGATGCAATTATACATGTCAATCATGCGTATGATTATTTTTAGATGTGTTTCTATATACAACTTGAGAATCTTGTTATAAGTATTATACAATATAGGGTTGTTAGTTTAAATTACCATATATATGTAGTAATGTACAGTTGTTGTATCTGTTGGATGAATGTAGTGTGGCATGTTGGTTTGCAGTCGTGGTGGCCACAATGATTAGAGCGGTTTCAGGCGTGGAATTGAGATTACACAAAAGGACGAGGCATATTAGATGTCACCACGGAGATGGCGAAAGAGTGAGTGTAGCCGGCGCCGGTAGGGGAGCTCTGTCTAGAGGGGTCTGTCCATCATTGTGTTTCAAAGCCGACTAAACTGTTTGCATAAGAAGGGGGCATACCCGACTTGTTTTTCAGACCTATTTCCTCTTTCTGGCATCGACTGTCACTCACTCGAAATTTTATTTGTCACTTTGGCAATTACATTATACATTTATACAATACATGGAGACATAGATATATTGGAATATATTACAACAGTTTATGCCCCGGTTGATGAAAATTAGCTTATGGTGATTATAGATGAAATCATAAGATAATTATAATGGGGGGAAATAATTTGTATACAAATTGGTTTGATTATAGTATGGGGTTGTAGAATTATAACATTGGGTATGTTATCCTTAATAATAATGATTAATAATAAAAAGAAAAATGTTAAGCCCAATGTATAAAAATATATGAAAAAATATTTTTTTTTTTAATGTAAAGATATAAATATAAATTTGGGTGATTATATACAGCATTGAATGTTGGAATTGATAATTGAAAGTGCATTGAATTATAGGGTGAGCTAATTTAAAAAGTCTAGATAGGTGGACATTGAATAGATTCTGGTACTGCGATGCAATGCGACGTTATGAGATCGTAGGCATTGGTCCATCTACAGTATGCTGAAGGTATTCGACATGGGCTGTCCTATCAGACGGATTCGGGAATAGGTGGTGGAAGTTTTGGTCGAGAAAAAGAGTGGTAGAAAGTGTGGCAGAGAGAGAGTCGTTCTGTCGCATAAAAAAACGATTTGGCCGCGGTAAGGCAGTGAAAAAGAGGTGATTGAAAATTAAAAAAAAAAAAAAGAATTGCCCGAATGTGAGAAAAAAAAAGAAAAGGGGCGATAATGCTCGAACCGGGCCGTGAATGAAAAAAAAACTCATCTAACTAACTGCTCAAGAGAGAGAGAGAGAGAGAGTTCGACTGTTGGGAAGGTTACAGCGAAGAAGCGTTTGTAGTTAAGATGGAATAAATGTGAGAAATCAAAGTTTTAGCGGATAGTAACGATCTCTCTGATAAGGTATGGGCTGTGATGCCATGAGAATTTGGAGGTAAATGGTGTCGATGCATTTTCTAAAATTTTAACTTAAACATCTAAAAATAGGATTTAAAAAATAAGTTGAGAAAAAAAAATTAAAATTGAAAATTGTGTGTGATGAATGTTAGTACAATAATATATAAAAAGTAAAAAAAATGATTATAAACATTGAAGAGTAAAATAAAAGTTATCATCTCGATTGTTCATATAAAAATAAAAAGACAAAAGTAAAAACATGAAAAAACTCGAGATATATGTATTTGAAATAATTCATTAATATAAATATGCGAAACATAAAAAAAAGATGTGAGTATTTGAAATGATTAAAAATAGAAAAGTAATATGATATGAAAAGAGAGTAACAATACTAATTAATTTTAAAGAAGGAAATATATAGAACAGTTGGTGTTCAAGCCAAGACAATCTTTAAGTATACATGGATTGACATTGATGTAGAGGTTTCGGCGTGGTTGCTTGTCATGTGTGTGTTCTTATGTAATAGTGCTGTGGAATGGTTGAAAAGTGGTAGTTAAGCTGCGGTTTATTTTTCGCCAGTCGATGTGAGGCATGTAACTGCCATGATAATGATGGGCCAGGTGAAGGTGGATGTGTCCGTGTGGTGGTTGGCAAAAAAAAAAAAGGAAGGCGGTAAAGTAATACGACGGCATAGCAGCTATAGACAGTGGAATAGATGAGTGTGCCATTGTAGGAGTGATGTGTGCCGTGTGCTATATGACTATGGCATGGGGAATGTAGTTATATCGGCGTTCGTAGGTCGATGTATTTCGACATAAGTTTGACTAGATAAATGTTTGTTCACGAAGTGTTAGGCTAGATATGCTCTATTAGATAAGACTTGCGACGTGGACACGCTTTCGAGAGATAGAAAGGAAAAAAAAAAGATAAAAGTGTCACAGGAAAAATGAAGGCATAATGTAGCCTGGTAAAAGTGGAAAGAAAAAAATAGTGTTGTCAAGTCGCTGTGACACGTGCGAAAAAAAAATTGTAAATGGAAAGGTGTCACGTGAAATCGTTGTTTGGGTAAATAATCTAGCCTAATTCATCAAGAACAAGTTTACTGAAGTCATAGGTGGTGGTTGTACGAACATACAACGAGATTTTGTGAATGTTGGTGTTTAATTGTGAACGAGAGAGAAAAATTTAGCTAAGTGGGAAGCGAGTGTAAATTTTACGTTTGAAATACATTGGTAGAGGGGACGTGTGTGTGTAGAAGTTGGCTGGCGGTGACCTAGCTTTTGGGGGAATTGAACAGTCCCGCGTTATATTTAACTTTTGTTGTAGAAGGAAAGATGGTTGATTAGTAATGATTTTGTTAATTTATATTGGAAAATGGATTTTGAAAAAGGAATGTTTGATAAGGTAGCGAAAATCATCAATGGAATAAGAAAGTGGAATTATAGCAACACTTTTTTTTGAGACGTTTAAATGTAATGGTGTGATTGGATTAAAAATTGATTCTACGAAATTTAATTATAAAATGAGTGTAGGTAAAAGTGAAGGAGATGGAGGAAAATGTGAGAGTGATATATTTGCAATTTATGTTTGAAATTCAAGAATTTTCTTTTTAAAGAAGCGTTGTTATAATTAGTTGGTTTGTGGAATGTTTTTATAGAAGGAACAATGGTGAAAAGGGCATTACACTGGGTGAGGTGAGTTGGTATTTGTGAAGGCAGTTGTGATGAAGACATGGGGAAACTTTCTATAAGTGTTGGCTACATATTGTTTTTAGTTGGTAGCAGGCGTACATTTTTAAAATAACAAAAACTTGAATTTTTTCTTTAAATGAGAATTTTGAGTTATAGAAGGTTTTATTTTGAAAATGACATTATTCAAAATGAATATGTAAAAAGGGGTTTAAAGTCTAAATGTTGGTTGAGAACACAATAGTTGAAAATATTAAGGGGATAAAATTATTATGAAAAATGTGTAAAATGAAGTGTTTTTTTTTTTTTTTAATCTTGAAATGAAATTATAGTTTTCATGATATGAAGATTTTAAAGTAAATAAAAGCTGAAACGGTTAAATTAATATAGGTTAATTGGCATATAATGAAGCATTATAGGCGATTGATAGAATTTAGTAGGATGGGTATAAAATTGAATTGAGGAAACTTTGATTAAAATATAAGCAAAGAAAAAAATGATGGTTATAAATTAAATGCGATATGATTATCTAATTGCAGGGGCTAAACGTAAAATAAAATAAACGAAATAAAAATTTACTTAACAAACAATTGGATATTTAAGTTCTATATGAGTTGTACTTACAGTACAAAAGTGTCAATTGTAGTGTAGTTTGAAGTTCGCACTGGTTGATGTAGCCATGGTCACGTTCTTGGTGATGGTTGTAGAAGGCGTGAGGGAGGAGAAGTTCTCGTCGTCAGGTGGATTGTGGATGTTTGCAGTGAGCACATTGGATTTGTAATGGCGAGTAGAATGCAAGTTTTGTGGCAATTGAAGATTGGCTATCTACCTAAGGCTTGGAAGCGGCGATGTCTTGTATGGTTTCCGCGAGTTGTGCCACGATGTCCGTGGCTGTGGGTGACATGGTGGTGATCTTCGGCGTTGCTCTGTTCTCCAGGCTCCATCCTCTTTGCGTTGTCCTCGGTAAATCCTGTCGACTTTCTGTAGTAATGTACAGTTGTTGTATCTGTTGGATGAATGTAGTGTGGCATGTTGGTTTGCAGTCGTGGTGGCCACAATGATTAGAGCGGTTTCAGGCGTGGAATTGAGATTACACAAAAGGACGAGGCATATTAGATGTCACCACGGAGATGGCGAAAGAGTGAGTGTAGCCGGCGCCGGTAGGGGAGCTCTGTCTAGAGGGGTCTGTCCATCATTGTGTTTCAAAGCCGACTAAACTGTTTGCATAAGAAGGGGGCATACCCGACTTGTTTTTCAGACCTCTTTCCTCCTTCTGGCATCGACTGTCACTCACTCGAAATTTTATTTGTCACTTTGGCAATTACATTATACATTTATACAATACATGGAGACATAGATATATTGGAATATATTACAACATATACATATTTTAAATACTTATTATATATTGAGAAAGAAATATATTACATTATTTCTGTTTGCAAAACAAAATTTTGAAAATATAAGTGCGTGGTGGATGATACGTGTTGGTTGAATGATATCTCGAGACTTCAAATTAAATTTAACAAATTCATGAACTATTGTGTTATATATAGAAGATATCTATGGGGTAGTATTTTACCATATTGTTTCGTATGTTTCTGATATTTAAATGCATCTGTTTATGCTTTTTTGCTGTTTGGTTATCATAGATTATATTAAAAGTCTTTGGTATTTACTATGGATATTGTCATAATACACTATCGGTTGAGATAGGTTGAATGTATGACCTGTTTCTTTTATATGTTGAACTAATAAATATATGTGCATGATTGTATTTGAAGTATATTATTGAATTATAACAAATTGATATTTTTTTATAAGAAGTGAAAGTATTAAAACACGAATGTTTTTACACATAAAACAAACGCCTAATATTCTAATGCAATGAAACTATATAAATATATATATTAGGAGAGCTTGACTCATCAGTGGTAAAGCCTCTAAGCGGTTTCACCAATTTAATCTACCAGACTAATACTGTATTGAATGAATGTGCTTATATATGCTACTATGAAGAGTGGAATCGTAATATGGTGTTCAAGTAAACTGTTTTAACATCATAGTAGGAATAGTTTGTTTCATGTGTAATATTTGTGCTTTAATACTTTCATTTATTATGTACTAGGCCAAAATTTTCCTCAGGTTTATAAAAAGCGACATGCAAAATATGGTACCAATTGGTTCAGTAGTTTTTGAGTTTATCGCGAAACAGACAAACAGAAATTGACTTATATATATTGGTTTATCTGAGTGCAATCTCAATACCTTGTTTAGTAAAGTTGATTGAAAATTTTCGGAAATAGGTTTTTTAAAAAATGATTGGTCAGATTATCATTTCTGTGGACCGCAACGTGCCGTCCCGAGTATATCAATACATTAGGTTAGGTTATTCAGGTTAGAGTTAGTTTATGTTATGTTAGGTTTGTTTGTTAGTTTAGCTTATGTTAGGTTAGTTTATGTTAGTTTAGCATATGTTAGGTTAGTTTATGTTAGTTTAGCTTATGTTAGGTTAGTTTATGTTAGGTTAGTTTATTAAATTAGCTTATGTTAGGTTAGTTAATATTAGGTTAGTTTGTTAGTTTAGCTTATAAAGGACTGCGGCGTATGATTATAAAACAACACTTAAAGATTCACCGCATAAGTTTCTTTTTTCTGTGAAAAATCAATATTTATTTCAAAGAGAAATATTTACTATTTCTAACTTTTTTCCCGGTCCAGCACTACTTACATAAAAGAGGTCGAATTGTTCCTGCGGATAAACTGAACAAACCACCTTTTCTACGACTCTCCGAACTTGGCAGAAGTAAGACATCGATTGTTCTCCTAGATCTGAATGGTTTAACTTTCTCACACCCTTATTCATATAATTTTATGAATTCTTTCGATTGATATACATGTAAATATGTAAATATTTAATTCTAAGTTTAGCTTAAGTTAGGTTATTTTGCTTGGTTATTTTATGTTAGTTTAGCTTATGTTAGGTTAGTTTGTCAGGTTAGTTTATGTTAGGTTAGTTTATTAGGTTAGCTTATGTTAGGTTAGTTTGTTATGTTAGCTTATGTTAGTTTAGGTCATGCTAGTTTAGTTTATGTTAGTTTAGCTTATGTTAGGTTAGTTTAGCTCATGTTAGGTTAGTTTGTTAAGTTAGTTTATGTTAGGTTAGTTTAGCTTAGGTTAGTTTTGGTTAGGCTTAGTTTAATTTAGGCTTAGTTTAGCTTATGTTAGTTTAGTGTTAGTTTGTTATTTTAGAAATGGAACTATTTTTGTTTATTGCTAGTAGGGCTAGCGCGGTATAATACAATCTCCGACTTGTTTTCACCCTCCTCAGAAATCTCACCAGATAACCTTCTGAAGCTATAAGGATATATAGGTTATCGTGTCACTCAATTTTTCCCAGTCCAGCACTACTTACATAAAAGAGGTCGAATTGTTCCTGCGGAGAAACTGAACAAACCACCTTATCTACGACTCTCCGAACTTGGCAGAAGTAAGACATCGATTGTTCTCCTAGATCTAAATGGTTTATCTTTCTCAGACCCTTATTCATATAATTTTATGAATTCTATCGATTGATATACATGTAAATATGTAAATATTTAATTCTAAGTTTAAATTTGTTTTGTTTCCTCTGTACTAGGCGCAAATACTTCCATATCGCCTCTTATTGATTTTAATAAATAATGATGAAGATATTGGAGAAGTGAAGTTTATTCTAAATAGCTTGATTCAGTATTTGCGAGCAAATGATATATCTCACCGCTCGCAGACGATGACAGCGACGTGTGCGCAGGCGCACCAGTCGTGGCCCCAGCTCGGCGACGCCGGGCCGTCAGAACGGGGGTCGGCCCTGGAACACGATGGTCTTCTTCTTGCTAGCTGTGTTGTCGCTGTCCGCGCTGGGCTCAGCCGATCGCTACCTGCAGGGGACCAACTCCAACGAAACCGAGGCCATCGCCTTCCTGAACAGGTACAACATAGAGTCAAGGTCCCAAGGTAGGGTGGGTATCCTGGCGTTGTGGAAGTACATGACCAACAGGACGGAAACCAACAAGAACGCCGAGGTGAGTAGCATTCTGGAGGAAATGTAATTACATATTGTCAATAAAAACAGTCTATAATAGTTAGATATGAATATGCGCAACTAAGCCCTGGTATACAGGTTTTGTCTAAATTTGCGAAAATTTGGTGTTGTGACTCATTCTTCATCATTACTAGTGATTTTTTTTAATTGGCTGATGCCATTGTTCTGATGCACTTTTAAAGGGAGAGGTGCCTCTTTTGATACATGGATATACAACTGAGTACAATGAATATGTACATGGCGTCACCGCTACAGAGACACCAAACATTTCGCGGTCTACGAAGAAAACGTAGATTGCGTGCTGAGGTGATGGCGATTCTGCAATCTATAAAGTGTTCTCCTTACTGGAAGCTCTATCGAACCGGTAAAATTTGCTTATAAACTGCAACCTAAAAGCTTCACTAAGTATTAAATAAATGGAGCAATACAAAAGGTTTTGCCCAGAAACACTGCCAGGTGGATCAATAAACGTTAGGTTAGGTTTCTGATAGTTCCATTAGGTTTCTGATTTTTCAATTAGGTTTCTGATAGTTCAATTAGGTTTCTAATAGTTCAATCACGTTTCTGATAGTTCAATTATGTTTCTGATAGTTCAATTAGGTTTCTGATAGTCCAATTAGGTTAGGTTTCTGATAGTTCAATTACGTTTCTGATAGTTCAATTAGCCTAGGTTTCTGATAGTTCAATTAGGTTTCTGATAGTTCATTTAGGTTTCTGATAGTTCATTTAGGTTTCGGATAGTTAAATTAGGTTTCTGATGGTTCAATTTAGTTTCAGATAGTTAAATTAGGTTTCTGATGGTTTGATTAGCCTAGGTTTCTGATGGTTTGATTAGCCTAGGTTTATGATAGTTCAATTAGGTTAGGTTTCTGATAGTTCAATTAGGTTTCTGATGGTTCAATTAGTCTAGGTATGATAATTCAATTAGGTTAGGTTTCTGATAGTTCAATTAGGTTAGGTTTCTGATAGTTCAATTAGGTTTCTGTTGGTTAAATTATCCTAGGTTTCTGATAGTTCAATTAATTTATATCTAAAATAATAGACACTTCTGAGGGACGGATAAAATTTTATCTGACGAAGTTGTCTGTTATTTTAGAACTATAAATATCGCAACCTCTATCTTCAAATAGGTTAGTTTTTAGCTTAAACCAGGCGTCGGCAAAATGCGAGCCACATGCAGCTCTTTGGATGTGAAGCTGCGGCTCTTTATATAGTCCATACGTAAAGACTATTTAAGTGTGTACTATTTATTGTTGGTAATTGTTGTGGCTCTTTAAGACTTTAAAATTTTGTAAATTGTAATTTTTGACTTTTTACACTTAAAAGTTTGCCGACCCTTGTATTAGATTCTTTTAAATATATTTTCCCGCTTAGGCCACTCAGCGGCGTATATTTCGTATCTAGGCACAGCCTTGGCAAATCTCCCAACACATGTTTTTAAATGAGATTTTATTCGGACAGGTTTCAAATTGTCCGCGTTGCAAAGCCGATGGTTGAGAAAGGCAATTTTGCACTTTGTCATTCGAGGCACTCCACTCAGGACTTGTTTGTTCTTGTGGGGATAGCGGACACCTGAAGTGAAATAACGTAACTACGGTGTTTTTACCTGATTTTACAACTGGAAGTTACTAATAGCTTGCGCAATCTATCGGAATAAATATCAACCATTCTCAATTTTTTTATATTAATTTTTCCTGAACATATTGGGGCGAATACCCATTTTTATTAACCAAGTAAAGCCAACCACCGTGTAAGCCTTTCAAGCTGTTGGCCGTGGTGCAAGCTGTTCCTGAACGACTAAAAACAAATTGGCCCTCGAGGGCTTCCTGAGAAATCAAGTAGTGGGTTTTAAGGCCAAAAGTGCGTGAGAACAACTAACATTTTTTTCTGTCTCTTAAAACACCTTTGTTTTATTCATTGTTGGGTCATTCCCTGTCGTCACTCAGTGTCACCAGGGACGAGGTGTCGTGTCGTGTCAAGCACCATAACTTTAGGCTGGCTGACCGTGGTAGAATTATACTGCTTACATAACAACCCACGTTCATTTTTTTTATATCTTTGTTTTTCCCAAACGGTTTCTCACAAAGTATAAACGACAAAACCTCCCACGAGGTTACCTTATTCCATTAAAAGGTTTTCAAATTTCACTTTCTCTCATGTCTGTTCTTATTAAATAGATTTCCAGACCACCTACAAGTCCTACAATTTACTCCCAGGCTCAACCTCGATGTCAATACAATTGAATACAATTCCATACCTCCAGGCCATCTGGAAGTGTGTTCAGTAGAAGAGATCTAAGCTCAAAGGTTTGAAGTATAATTGTCATCGTGAGTAAGCAAGTAGAAATAATAGCTATAGAAACCTAACAGAGAGCACAATTGCTTTTGACTTGACAATGTCTTGTGCAAGTTTGAACAATCACGTGCCTTGTATAGAACGTTTACACCAACTTGGAAATTTGCGCCCATTTTCTCCAAGAAAGCATTTAAGGATCCGTTTATCACAAGAAAAAAAAAACAGCAAAAACCTCAAGGACTTTCTACTTCCTTAGTTTTGCCCATGAGTGTATCATCAATAAGCCCACAAAAATGCCGCGGTGTGAGGAAGTGACAACACAGGCGACAACAGAAGATGTCGTCACAATTGACGCAAGACTTGCAAGATCCCTCTCTTCACTCCCCTTTTTTTCTTTCTTAAACCCCCTCCTCGTCGAGTGCAATTACGAAGACATTACCATATACACTCATGGACAAAACTTAAGGAAATTGTACCTTTCAGCATGTTTACCGTTGTTCAGACAATAACTCTGAAAGATATTACAGGGAATTTTATTGTATACACACGAGATAACCAATATACACTAATGTACAAAACTTAAGGAAGTTGTACTTTTTAGCATGTTTACCGTTGTCAGACAATAACTCTGAAAGATATTACAGTGACCTTTATTGTGGACACACGAGATAACCTTGTGTCAACAGCCTCTGTCTCCCTAAATAATATAGACGACCGGCGACATAAAATACTTCCTTAAATTTTGCCCATGAAAGAATTTATGTAAAAAAACTTGGAAAGTGATAAGTACAAGTAGACTTGTAATTAGAAGTAATCTCTCTTATTTGTAGTCTGTTTATCTCAGTTAATGTGTGGGACAGTAATCGGCCATTGACACCCGACACTGAGATCTCTGGATCAAAGCTGTACAGCACCGCATAGAAGGGAGTCCAAAGGTCACTTTCTCGCCACGCTGTCAATTCACTCAGACATTTCGCCAAACGAAAGATTATTCCCGTTCTTGTCTAACAACCGATTGTGGCTACTGAGTTCATCAATAAAGTCCGAATATAAAGCTTGGTCCCACTAACTCCCAATACGGCAACGTTCGAGAGATCGGTGTGGATATAAACATAGTTTTACTGGTATTGTTAGTCTAGAAAAGAAAACAGTTACAACTTCCATTAACAGATGGCGCGGTTCAATACTTTAGCCTCTGGTGCGAGTCACACGACGGCTGCGTTTGAGTAACTGTTGTTTTTGGGAAGCTTAAAGCGATAGAACGTGTTTGGATCCAAGTGCTGCAGAGGGGAGACAACATGGCTGGTATTCCACGGCGGAAAAAGCGGTGTTGGAATACATTAATCTATCATTATTGTATGACCGCGAAATATGCAAATTAGACAAATATAATTTGCATATTCCAGGATCGGGGCTCGCAGTCGCCACTCTATATCGCGGTGATAGCGTGGACACGTATGCGTAACAAACAGAAAATATGCAAATTATCCCGTTAATCGATTTGCATATCCCGGGGTCGAAACTGGCGACAATGACAACTTCGGACCTATATTCGGGCAAGGTTTCATCTGAATAGCATATTGCGTAATATGGGAGAGAATATATCCTATATACCTGGATACTTAATTTTATTATCACTACACACACAATAGATGTGAATCTACTGGGTATTAATCAAAACAATGCAACGAGGTTTCTTCAAAGTGTTTCTTTTCATTTTAGTAATGCGTTCTTGAGCTTTTTCGGCCATTTTCGCCCTCCTACAGGAGTACAGAACGAACAATAATGAGTTATTTATGATCGTTCATTGTACTCCTATGAAATGAAACATCTCCAGAAACCTCGTTCCATTATTCAATTATCATTATGATTCATTATAATTATTTTTCCGCGGGTGTCAGATTGCGGCGTACCAGAGGTTCGACGTCATCCAGAAGGAGGTATGGCGGCAGGCGACGTCGTTCGCCTGGAAGAACATGACGGACCCGCTGGTCAGACGGCAGTTCCAGAGGTTGGCGGTGCTGGACGACGACTTTTTGCCAAAGGAAGAGCACGCCGAGTTCTTCAGGATCGCAGCCGAAATGGAGGACATCTATAGCCAGGCCAAGGTGGACAACCTCAGCCTCGACCCAGGTAGGACTGTCACTCTACTGACAGCTCTTCTCCAATTTGATCTGCTGTTAGTTTGCCATCACTCTCATCTAGTGACTTTCCTGTAGCTTCTTTGACCCCTTCCAGCCAGCTTATTACAACTATTCTTCCTTCAATTTTTAACAACATATATTCATGGACAAAACATATGGAAGTAGAAATTCATTGCTATCGCCGATCGTTTTTTTTTTTAAGGACACAGTGGCAGTTCACACTCGGATATCACGTGTGTCTCCAATAAAGTTCACTGTAATATATCTCATAGTTTTTGTCTGAATCCCGATATACATGCTAAAAAGTACAACTTCCTTAAGTTTTCAATTTGAGTTGTATTTTCCAATCCATTTTTATCACTTGGTGTCCAAAATAGGTTTGTTTGACCAGTCGGGATTCTAGGAATCTACCAGGATAAGGTTTTTGTTAAGATTGAAATATTTGTCCCATTAGCAAACCCTGAGTAACTTTCTCCATGTCTACATTTCAATTTATTCCATTATTTTTCTAAGAGTACATCTCTTACATCCATAAGTGACCACAGGGAGAACACCAATGCCTATATAATAAACTTCTTTTGAGAGAACTGCTTTTATCTTTCGTAATCTTGTCTAATATGAGGTTTGCCTCCTGCCGAGTGTTGTATCTCCCTGTTGTACTTCTCCCCAGCCATCCATCCTAGACATTTGCACACACTCATTCTCTTCTCGGCAGATCTCACCAGGATCTTCGCCTCGTCCCGCAACGCCGATGATCTCAAGAAGTACTGGGTAGGCTGGCGCGACACCACGGGCAAGAGATCAGGAGCCAGTACGTCAAGTTTGTGGAGCTGAGCAACGAGGGAGCCCGAGCCAACGGTAAGTCGGGGGATTGTCCCACCTCGCTGACACTGACTGGACCCACCGGGCGCGGGCTTTAACGACAGGGGCGAACTGTGGCGCGAGCCCTACGAGTCTCTCACCTTCGAGGACGACATGGCCGAACAGTGGGAGATCCTTCGGCCGTTCTACCTCGAGATGCACGCCTACGTCCGCATGAAGCTGGTGAAGCTCTACGGCGAGGAGGTCGTCAAGCCAGACGGCCCCATACCGGCCCACCTGCTAGGTACTGCAAGGACATTTGGGCACTCGCTGTGATTGTACGCATTACCTAATCTCACATGAAAGAAATGCTTGTTTTTAGAAATATCTTTAAATCCAACCTTCCCTTTGCACTTGAATCCCAGTTTTAAAAATATTATAGTTGCCAATTTGGTGTAATAGAGTCACTCTCAGCACCTAGTTGTAGAGTAAGGTTGTTCTAAAAGGAGTGCTGTCCTCTTACTGGATATTAGTGACTAGTAAAAATGGGATTAAGCAGACAACATGGTCGTCACAAACCTTCAGACAAAAAAAAACATTGCAAAGCGTTATCTCATTCTAAAAGCATAAAATGGGGAAATACAATATCCCGCAGTACTGTCAGAGCTCTTAACATGAGGTATTAGCGAGCCATCTGTTATCAGAACTTTAAACTATTATTGACGCTAATGAACTGATGAAACCACTGGAAGGGTTCGCCACTGATGAGTCAGGCCCTCCCATCAATTTATCATTGGCAGAAAGGGAGGAGGGCAGTAGAGAATTGTTTAATTTAAAAGATTCATACGCGTCTGAGGTTATTACAATTTCCTATACTCCGTTTTTTGAGTGGTTAGTTTGGCGACAATTATCCAGGATGTAAGGGGGGCGACACAGCAGGTGTCGGGGCCAAGCCAACTCCAGATTGCCGGGGTGTACTCTGAGCTGTCCCTTGGAATTGTCATTGCTGCCTAGGATCCCACCTCCTGAGTGTGTCAATGGTGCAGGCAACATGTGGGGAGAGAACTGGAACCACCTCCAGGACATCACGCGGCCCTTCCCCGACAAACAGGACGTTGACTTCACGCCGGAGATGGTTAGAAGGGTGAGTTCGCTCGGGAAAACTTTCAATCGCCAAATGTCGGCCGTAGGGCGCTGACATGAAATTCCACTTGTTCACGCCCAGATTGTATTAACACAGAATGACATTTCTCCGTGACGGGCCCTCAGGCAGATCCCCTAGTGTGGCCCACCAATAGGTTCCAAACCCAGAGTCTGCAGCCACACAGCTCGAGCTAAATATACACACGGATGTAAACTTCCGGGGACCCGTCCTCGACCACCGGCTGCGTATGGAAACTGCCACAGCAAGGACGTTTGGGCTCTTGCTGGCGAGAAGTGAGCGCAACGCTAAATCTTGCGTTAAAAAATGCGATTTTTTATAAATATCTTCGAATCCAGTCCTCCCTTTCTGCATTCTTGAATTCCAGGTTTCAAAAGATTATAGTGGCCATCCTGTGGCGGAAACTCAACACCTAGTTGTAGAGAAAGTGTTCTTTAGGGAGAGATGTCCTTTTACTGGAATATTGCTAACTATTAAAATTGACAATTTCTGCGATAAACATTTTTTTTTGTAGAGAGATTTCCTTTAGAGGGAGTGACCTCTCTCTCTCATGGAAGTGGTTTTGCTGTATTTACACTCATGGACAAAACTTAAAGAATTTGTACCTTTCAGCATGTATATATCGGGATTCAGAAAATAACTGAAAGATATTACAGTGACCTTTATTGACAACACACGAGATAACCAAGTGTGAACAGCTTCTGTTTTCTAAAAAAAAAAAAGACAACTGGAGACATCAAAGACTTTCTACTTCCTTAAGTTTTGTTCATGAGTGTAAATATAGACATCCACACAAGGGCTTGTGTTCTGCCATTGAGAAAACACCATTTGCCCATTGAAGAAGAAAAAACCTTTGATAGGAGGACAATTAGCCCCACCTGCCAATATGGATTCTGGAAAAATTGACAAAAGATTTGTTCACAATGTCTTATTGGAAATACAATGGGTCAAGCGAAAACCACTCCTACAGATGGATAACAAAGAAAAATAGAGTGCTTCCTAAATAAGGATGTTTCCATGTCTCCCGTGGAGTTTTACACACGTTCGTGGGACATTTAGAAACAAATTTTCAAAATACGATCACTATTTACACTCTTGTGTTTTCGCTAATAATGGGTTCCCCACTATGTACCAGGTGTAAGTCACAACCTGCAACTTCAAACCACATTGTTTACTGTATTGGCTCATTCATTGATGAATTCTACTCATCCCCACTACAGACGTCAGCAAGCTATACAGGCTCTTTGATGTCCTGCTATGTGGAGATAAGAAATACTTTTATTGAGGAATTGATTTTTTTACACTATTAGTGGAATTATAGGGAATAAACTGTGAGAGGAAAATGGTTGTTTTCTAAGGTATCGCTAATGTGTTGTACGCAGTCTGTCAGTGAGGGTACTGTGCAGAACCTGACGGCCATCCAGATGTTAAAGATTTCGGAGGACTTCTTCACGTCGCTGTGAATGAAAAGAATGACGCCCGAGTTCTGGCACTACTCAGTGCTGGAGAAGCCGGAGGTGGAGGCCATGGAGTGCTACACATTTGCCTGGCCCATGTGCGTCGACGATGACTTCCGCTTGTTGCACTGCACCGTGCCCACGCAGGAGGACCTGGTGCTTTTGCACCACATGATGGGAAACATGCAGTACTTCCAGCATTACGCCAACCAGCTGTTTGCCCTCCAGTGGGGCGCCAACCCGAGCTTCCACGAGGCCATCGGAGAAGTCATGGAGCTGTCGGTCGTCACGCCCAAGCACCTCCACAAGATCGGCTTCCTAGACAAGGGGGAGAACGACACGGGTGAGTAGCGCTAGGGAGGCCTGCAGGATCGAGCAGCCAGGACTATATGCTGATTGTGCGCAGAGACCGAGATCAACTTCCTTATGTTCATGGCGCTGGAGAAGATCGCCTTCCTTCCGATCAGCTACCCCATCGACCTGTGGCGCTGGGACGTCTTCCGCGGGAGCGTCAACAAACTCAACGACCGGTGGTGGCAGCTACGGCTGCAATACCAGGGGCTGTGTCCCCCCGTGCGCCGCTCCGAGACCGACTTCGACCCTGGAGCGAAGAACCACGTGCCAGGCGACACCCCGCAAATCCGCCACTTCTTCAGTTACATCCTGCAGTTCCAGCTGCAAGAGGTGCTGTGTCGAGAGGCCGGCCACGTGGGCCCGCTGCACACCTGCGACATCTACGGCTCGCACGCGGCGGGCGACAAGCTGGTCGGGCTGCTGAGGCTGGGCAGCTCCATGCCGTGGCAGGATGCCCTGGCCAGGATGACCGGTGGTTCGGGCAAGCTGGACGCCAGGCCGCTGCTTAACTACTTCGCCCCGCTCCGGCGGCACATACGGGACAGCCTGGGCAATTCCACCATCGGCTGGACCTCCGGCGACCACAACATCTGCCCCTAGACAGCCGTCGGCCAGGACACCAGCAACCACTCGGCCGCGCGGCCTCTCTACGCGCATCTCCTCAAAATCAATAAATGGTTTGTTGTTAATTATCTGCATGGTTGTTTGTCTTGATCTCCGCGTGGGCCCGTTTGGCGGCCATCACCTTGGCTGTTCCACTTTGTCCAAGTGGAACGTCGCCCTATCTTTGGGGAATGAAACTTGCCAGAATTGAACTACCTCTCTGACAACACCTAGTTACAGAGCAATATTGTTCTCTGGAGAGAGGTGTCCTCTTACCGGAGAGTTAATATTTAGCACAAATGGTAGTTTTGACGAAAAAGGTGTCCTCTTATAGAGGTTCTGTTCTACTGGGAGTTAGGACAGAATGGCTGATCATCCAAACTGGCATCTTAGGTTACGTCAGTTTAAAAAGGCATTTGCTTATCATAGGTAACTCATGTCTCACATCCTATGTGTAAAACCATTTGTTGACACTTACCATTAACGTAACAATCCCGTTTGTGACGCCAAGGAAGCTACAACTAACTCTCTCACATGAGGTAACCAGGACTCCTGGAGCCTACTGAAGTCACGGCCCCGACATGTCTAATGGTGGAGTTTATCTGATGTACTTGATTCTGTACAGAGGCAAATATTCCTGGAAGGATGGTGGCTGTTTGGTAGGCTGTGGTGGTGGACAGTTTCGTCTTCCTGGTGACAATGTCGTCTTTTGCTTTTTCTGCAGCATCAGGTTTGCCAAAGCCGTGACTGTTTGGATGGTAGAGGTGGTTTGAACAAAAGGTTAAAAAAACACAGGTCTTCTGTGGTACCTTCAGTTTGTCTTCAGTGGACCTGCAACACATCAGTGGTATTGTCACGTAGGAAATCAGGAATGACAAACTTAAGAATGACGCGGCAATTTATATATTTACCTGCAGGTTCCTGGAACCACCACGTACACAAGTCACCCTCCTTCTGTTTACAAGGTCAGTGAAAGTTCAGTTACTGAGGTGGGCAGGTTTATTTCTTGGGATTTTTTAAGGGATTCGGTTACAAAACCACTTGATTAGGAACCGCTCAACAAAAGAGGTTTATGATAATTGCAACAATGGATAATATGTGAAGGTTATTCACATAATAGACAAAATGTAAACCGGTGATTCGATTTCGGTTCATGACTGTCGGGAATCGAGGATGTTACCCATTCGTCCACCGACTTCTTATATTTTTTCCAGGGATTCTGTGGATTAGGTTGATGTTAGCATTTATAAAATATAAGAGTGGAAATGAGGGAAGGTTTATTTATTTCGTCTCAGTTTCCAGGTGTTAGATTCGAGTCAGCTCGTCCTGTGTACTTACATATGCAAAGTTGGTTATTTTATGAACTCTGTCGATTAATATATGTAAATATTCTGGGTTTTAAGATATAGTACAAACACAGCCACATCAACCAATGTTTTATTAAACTCCCGACGTTACAGTGACTGGCTCTCATTCTCTAATCATTCCACTGAAGAGAGTGACAGTAAGTCACTGAAACGTCAGGAGTTAAATAAATCATTGGTTGATGTAGCCGTTGTTTGTTCTGAATCAACTTCCAACCAAAAAAAAATGATGATCTTCGGATTTAAGTTTTAATTTTTTTGTTGTTTTGTTTGTTTCCTCAGTAATAATCGCAAATATATCAATATTGGGCCTGATTGATTGATAAATCTATATATATATATATATAAATGAATGTCTGTCTGTCTGTGTGTGTGTACTCTATAGATTCAAAAACCATACATCCAATCGCCGTGAAATTTTGGGATATTATTAGGTATAAAACAACACTTAAAGTTGCATCGCATAAGTTTCTTTTCTTTGATAAATCAATATTTATTTCAAAGAGAAATATTTCATATTTCTAACTTTTTTGGATGAAGTATGAAAGGGTGAAAATATGAAGAGTAATGGCGAATGGAAAAATAAAAGTGTCCAGGGGCGGGAATCGAACCCACAACCTTCCGCTTACCGGGCAGATGCCATGTCCACTAGGCTACCCTGGACGTATTCTTCCGTTCGTAAATAATACTTAAAGTGACTTATAATACATTATAAAGGACTGCGGCGTATGATTATAAAACAACACTTAAAGTTGCACCGCATAAGTTTCTTTTCGGTGAAAAATCAATATTTATTTCAAAGAGAAATATTTAATATTTCTAACTTTTTTGGATGAAGTATGAAAGGGTGAAAATATGAAGAGTAATGGCGAACGGAAAAATAAAAGTGTCCAGGGGCCGCAGTCCTTTATAATGTATTATAAGTTACTTTAAATATTATTTACGAACGGAAGAATACGTCCAGGGTAGCCTAGTGGACATGGCATCTGCCCAGTAAGCGGAAGGTTGTGGGTTCGATTCCCGCCCCTGGACACTTTTATTTTTCCGTTCGTTATTACTCTTCATATTTTCACCCCTTCATACTTCATCCAAAAAAGTTAGAAATATTAAATATTTCTCTTTGAAATAAATATTGATTTTTCACAGAAAAGAAACTTATGCGGTGCAACTTTAAGTGTTGTTTTATAATCATACCCCGCAGTCCTTTATAATGTATTATTAGGTATATCCCCGGAGAAGTTTTTGAAAAATAATTTTTTGAATATCTTGAATATCCTTAGAGTTATTTGCAGATTTGTAGCTTTAACTCGCAAGCAGAGCCACCTTTCGACGAAGATAGGCTTAGGTCTGCCCCACCCCCTGTCGAGAGAATGTAATTGTCCGGCCGCCGGCAGGATGGACATTCCAAGTACCCACCGACCAATCAGTGGGTTCAAGGGGTCCTGGCGCGCGGGGGCAGAGTTGGTGACACAGCTGTGCCAAGTAGACAAGAAAAAGGCCTCGCGGGGGCTTGCCCAAGATGACCTCCGGGAACTTCGTCCATCTTTCATAAACGACCATGATTTTATTCAACTTATCGAGTATTTTTCAAGGGTCTGGGAAAAATGTTCACTAGATAAAACAATGATTTTGTAATATAGAAAATTAGGAAAGACAAAATTCAGGATGACACGGCACAAAGGGACCGGGAAAAAATGTTCACTTTATCGAGAGATTCAAATTTACGAGTTTCAAATTATTAAAAAATATATATTTTTTATATAAGTTTATAGAGAATTGTTTTAACAAATGTTCGTTAGACAAACCTTTACTCGGGTAAAAACCCGGGCGAAGCCGGGTGCATCCTCTAGTAAATGTATAAATAAACAGAAACATGGCGAGTAGGTGGCGTAGATCTTGCAGCTGTTGGAGCTCCTAACTAAGTGTCAGGAAATCGGGGGATGATGTCTTCTTTGTTTTGTAGAGTATCTTGTACAGTTGGGTTAGATTGTAGCTGAATTTATATTTTCTTAACGGAAATTTGGTACATCTCTTCTAGATCGGGTTAGTTTGAGGGAAGTTTGAAGAATAGAAAAATATAAAAATTCATCAGTTCATAGAACAATATTGTCACTGAATAATTATTTTAAATATTCTGTTGTATATAATCATAAATATTTGCATAGTTATCACCCCTTACCATGCTTGTATATTATCACTTTTAAATAAAATTTAGAAATAGTTTGCATTATCTATCTATATATTAATAAAATGCAAATTTCATAAGTGGTGTTCGCTAAAAACTTTCGTTACAATGCATCATTTTCGACCAAATTTTCAACATTTATGTAAAACGAGATGGAGCAGGTTTTGCTTAACATCAAAATATTTTTCCTAACTTTAACATGCGTAACTTCGCTGTTATCGATTAAATACAAAAAAATCAACAGAGTTAATTTTATTTATAGATAAATACAAAAAATAAATTAAGCAATTCATTCAACTCAATCTAAAAAAATATTCAAAACAAGCAATTTTAAGATAACACCATATGTAAAACAGTCGGCCAAGAAAATAACAACGATATTACATCTTTCTCACATATTCACTCACAATCTTGATTAATAATTAAAACTAATCTTTAACATTGTTTATTTTACTTCATAATATATAATATTCGTCAGGCAAACTTTCACTCGGATAAAACCCGGGCGAAGCCGGGTACACATCCGCTAGTATATATATAAAATTGAATGTATGTCTGTCTGTGTGTACTCTATAGATTCAAAAACCATACATCCAATCGTCGTTAAATTTTGGGATATTAATAGGTATATCCTAGGCAAGGTTTTTGAAAAATAATTTCTTGAATATCTTGAATATCCTTAGAGTTATTTGCAGATTTGTAGATTTAACTCGTAAGCAGCGCCCCCATGATAACAAGTTTTTTATCTATAAGTTTTATTATCACTAAGTTTATTATCTTAAAGATTATTTATCAAAAGTAAGATTTTCTACATATTAATTGCGCACAAGTCAAAGTTAGTTATCGAGTATTTTCCAAGGGACCGGGAAAAAATGTTCACTGGATAATACGATGATTTTGTAATGTAGAAAATTAGGAAAGACAAAATTCAGGATGACACGGCAATTTATTTGAGACAAGATGAGATAAGGGACTGGGAAAAAATGTTCACTTTATCGAAAGATTCAAATTTAGCAGTTTCAAATTATCAAAATATATCTTTTTTTTTATAAGTTTATAGAGAATTGTTTTAACAAATGTTCGTTAGACAAACCTTCACTCGGGTAAACCCGGGCGAAGCCGGGTACGTCCGCTAGTAATCAATTTTTTTACTTAAACATTTGTTATACTCGTTATCACTACCGTGACAACTGGTGGAGAAGCTGGATTATCCCCTCGCCACCCAAGCCGTTAGAAGAAGCTGAAGACTAGAAGGGTTATAACCTCAAGAGAACATTGCTATGGTGAAGCAAGAGACACAGACAAAAATGGGTGAGTACCACTTTCAACCTTTAAGAAACCCTTCTATTTTTATGGGAGAACACAACCAGAATCTAGAAAAATGGTTGAAAGAATACCATCGCGTCGCTCGTTACAACTGCTGGGATGATTCAATGTGCCTCGCAAATGATTTTTTTTCCTCCAAGGAACAGCGCACAGATGGTACGAATATGTCGAAGAGAAAATTAATTCATGGGATATTTTTGTGAACATATTTTCTCAGAATTTCGGACATCATGTCGCTCAAAAAGATCAGCTGGCTGAGAAACTCAAAACTCGAGCCCAAGGGAAGGAGGAGACCAGTGATTCATACATTCAATATGTTTTCCAATAGTGCCGAGAAGTGAATCCGGCTATGATGGAAAATGAAATAGTTGCACACTTGACGAAGGGAATATCGGAGGAGATATATCAGTCAATCATCATTTTAGACATTGCAACTATCGATGAGTTCATCAAATGGTCTCGAAAAATCGAGGCTTCACATAAACAACGTGTAAATAAACGTGTAGTATTCGACAGACTACCAAATGTTGCCGCCATCGATTCAGCAGACTCTGAATCAATGGAAGACTTACTCGACGCATCGTGCGTGAAGTTCATCGCGCACTAAATCCGGAGTCAACTACCCTTGAACCATCTTTTCTGAAAGAAATTATCCGAGAATAGATTGAAAAAAGTCCTCAAAAAAGATAATAAAGTCACGTGGAACTCTGACCAACAGGATGCTTGTGATTCCTTGAAAAAAGCATTGATGTCTAAACTTGTTCTTGCCTATTTCGAAGAAGAACTGCCAACCGAGCTTCATTCTGACGCCAGCGAATATGGAATTGGAGCTGTCCTCGTACAGATCAACGATGGGAAAGAGCGGCCAGTTGGTTATGCTTCAAGACCTTTATCTAAGGCGGAGAAGAATTACTCATCAACGGAAAGAGAATGCTTTGCCGCATTATGGGCCATCAATAAATTTCGATCGTACTTTTTGGTCGTGAGTTTGTCATTGTCACTGACCACCACGCTCTTTGATGATTATCTAACCTGAAGAATCTGTAAGGAAGGCTAGCAAGATATGGGCTTCAAAACTCCAAGAATACAATGTGATGGTTTGTATTTGTATAAAAGAAACATTCGCGCTTTTGGATCCTTTTATTTTATATGTATAGATGGCGCGTTATTGCTTTGTGTTAATTTGATGGTTGTTTATGAAAGTGGACGCAAACACCAAGATGCCGACTGTTTTTCTCGAAATCCTCTCCAACTTGAATCGGAAGAAACATACAATGATAAGGATGATGATATACCCTCAATATCTGCTCTGATGTGCTTCGAGGCTGAACAAAGACAAGGCCCTCAAATTAATAAATTGATAGAGGAAACAGAAAGATTTGGTGCTGAATCGAAAGGATATGAAATGTTAAAAGGACCTTATGCAAAAAGTTTTTCGACCCCCTGGGAAACCAGCACCTTTTAGTTATCCCCAAGCACTTACGATTAGAACTACTGAAAAGTTTACATGACTCTCTCACAGCAGGTCATCTTGGATTTTCGAAGACATATGATAGAGTTAAAAACAAATATTTCTGGCCAGGACTTCTCCGGGACATACGGAAGTATGACGCTCATTGTAAAGAGTGCCAAAGAAAAAAACTATCAACTCAAAAGCCACCCGCACTACTTACGGCCATACCTCCTGCAACCTCCCCTTTTCACAGAGTTGAAATGGACCTCTTTGGAATATTTCCCAAGTCTGATACTGGTAATAGGTGGATCATAGTCTGTACAGACTATTTACCCCATTTGCTATTACCAAGGCCTTATCCACAGGAGAAGCAAAAGAAGTTGTCAAGTTCTTTATGGAAGATGTCCTCAAACACGGAGCCCCCAGAGAAATCATTACGGACCGTGGGCGGGTATTTCAATCAAAGATGTTAAAGGAACTTACTAACTAGTGCTATTCCATACACAGGTTTACAACAGCCTATCATCCCCAGACGAATGGATTAACAGAAAGACTTAATAAAACATTGGCTAACATGCTGGCAATGTATGTGGGCGTCGATTAAAGTGACTGGGACGTATTCCTGCCCTAAGTGACCTGGGCCTACAACACCACAAAACAAGATACGACAGCTTTTACCCCTTTTAAACTGATCCATGGACGCGAAGCCGAAACGATTGTGGACACTCTTTTCCCAAATCCGCATGAAGACCTCCAAGAGGAATACAGTCAGAAGATTGCCTCGCGAGTCGAAGAGACTAGGCAGCTAGCAAGATTAGAAACCTTGAAAGCCCAAGAAAAGGACAAGGCCAGATATGATTCAAAGCACGAGGCAATAGATTGAAACGTCGGTGACCTGGTATGGATTTTTATCCGGTTTGAAAGGTGGGACTATTAGAAAAACTGATGAAAAGTTACTTTGGGCCATACAGGGTTACTCGGAAACTCTCTGACGTGACCTTCGAAGTTGAAGCTGTGGACCAACCAACCACCAAACAAGAGACCTGGTCCATGTACTGATAATGAAACCCTACCATGAACCTGAGGACCAAGCTGATCTGTTCAATGTGGTAATTACAGCGGGGCGCTGTTCATCTAGGAAGGGGGCAATGTCACTGAATAATTATTTTAAAAATTCTGTGGTATATCGTCATAAATATTTGCATATTCATCACCCCTTACCATGCTTGTATATTATTACTTGTAAATAAAATTTAGAAATAGTTTGCATTCTAATCAATAAATTATTTTTACTTAAACTTTTGTTATACTCGTTATCACTACGGTGCAAATATTCTGCTACAATTTATGGATTGTCTCCATTTTAATTGTTTGGGTTTCTAGTGAGTGTACCAAAGATAAACACAATATATGATTTTCAAAATGGCGCTAGGACAGAACTGTCGGCTGCTTTAACGGAAGATTTGTGGACCCCCATATCACCAAGATAGAGAAAATATGCAAATTATCCCGTTAATCTATTTGCATATCCCGGGGTCGAAACTGGCGACAATGACAACTTCGGACCTATGTCGGGGCAAGGTTTCATCTGAATAGCATATTGCGTAATATGGTAGAGAATATATCCCATATACCTGGATACTTAATTTTATTATCACTACACACACAATAGATGTGAATCTACTGGGTATTAATCAAAACAATGCAACGAGGTTTCTTCAAAGTGTTTATTTTCATTTTAGTAATGCGTTCTCAAGCTTTTTCGGCCATTTTCGCCCTCCTACTGGAGTACAGATAATGATTTGTTTATGATCGTTCATTGTACTCCTAAGAAATGAAACATCTCCAGAAACCTCGTTGCGTTATTCAATTATCATTATGATTCATTATAATTATTTTCCCGCGGGTGTCAGATTGCGGAGTACCAGAGGTTCGCCGTCTTCCAGAAGGAGGTGTGGCGGCAGGCGACGTCGTTCGCCTGGAAGAACCTGACGGACCCGCTTGTCAGACGGCAGTTCCAGAAGTTGGCGGTGCTGGACGACGACTTTTTGCCAAAGGAAGAGCACGCCGAGTTCTTCAGGATCGCAGCCGAAATGGACGACATCTATAGCCAGGCAAAGGTGGACAACCTCAGCCTCGAACCAGGTAGGACTGACACTCTACTGACAGCTCTTCTTTAATTTGATCTCTTAGTGGCCATCACTCTCATCTAGTGACTTTCCTGTAGCTTCCTTGACCCCTTCCAGCCAGCTTATTGCAACTCTTCTTTCTTCATTTTTTCACAACATATATTCATGGGCAAAACTTATAGAAGCAGAAATTCTTTGCTATCGCCGGTCGTCTTTTTTTTTTCAAGGAGACAGTGGCAGTTCACACTTGGATATCACGTGTGTATTCAATAAAGGTCACTGTAATATCTTTCATAGTTATTGTCTGAATCCTGATATACATGCAAAAAAGTACAACTTCCGTAAGTTTTCATATTGAGTTGTATTTTCCAATCCATTTTTATCACTTGGTGTCCAAAATAGGCTTGTTCGACCAGTCGGGATTCTAGGAATCTACCAGGATAGGTTTTTCGTTAAGATTGAAATATTTGTCCCTTTAGCAATCCCTGAGTAACTTTCTCCATGTCTACATTTCAATTTATTCCATTATTTATTCTAAGAGTCCATCTCTTACATCCATAAGTGACCACAGGGAGAACACCAATGCCTATATAATAAACTTCTTTTGAGAGAACTGCCTTTATCTTTCGTAATCTTGTCTAATTTGAGGTTTGCCTTCCTGCCGAGTGTTGTATCTCCCTGTTGTACTTCTCCCCAGCCATCTTTCCTATACATTTGCACACACTCCTTCTCTTCTCGGCAGATCTCACCAGGATCTTCGCCTCGTCTCGCAACGCCGAGGATCTAAAGAAGTACTGGGTAGGCTCGCGCGACGCCACGGGCAAGAAGATCAGGAGCCAGTACGTCAAGTTTGTGGAGCTGAGCAACGAGGTAACCCGAGCCAACGGTAAGTCGGGGGATTGTCCCACCTCGCTGACACTGACTGGACCCAACGGGCGCAGGCTTCAACGACAGGGGCGATCTGTGGCGCGAGCCCTACGAGTCTCTCACCTTCGAGGACGACATGGCCGAACAGTGGGAGATCCTTCGGCCGTCTACCTCGAGATGCACGCCTACGTCCGCATGAAGCTGGTAAATCTCTACGGCGAGGAGGTCGTCAAGCCGGACGGCCCCATCCCGGCCCACCTGCTAGGTACTGCAAGAACATTTGGGCACTCGCTGTGATTGTACGCATTACCTAATCTCACGTGAAATAAATGCTTGTTTTTAGAAATATCTTTAAATTCAACCTTCCCTTTACACTTGAATCCCAGTTTTAAAAATATTATAGTTGCCAACTTGGTAAAATAGAGTCACTCTCAGCACCTTGTTGCAGAGTAATGTTGTTCTTAAAGCAGTGCTGTCCTCTTACTGGGATATTAGTGACTAGTAAAAATGGAATTAAGCAGACAAATTTATGGTCACAAACCTTCAGACAAAAAGAAAATATTGCAAAGCGTTATCTCATTTAAAAAGCATAAAATGGGGAAATACAATTTCCCGCAGTACTGTCAGAACTCTTAACATGATGTATTAGCGCGCCATCTGTTATCAGAAATTTAAACTCTTATTGACGCTAATGAACTGGTGAAACCGCTGGAAGGGTTCGCCACTGATGAGTCAGGCCCTCCCATCAATTTATCATTGGCAGAAAGGGAGGGGGGCAGTAGAGAATTGTTTAATTTAAAAGAATCATACACGTGTCTGAGGTTATTACAATTTCTTATACTCCGTTTTTTGAGTGGTTAGTTTGGCGACAATTATCCAGGATGTAAGGGGGCGACACAGCAGGTGTCGGAGCCAAGCCAACTCCAGATTGCCGGGGTGTACTCTCAGCTGTCCCTTGGGATTGTCATTGCTGCCTAGGATCCTACCTCCTGAGTTTGTCAATGGTGCAGGCAACATGTGGGGACAGAGCTGGATCCACCCCCAGGACATTACGCGGCCCTTTCCGGACAAACAGGACGTGGACATTACGCCGGAGAAGTTCAGAAGGGTGAGTTCGCTCGGGAAATCGCCAAATATGGGGCGCTAACCTGGAAATCCACTTGTTCACGCCCAGACTATACTAACACAGAATGACACTTCCCCGTGACGGGCCCTCAGACAGCCCCCCTAGTGTGGCCCACCAATAGGTTCCAAACTCTACAGGCTCTTTGATGTCCTGCTATGTGGAGATAAGAAAGACTTTTATTGAGGAATGGATTTTTTTACACTATTAGTGGAATTATAGGGAATAAACTGTGAGAGGAAAATGGTTGTTTTCTAAGGTATCGCTAATGTGTTGTACTTAGTCTGTCAGTGAGGGTACTGTGCAGAACCTGACGGCCATCCAGATGTTCAAAATTTCGGAGGACTTCTTCACGTCGCTGGGAATGAAGAGAATGACGCCCGAGTTCTGGCACTACTCAGTGCTGGAGAAGCAGGAGGTGGAGGCCATGGAGTGCTACACAATGGCCTGGACCATGTTCGCCGATGATGACTTCCGCATGTGGCACTGCTACGTGCCCACGCAGGAGGACCTGGTGACCGTGCGCCACATGATGGGGAACATCCAGTACTTTCCAGCATAACGCCAACCAGCCGTTTGCCTTCCAGTGGGGCGCCAACCCGAGCTTCCACGAAGCCATCGGAGAAGTCCTGGAGCTGTCGGTTTTCACGCCCAAGCACCTCCACAAGATCGGCTTCCTGGACAAGGTGGAGAACGACACGATTGAGTAGCACTAAGGAGGCCTGCATGATCGAGCAGCCAGGACTATACGCTGACTGTGCGCAGATACCGAGATCAACATTCTGTTGTTCATGGCGCTGGAGAAGATCGTCTTCCTTCCATTCAGCTACCTCATCGACCTGTGGCGCTGGGACGTCTTCCGCGGGAACGTCGACAACCTCAACGACCGGTGGTCGCAGCTGCGGTTGCAGTACCAGGGGCTGTGTCCTCCCGTGCGCTGCTCCGAGACCGACTTCGACCCTGGAGCGAAGAACCACGTGCCAGACAACACCCCGTTAATCCGCCACTTCTTTAGTTATATCCTGCAGTTCTAGCTGCAAGAATTGCTGTGCCGAGAGGCCGGCCACCTGGGCCCGCTGCACACCTACGGCTCGCACGCGGCGGGCGACAAGCTGGCCGGGCTGCTGAGGCTGGGCATCTCCATTCCGTGGCATGATGCCCTGGCCAGGATGACCTGCGGCTCGGGCAAGCTGGACGCCAGGCCGCTGCTGAACACTTCGCCCCGCTCCGGCGGCACATACGGGACAGCCTGGGCAATTCCACCGTCGGCTGGATCTCCGGCGACCACAACATCTGCCCCTAGACAGCCGTCGGACAGGACACCAGCAACCATTCGGCCGCGTGGCCTCTCTACGCGCATCTCCTCAAAATCAATAAATGGTTTGTTGTTAATTATCTGCAAGGTTGTTTGTCTTGATCTCCGCGTGAGCCCGTTTGGCGGCCATCACCTTGGCTGTTCCAGTTTGTGCAAGTGGAACGTCGCCCTATCTTTGGGTAATGAAACTTGCCAGATTTGAACTACCTCTTTGACAACACCTAGTTACAGAGCAATATTGTTCTTTGGAGAGAGGTGTCCTCTTACCGGAGAGTTAATATTTAGCACAAATGGTAGTTTTGACGAAAAAGGTGTCCTCTTATAGAGGTTCTGTTCTACTGGGAGTTAGGACAGAATGGCTGATCATCCAAACTGGCATCTTGGGTTACATCAGTTTATAAAAGCAGTTGCTTATCATAGGTCACTCATGTCTCACATCCAATGTGTAAAACCATTTGTTGACACTTACCATTAACGTAACAATCCCGTTTGTGACGGCAAGGAAGCTACAATTAACTCTCTCACATGAGGTAACCAGGACTCTTGGAGCCTACTGAAGTCACGGCTCCGACATGTCTAATGGTGGAGTTTATCTGATGTACTTGATTCTGTACAGAGGCAAATATTCCTGGAAGGATGGTGGCTGTTTGGTAGGCTGTGGTGGTGGACAGTTTCGTCTTCCTGGTGACAATGTCGTCTTTTGCTTTTTCTGCAGCATCGGGTTTGCCAAAGCCGTGACTGTTTGGATGGTATAGGTGGTTTGAACAAAAGGTTAAAATAACACAGGTTTTCTGTGGTACCTTCAGTTTGTCTTCAGTGGACCTGCAACACATCAGTGGTATTGTCACGTTGGAAATCAGGAATGAAAAACTTAAGGATGACGCGGCAATTTATATATTTACCTGCAGTTTCCTGGAACCACCACGTACACAGGTCGCCCTCCTTCTGTTTACAAGGTCAGTGAAAGTTCAGTTACTGAGGTGGGCAGGTTTATTTCTTGGGATTTTTTAAGGGATTCGGTTAAAAACCACTTTATTAGGAACCGCTCAACAAAAACTACCTGGTTTATGATAATTGCAACAATGGATAATACGTGAAGGTTATTCACATAATAAACAAAATGTAAATCGGTGATTCGATTTCGGTTCATGACTGTCGGGAATCGAGGATTTTGCCCATTTGTCCACCGACCTCTTATATTTTTTCCAGGGATTCTGTATTAGGTTGATGTTTGCATTTATAAAATACTAGACGAATGGCCCGGGCAACGCCCGGGTTTTACCCGAGTGCGAATATATTTTAATAACGTTGTCTTGGGTGGTCGCTATAGACAGGGTGGTCTGTATAGACAGGTGTATGTATCACACAGCTGATAACAGGGTTGTCTAGAGTGGCCGCTATAGACAGGGTGGTCTGTATAGACAGGTGTATGTATCACACTGCTGATAACAGGGTTGCCTAAAGTGACCGCTATAGACAGGGTGGACTGTATAGACAGGTGGATGTATCACACAGCTGATAACAGGGTTTGCCTAGAGTGGCCGCTATAGACAGGTGTATGTATCACACAGCTGATAACAGGGTTATCTAGAATGGCCGCTATATACAGGGTGGTCTGTAAAGACAGGTGGATGTATCACACATCTGATAACAGGGTTGTCTAGAGTGGTCGCTATAGGCAGGGTGGTCAGTGGTCGCTATAGACAGGGTGGTCTGTATAGACAGGTGGATGTAACACACTGCTGATAACAGGGTTGTCTAGGATGGCCGCTATAGACAGGTGTATGTATCACACAGCTGATAACAGGGTTGTCTAGAGGGGGGCAGGGAGGACACGTGTTCGCCGGCAGCCAATGGGCGCGCATTCTATCCGTGACCTTCAGAATAAGTCAATTATATAAGTAGATAAGAGTGCAAATGAGGGAAGGTTTATTCATTTCGTCCCAGTTTCCAGGTGTTACATTCGAGTCAGCTCGTCCTGGGTATTTACATATGCAAAGTTGGTTAGTTTATGAACTCTGTCGATTAATATATGTAAATACTCTAAGTTTTAAGATACAGAAAAAAAACAGCCACATCAACCAATGGTTCATTAAACACCCGACGTTGCAGTGACTGGCTGTCATTCTCCGATCATTCCACTGAAGAGAGTGACAGAAAATCTCTGAAACGTCAGGAGTTAAATAAATAATTGAGTGATGTAGCTGTTGTTTGTTCTGAATCAACTTCCAACCAAAATAAATGATGATCTTCGGATTTAAGTTTTAATTTGTTTGTTGTTTTGTTTGTTTCCTCAGTAATAATCGCAAATATTTCAATAGCGGGCCTGATTGATTGATAAATAAATGAATAAATAAACATAAACATGGCGAGTAGGTGGCGTAGATCTTGCAGCTGTTGGAGCTCCTAACTGAGTGTCAGGAAATCGGGGGATGATGTCTTCTTTGTTTTGTAGAGTATCTTGTACAGTTGGGTTAGATTGTAGCTGAATTTATATTTTCCTTAAAGGAAATTTGGTACATCTCTTCTAGATCGGGTTGGTTTGAGGGAAGTTTGAAGAATAAAAAAATATAAAAATTCATCAGTTCATAGAACAATATTGTCAATGAATAATTATTTTAAATATTCTGTTGTATATAATCATAAATATTTGCATAGTCATCACCCCTTACCATGCTTGTATATTATTACTTTTAAATAAAATTTAGAAATATTTTGTGCATTATTCAACTTTATTCAACTGTAAATACAAAGCGCGATGTCCCGCCAAGGACACTGGCGCCCAAAGGAAAGCAATACAAGAGAGAGAGAGAGGGAGAATCTATTAACATATGCTCAAGGCATTTACCATATTCTTGAAATTGATTTCAAACAAGCATACTATATACATAGGTAATTTAATTTAAACACACCTCAAAATAAAGAAAAAGGAAAAATAATCATATATACAGCACATAATTAATTATACCTAACACATGAGATTATTTAAAAACTTTGATATAAATTTACAAAATCTATTGAATACAATGTATGAATCCCTGCTGGATATCAGTTCTCTTGGATCGGTACAGAGAATACCGTTATTGAGTCTGTAGTCTTGAAATGCTGGGCACTTAAGTAAAAGGTGAGTAGAATCTTGAATGCGGCATCCACAAAAACAGCCCGAATCCTCCGATACACGGATTCTTTCCAGAAAACTTCCGAAATTACCATGGTTGGTCACAAATTGTGTGTTGTGGAAATTACCACCCTGCGAAAATAATTTGTAATACCCCGGTTGAAAAAACTTGTAAATGTCTCGTTTGTATTATTCAGTAAGAGCAACGTTCTTTCGTCTATATAGGATTTAATTATAAAGGGAATATCGATGTTGTATTTTTGCTTGTCCTCGAACGATAAGTTATTTAAGTCATATTTCATATTTTTTGCTTCAATGTAATCTGCAATCAATGGAGTCTTAGCCAAACTGTGAACACAGTTGTACGAAGTTTTCTTGTATGCTTGAATGCTCCATATTAATATCTGATATTGCATTGAGTTTAATTTTTGTATCGATATTTTGTTTAAAAATTTGAACCATATTTCTGATCTATATGTTAAAGTTGATCTGAATAAAGATTTATACAATGTAATTATTTTATGGGAGCTCAAACCCCATGATTTGCTGCACAGAGAGAATAGAATTTTTTTTATTTTTTATTCTTAGAGTTCTGCTCACTATTTCCTCTATATGAAAAGCAAAATTTAATTTGTTTTTTCTTCTATGATTTACAATTATTATTCCTAAAATTTTTATTTTTGTACTGGCGAAATTAATCCACTCTTAAATATAACTGGGATCTTCTCTTTATTATGCAAATATAAAATGTTTGTTTTTTCGGAACTGATTTTTAACTTGTTCTTAATACACCACAATTCAATAGTATTTAATGCTTCCTCTATAACTATTTTTAGTGATGCTAGATCTTTATTCCAGCATATGATCGAAATATCATCAGCATAACAAATCAACTCACAATTGGGAACCTGAAAATTCAGCAGCAAATCGTTCAACAAAATTGTCCATAGAAGTGGAGAAAGCGGACCGCCCTGAGGACACCCCTTAGTAATTGGCTTTGAAGTTGTTAGATTGTCGTAACTGAAAGAAGTGATCCTGGAATTTAAATATGATTGTAGAATTTTGATCAGTTTTTCCGGTAAATTATCTGAGTCTATTCTTTTGATGATCGCTGGCCACCAGGCATTATCAAAAGCCCCCGAGATATCTATATAGATAATACCGTAACAGAGTTTTCCATTGTAAAGTCCTGAGCTATCTTCTCCGAAGATTCTGAACTACACATAACAATCTATATACCAAAATTTTCGTTATTTTTTTCTTCGTGTCATAGGCCTGTTTTTATTTTCCTAATGTTAACAGTTATTTTTATTTTTTAATTTAATCTATTTTACAATCGTAGATTTTTTGCATTTATCATCATCAATCATTTGTTTTGAAATTCCGTAGAAATTCCGTAGAAATGTGTTTTGAAATAATATATATATCTGATTAATTTGATTATGTAAGTACTTTGTTATAGTTTTTCATTTAAATATATACATTTTTCGATTTGTAGATTGAATTATTACTTTATTCTATAATAATTATCTTTTATAACTGTTTGTTATAGTTTTTCATTTGAATTTAGCTCCATTTTTGTGTCTTATTTCTTCTGTATATTGAAAAAAATATTAAAACTTAGAATTAAGCTTTGCTTTTTCATATACATGTTTGTTACACATTTAGCAATATATATACCAAAATATTTTTTTGGCTACTTAACTCTTTTAGTGAATTTTTGTCAGGGGGGCTGCAAAAGTGCCTTACTTATTTTGGAATATTTAACTTTTTTGGTGAATTTTTGTCAGGGAAGCTAAGGACTGCCATAATCATGCAATATGTTGATGTTCTTCTCATAAAAAAAATATTTGGGTTTAGAATTGGGCTTTGCTTTTTTATATACATATTATTTGCACATTTTTTTTTTCATCAATTGTTTCCTCACATGCTTGGAATTTTCTTTTTATGCCTGTCCTGGCTTTCAGTTTTATAGTTTTCCTCTGCTTGGTTCTTATTTTACCTTTTTTTTTCAGCGTCTTTTTTGTATTTCTGATTAAATTAATTTGTGGGTTCTTTGTTATAGTTTTTAATTTTACATTTTGCTCAATTTTTTGTGTCTGGTTTTCTTTTTTGCCGTATCTTTCATAATTCTTTTTTGCAGTATCTTTCATAATGTCTTTGGCATCTTTATTTTTCTCAATAAGAGGCTAATTATTTATTTGTATAATCAATTGTTGATTACTTAATTTGTTATATGATAAAATGTTATATGATACATACAATTTTCTACATTTTTGCACTGTGCAATTTAATCTGTTGTTTATATTGAGATATTTTACATTAAATTTATTTTGACATGTATTTGCTCAACTTGGTTTTTAGTTTAGCTTTTTTTTTTTCAGCGGCTTCTGTATCATGCCTCGCAGAGGCCGTGGAAGACTCGCTTATAGGACTCGCCGCGGGAACAACGCCCCTAATCCTATTTCTCCTGTTCCCACTGAATATATTATTGGGGGCCTCGATATAGTCTGCCCTTACTGCTCAGCCCTTCATTTCCCTGGCGAAACTGTTGGTAGCTCCTGCTGCCACAAAGGGAAAGTTATTCTTCCTACTTTGTCCTCCTTTCCATATGAAATGATGGAATTGATGACTTCAAACAGTGTGGAGGCTAAGTACTTCCAGACCAACATTCGGAGCTACAACAGCTCTTTGGCATTTGCCTCCATGGGTGCGCAGGTTGATGTCTTTTCTGGACAGGGGCCTTTTTGTTATAGAATCCATGGACAGATCTATCATTTGACTGGGCCCCTTCATCCTCATGGAAACAGAGCCCCGTCTTATGCCCAACTTTATATTTTGGATTCTGAGGCTGCGAATAATACACGCATTGCAGCATCTAGGCCTTTGGAATGCCATCCTGGTATATTGACTCTTTTGGATTCTTCAAAACTCTGAGCACCTGCAACATGTAATAGTAGAAGCCGGAGGTGGTAACGCTCAGAATCTTTAGGATTCACTGAACACATACGTCCAATGCACAAAGCCCCACCCCGAACTCTAGCACTCCATTGATTCTGCCTGAAAACATAAGCGGAAGGTATGTCTCCATATAAAAGTGATCTTGCGGATACATTAACACAATTGAGCTGAAACCAGGCAGTCAGAGTTGTGCGTCTGCGTGAGGCATTTTCAAGAGCCTGTTCTTCACTACCTTCAACAAAATAGACAGATTGAAAATTAGGTAGATGAACAGCTAAGCGACATATGGTATGCGAGTGAGCATGCAAGCGATATTCAAACATTCGCCACATTGCCTCAGGAGCACTTACATACCGAGCGTCAAGAAAGTTTTTGATTTCATCATGTGCCCTGCTTTCCATATCTAATTCTCCAACAGACACTTCCACCTCAGCCCTGTCGTGTCCCTTATTTCCATGAGGATGAAGGGGCCCAGTCAAATGATAGATCTGTCCAAGGATTCTATAACAAAAAGGCCCCTGTCCAGAAAAGACATCAACCTGCGCACCCATGGAGGCAAATGCCAAAGAGCTGTTGTAGCTCCGAATGTTGGTCTGGAAGTACTTAGCCTCCACACTGTTTGAAGTCATCAATTCCATCATTTCATATGGAAAGGAGGACAAAGTAGGAAGAATAACTTTCCCTTTGTGGCAGCAGGAGCTACCAACAGTTTCGCCAGGGAAATGAAGGGCTGAGCAGTAAGGGCAGACTATATCGAGGCCCCCAATAATATATTCAGTGGGAACAGGAGAAATAGGATTAGGGGCGTTGTTCCCGCGGCGAGTCCTATAAGCGAGTCTTCCACGGCCTCTGCGAGGCATGATACAGAAGCCGCTGAAAAAAAAAAAGCTGAACTATATTCGCCAAAATCAGTCCCTGCTTAGGGTGGAGTTATATCAAGGTCTGATGGATTATATCCATGAGCAGGAACATTCTCGGGGTGTGCGAATAGGCCGTATTTTTATTCTTCCATCTTCCTTTCCTGGGAGTTCCCGGGCCATGCAACAAAACTATCAGTATGCAATGGCCATTGTTAGAAAGTTTGGAAGACCTGACCTATTCGTGACATTTACCTGTAACCCACGTTGGACTGACATTGTTGAAAATCTTCTTCCTAACCAGAATCCTTCTGATAGACCGGATCTGGTGGCTAGAGTTTTCAATCTCAAGTTACAACAATTACTGCACGAGATTGTTAGTCAGCATGTATTGGGAGTGGTCATTGCTCGGGTGCATGTTGTTGAGTTCCAAAAACGCGGTTTACCGCATGCCCACATGCTGTTTATGCTTAGAGAAGAAGACAAGCCTAGAGACAGGGATGCCATTGACAGATTGGTTTGTGCAGAAATTCCTAGCCCTACTATGCAGGTTCAGCTGTATGACATGGTTCGTAAACATATGATCCATGGTCCTTGTGGAAACTTCAATCTTCACTCACCATGCATGTCTGATGGCAAGTGTACTAAAGACTTCCCTAAATCATTCCTGCAGCTGACTGAGGCTAACAATAATGGCTATCCTCGCTACAGACGTCGAGATGACGGCCAGACATTTGTTGTGGGCACTCACGAGGTGGATAACCGCTGGGTTGTTCCCTATAACCCCTATCTGCTGGTTAGGTTCATTGCTCACATTAATGTGGAGGTCTGTGCCTCTGTGAAAAGTGTCAAATATCTTTTCAAGTATGTATATAAGGGACACGACAGGGCTGAGGTGGAAGTGTCTGTTGGAGAATTAGATATGGAAAGCAGGGCACATGATGAAATCAAAAACTTTCTCGACGCTCGGTATGTAAGTGCTCCTGAGGCAATGTGGCGAATGTTTGAATATCGCTTGCATGCTCACTCGCATACCATATGTCGCTTAGCTGTTCATCTACCTAATTTTCAATCTGTCTATTTTGTTGAAGGTAGTGAAGAACAGGCTCTTGAAAATGCCTCACGCAGACGCACAACTCTGACTGCCTGGTTTCAGCTCAATTGTGTTAATGTATCCGCAAGATCACTTTTATATGGAGACATACCTTCCGCTTATGTTTTCAGGCAGAATCAATGGAGTGCTAGAGTTCGGGGTGGGGCTTTGTGCATTGGACGTATGTGTTCAGTGAATTCTAAAGATTCTGAGCGTTACCACCTCCGGCTTCTACTATTACATGTTGCAGGTGCTCAGAGTTTTGAAGATTTGCGAACTGTGGATGATATTGTTTGCTCCACTTTTAAAGAGGCTGCCCAGCGCCGTGGATTATTGGCTGATGATTCTGAATGGGATGCATGCTTAGCTGAGGCGGCTTTGTTCCAAATGCCTTGTCAACTGCGGCAGCTCTTTGCGACAATTCTCATCTACAATAATCCTACCGACCCTGTATCACTGTGGACCAAATACAAGGGGTATCTTAGTGAGGACTTTTCTAGTGCAACATCTGACGCAGCTGCTGAACAGATGACTCTCAGAGAGCTTGAATTCCAGCTGAGAGAAAATCGCCTCAGTTGCCACCATTATGGACTTCCTGCACCCTTAACCCCACTTCTTGATTCAGGAGAGGATCACCTTGATGTTAATGCAGAGCTGCAAATTGGGACAGAAATGTATAGGTCCCTTACACCAGATCAAAAGTCAATTGTTGATTCCCTCAATGTAAATCCACGTTGCTTTTTTATTGATGGGCCTGGTGGTACAGGCAAGACTTATGTTTATAACACCCTAATTCATTGTGTTAGAGCCGTTGGAAAAATTGTCATTCCGCTGGCCTCCACTGGAATAGCGGCTACCCTTTTGTCAGGTGGCCAGACTGTCCATTCCAGGTTTAAGCTGCCGATTCCCTTGCTTGAGAATTCTGTAGCTGCGATCTCGGCCAATAGTTCTGAGGCTGAGCTTATTCGTAGATCATCCTTAATTATTTGGGATGAGGCTCCTATGGCCCACTACAGAGCACTTGAAATTGTGGATCGTCTCCTAAAGGACATTATGCATTGTGACCTTGCTTTTGGCGGAAAGGTTGTTGTTCTTGGAGGTGACTCTTTCGCCAAGTGCTACCTGTGGTACCTCGAGCTTCAAGAGCTGAAATTGTTGCTGCTTGCATTAAGCAAAGCAAGCTATGGCCATTGTTTGTGATCTTGCGCCTTACTCAGAATATGCGAGCAGGTATTGATGCACAGAGCTTCTCTCAATGGTTACTTAAAGTTGGTGATGGTGATCTACCTACAGACCAACAGGGCCTCATTTCTCTTCCAGAAAGCTGTATCTTTCATGGGGTTGACCTGGTGCAGGAAATATTTGGTTCTTCCTATGGTGATATTACCGCCCTTAGCCAGTCTGTGATTTTAACGCCAAAAAACACAGATTCATTAGAGATTAATGAAAAAGTTTTGGATCGCTTACCAAACAGGAGTCAGTGTTTTCTCAGTGTTGACAGTGTCGAGTGTGAGAATGTGGAGGAACAAAATAACTACCCTACTGAATTCCTTAATAGCCTTACTCCCACAGGAATGCCTCCACACCGGTTAAACCTTAAGATTGGTGCTATTGTTATGCTCCTTAGAAATTTGAATCCTAAGCAGGGTCTCTGCAATGGCACACGTATGGTTATCCAGCGCATGCGCTCTCATGTCCTAGAAGCACAAATACTGACAGGGACCAAAGTTGGACAAACTGTATTGGTGCCAAAAATATCTTTGGCTCCTTCAGATACCAACCTTCCCTTCATTCTGAAGAGGCGTCAGTTTCCACTAAGGTTGGCTTTTGCCATGACTATTAATAAGGCTCAAGGCCAAACCTTTGCTAGAGTGGGTCTCTTGCTACATGAGCCCGTGTTTACTCATGGACAGCTCTATGTGGCTTTTTCACGTGTGCGAACTTTGAATAGCATACGGGTAAAGTTGAACCCACGTATTTATAAAACTAGAAATATAGTTTTTAATGAGGTCCTTTAAATGAATTTTTCCTTTTTATGTTGTCTTATCTGCTATATAGTTGTGTTGTATTCAATTTTATTTTCAGATTTGTTTTCTTTTAATTTTTTTTTTTCATTTCAAATAAATGAATGTATGCCTTTTATGTTGTCTAATTTGGTTTATTGTTGTGTTGTATTTAATTTTCTTTTAAGATTTGTTTTCTTTTACTTTTTGTTTCATTTCCAAAAAATTTGTTTAAAGTTTCACCAATGCCTATAAACAAAAGGTAATAAGACCAAATCCAAATAAATAAATAGTGTGTGACGTTTCAATAACAGCGTTGTTACCATCTTCAGACAAAAGTACTATGGCCTACGGCCATACCACGTTGAAAACACCGGTTCTCGTCCGATCACCGAAGTTAAGCAACGTCGGGCTCGGTCAGTACTTGGGAGGGTGACCACCTGGGAACACCGGGTGCTGTAGGCTCCTTTTTTCCATCAGTACTTTTGTCTGAAGATGGTAACAACGCTGTTACCGAAACGTCACACACTATTTATATATTTGGATTTGGTCTTATTACCTTTTGTTTATAATCTACAATCCAAATTGTGCCTCATCAACCAATGCCTATAGTTTCTCACACCTCCCATGCTTACCCCTCTGTAACTGGCCTGTGGTGCAGTGGACATTGTTGGGAGGTACAGTAAACTCTCTACACGATTGTATCAAGTCTTGTTCTGGTAGACTTGATGCTGTAACCAGGAGGGACACTCCCTCTTTAAAAATCCTGAGTTCAACTGACCCAGTTGATGGACCTCAGCAATGGTTCCACTCCAGGGATACGGAGGAGCTGCGTCTGTGCTCATGTTAGAGTCAGAAACAAAGGCTTCCATATTTGGAATGGCCTCAAATCACAGGCAAAGTCAGACTTTCACCAAAGTGTGCCTGGATCATGGTGCCATGATCAACGAAAGCTGCACCCCTATACCCCATTCCATGAGATCATGGAATTCGTGTAATCTTTACACAAGGGGATAAGAAACATCAACAACATAGTTTCTCACCTGAAAGGATTTTTTTGTATTAGTTGTTCACTAATAAAATATTTATAATTAAGTATTTTGATTTTTGGTCTTTATTTACCTATTTTCCCCAGTGCTCTATACATTGATTCAGGATCTATGCAATGTCTCACATATGGTTATCTAGCGCTTCACATGTTTTTAGGCTAAACCCGGGGCGTTGCCGGGTCACTCGGCTAGAAATAATGGCTGTATTTGCTATATAGTTGTGTTGTATTGAATTTTCTTTTAATATTTGTTTTCTTTTTTTTTTTCAATATAATTTTTTAAAGTTTTCACCAATGCCTATAGTTTCTCACCTGAAAGCAATTTTTTGTATTATTTGTTCATTCATAAAATATTTATTATTATTTTGACTTTTGGTCGGTGGAAGGCTGGGTAAACCGTTTGGTTTTCGACCACTAGGACCCGGGTTCGATTCCCGCATTGGGCACTTTTTTCTGTTTAAAAAAAAAAAAAATGCTCCAATGGCCCCCGATTCTTGCAAAAGTCCAACCCCACCAGCGAGTGCAAGTAACCGAACGGGGCTCTGGCATTTGTAAGTGCAAAGTCAAACTGCTTTTCACATGTGTAGACATGTGGTGCGCTTACAGTAAAAGCAGTCGCTAACTACCCACCATGATTATCATGGCCTGTACCACGTGTACTAGGGATAAGCAAAAAAAAAAAAAAAAAAAAAACCTATTTTCCCCAGTGCTCTATACATTGATTTAGGATCTTTGCAATGGCACACATATGGTTATCCTGCCCATTCACAGGCCTTTAGGGTAAACCTGGGGCTTTGCCCAGGTCACTCGGCTAGAAATGCAGTTTTTAGTGAGGTCCATTAAATGAATTTATCCCTTTTATGTTATCTTATTTTCTATATTGAAAAGTTAATAAATATGAAAAAAAAATTAAAAATGTTTAAGAATATTATTAAAAAAGAATCATAAAGATATTTTAAAGGAGTCCTTTAGGGATGTCTGTTTTTGCACTTATGATTCCAGAGTTACATGGTCCAGTGGGCCGTATGAAAATCGAGTTGTTCATATAATAACATGTTTAAAAAATGATATTTTCTTTTAATGTAATCTATATAGCTTGAAATAAATAAAAATAATGGCTGCTTGAACTCGGTCGCATGTGACATTTTACAGGTACATTGGGACAGCTGACATTCCCCCCCAACCCAACCCACTGATAAATAGGCAAGAAGGTATGGGAAAAGATCCCAGTAGACGCGAATTCGCGTTGGTAGCCTACAATTTTATGTTAATTTTTAGAAATCAGGGACATGAATTCGCATCCTTCAGGCTTGACACCCTATAAGTGAGGATATGAATTTGCATTATATGGGTTCAAAATGTTTCGTTGCTCGCATCTATAATACCTTTTTTTTAGTAAAGTTGTAAGTAAACATCAAACGTCGAAATTTGCATTTTAAAATGGTTGAATTATCAGAAGTGGTGAATAATTAATATTGTCGAATTACCGTTTGTTATTTGATAGGCCAGAGATTGGGAAATCAAATCAAGGTCGAATTATCGCAAGGGGTCGAATTATCGGTATTGTCGAATTACTGTTTGTAATTTCATAGGTTCTGGAAATCAAAACATGGTCGAATTAACGAATTTATACTTAGAAAGTATTTTTACTTATCCTTACTTGAAATGCTGCTTCTAGGAAATCTGAATATACCCATTGCGATTTTTAAGCCACCATCTATACTTTTAAAGTCTCTGCAGGCCCTTTGGGTAAACCCTGGGCGTTGCCCGGGTCACTCGGCTTGTCTATTGTAATTAGTGCAGACAGTTCCTTTTGCTTATGATCCATTAATACATCGATTACAGTATTCAAAGCAGTGATAGTTGACTTAGACTTGATAAATCCGTGCTGCCTCGAGCTTAACAGATTGTTTTGAATATAAAATTCATATATTTTATTTTTTAGAATTTTTTCTAGAATCTTTGAAAAATTTGATAATAAAGATATCGGACGGTAGCTTTTAGCTGATCCATAATTGGTTTTGCCGGGTTTGGCTATCATTTTGAGTGCTGCTGTTTTCCATTTTTTGGGAAGTATCCTATTTGAATACATTTATTAAATATTGAGTGTAAAATCGGAAGTATTAGTTGAAAATCATTCTTTATCATATTATTACTAATATTGTCTGGACCAGGAGCTTTATTTACATTAATTTTGTCGATTAGCTCTTCTATTTCTTTCTTATGAATATTGCATGAGTTGTAGCTTGTAAAATTCGGTTTATAGTTCCTTATTGATGTATGGTGGGCAGTATCCGATATAGTTGTTTCATCAGGAATTAGTTCATTAATCAGATCTTTTATTAGAATTTCTTTAAAATCTACTGGTGCCTGTATAATTATTGGTAATCCCTTTTGTTGATTAGAGGAACTCAGTTTTTTTAAGGTTTTTTAGGCGTTTCCAAACGGATTATTAGATCCATTTTCTTCTATAAAATCTCGTCAACTATTCATCTTAGCTTTTCTAATACTATTTTTATATTTATTTCTGACAGACTTATATTCATTAACACTAATTGCTTTATGATGAAAGTATAGATTTCTCACATAATAAAAATACTTTTTCTTTTGTTCTAATTCTTTGTTCCACCACTTGATCCCGGTATCGAAAGTGAAGTTGGAAGATTTCACCTCCAGTGATTGATATGCAGCTTCCAGAATTATATCCGTTAGCCTGTCAACTACCATGTCAATATCAGTTTTTTTTCGACCTTTTTTATATCGTTTTCCAATCTTGTTACTTCCTGTTTAGAAATTGTATTTGAAAACAGTGACCAATCTGCTTTCTTTTCGCTAAATTCCCATGTAGAATTTTGTTTATTGTTTGTAATATCTAAGTTAACATTGATATCAAATTAAACTGTCACATGGTCGGAAATATTGGTCAATTCAAAAGTTTGCCAATTGTTCACCAGTTTCAATGAATGCCTATTTGAAATAGTGAGATCTATTATGATTTTATTACGACAGGTAGGAGTTTTGTTATTGTGAATAAAAAGATTATATTCATTAATAATAGGTTGCATTTTATATCCGTTAGAGTTTGTAATTCTATCGAACCAAACCGGGTGACGGGAATTGAAATCCCCACAGAGGATTAGGGGAGTACTCTCGAAGGTAGCTATCAAATTCTTTTAAAAAGTTCAAATGTTCGTCCTCGCATTTGTTTGGAGGAATATAAAAGTTTGCTATTATCGTCCTAGATTTAGGTGTATTTATAGAGATTGATGTACAAAACTGATTTGTGAAACCATCCAACTTCCTATATTTTATATTTTTATTAAATATAACCGTTGTGCAGTATAAGTGTTTTCTGTTGTGGAACAATGTACTATGTGCGAGTCCATATCGAACACGACCTTTCTATTTAAAACATAAGGCTCTTGAAGAAGGAGAATATCTGTAGGATTGTCTCTAATTGAGCTTTTGAGTTCGGTAGTTGCAATTATACTTTTCCTAATATTCTGTTGTATACATTTAAATTTTCCTATAGTTAAACTTTTTGCTTCTTTCATAATGGACATTTATTCAAAACGCTTATGAAAATTTCATATGAGAATATTTCTGTTCTATTATACTTCCAAATCATAAAAATATTGGGTTCTATCTATAATTCTATCTACTTGTATTTTGTAAAGTGGACAGTCCGTCCCATTAACCCTGTGATTTGTTTGTTTATTTCTGTAAATTGGGTGTTTAGAACAGTTGTGACAACTCAGTTCATTCGAGCAGGAATGGGTTCCATGGACCCCACAGATATTACAGATTTTCTCATTTGTGCAGTCTTTTAGCTTATGGTTTGGATTGTATTGATAGCATTTTTGACATTGTTTTACTAAGACCTTATCTTGAATATGGCAACGTTCTAAATCAGTGTAAAGAAAATTGTTATTTTTCTTAATTATTTGATATGCTTTTGGTGAAAGTCTTAAAACTATGTTTTGTGTTGCAGTATTTGATTTCATTACAAACAGCATCCTTATTTCGTCCTCCATTCCCCTTAATTCTGGATTCATGTTGCAGATTGTCTTAACAAATATTGTTGTGTCCGTTATTTTAGAAACATTTTTGACCACAACCGTTGGATCTCTTTTTCTATGAATATATATCTTACTTATTGCCTTTAACTCATCCGATTTTCCCAATTCCTCCTGAAGAGCATTCAACTCTACCCGCGATGGCGATTTTATCACTACTGCGTTCCGTGTATTGAAAATTTTATTAATTTTAATATTCCCACCGTCTTCCCTTATTTTCTTTATGGTTCTTGAAATAGCTTGAGAAACATCAGATATAGATTCATTGTTGGCTGGAGCTGCAATTAGCGTAAATTCCAAGTTTTTAGTTTGTTGATGTTTGACAATTAATTGTTGTACATTTTCTTGTTTTGTTACTTGTGCAAATGTGGGTCTGTGTACCGAAATTTCTCTCAATATTTTTTCAACCTTATTTTCCATTGCTGAGTTGACAGCTTCCGTTATTATTCCTATTGTAGAGTCTTTATTCATATCAGAAAGAGAAGAAACTCCTTCTTTTGCTTGAGTAATCATTGTTGATAAAAAGAATATGTCATTTTTAGTTACGTTTTTTTTCAATGCCTAAATATTTATTATTAAAGTATTGAAATACTTCATCCAATTTTAAATTTATAGATTTTATAACTGTCTGTGTGTACTCTATAGATTTAAAAATCATATATCCAATCGACGTGAAATTTTGGGATATTATTTGGTATATCCCCGGCAAGGTTTTTGAAAAATAAATTCTTGAATATCTTGAATATCCTTAGAGTTATTTGCAGATTTGTAGATTTAAATCGCAACCAGCGCCCCCAATGCGACGATGATAACAAGTTTTTTCATCTTTAAGTTTTTTTATCACTAAGTTTATTATCTTAAATATTATTTATCAAAAGTAAGATTTTCTACCTATTAATTGCGCACAAGTCAAAGTTAGTTATCGAGTATTTTCCAAGGGACCGGGAAAAAATGTTTACTGGATAAAACGATGATTTTGTAATGTAGAAAATTAGGAAAGACAAAATTCAGGATGGCACGGCAATTTATTTGAGACAGGATGAGATAAGGGACCGGGAAAAAATGTTCACTTTATCGAGAGATTCAAATTTACGAGTTTCAAATTATCAAAATATATCTTTTTTTTATGTTTATAGTGAATTGTTTTAACAAATGTTCGTTAGACAAACCTTTACTCGGGTAAAACCCGGGCGAAGCCGGGTACGTCCGCTAGTAATCAATAATTTTTTTTACTTAAACTTTTTTTAGACTCGTTTTCACTAGAACCAATCCAAGTCTAAAATCGTAGTGTTTCGAAATGGAGGCCGCTTGGCCAGATCTGACGTTTGGTTTTGGGGCCAACAACCCTTGACAGTATCTTCAAAATATACATATCTTGGCTACCCCTTAACTACCAAGATTCCAACTGCTTACGTGGCGCAGTACTTTAAAAACAAAACATTGGTTGCTACAAACGCAGTATGGAGAATACTATATAAGTCAAGAACCAAATCGTTCGAAGCAGTGATGAAATTACTTGACTCCATAGTTTTATCCACGTTGTTATACTCGGCCCCCCTGTGAGCGACAAATCAGATAGGAGTTGTAAACCAGATCCAGGATATTTTCCTACGGCGATTTCTTGACCTTCCCAGATATACTTCGGGCTACATCTTACGAACAGAAACCGGAAGGATGTCCCTTGAATTAAACATTACGAAATTGATTCTAAAGTTCTGGATACGGATTTTAAAAATGGACAGGACAAGATTACCCTATGTTTGCTTGTCCCAGCTCTGGAAAGTTTAAATTGTGGGAAAAGCGGGAAACAACTTTATTCATAACTTGAATAGCATCATTGACTCTAGGGGTTTTTCTTTTCTTAAGAACTGTGAAGATTATATGGTTGTGCGAGGAGAAATGCCTAGAATTATTCAAACCACAGTGGACCAGCTACTCTAATTTGACCGAGCTAAGATACAAAACTCAACTCATTTTATTCACTACCAATCACTAAGTAGCTCCTTTATGACTGAGGACTACTTACTATCAAACCTCCCTTTGAAAATTAAACGATTTATAGCCCGTCAAAGGATTATATGGCTACTTTTCCGCGAGGATGTCAAGGGATTTTGGAACAGCGACCCTTTAAATTGCTACTTCTGCAATGTTGGCATCCAAGACAATTTGGTCTAATTTCGGAATTTCGCGAAATTTCGGAGCTAACTCACTACAATGAACAACATATATATAAAATCTTTACTGCTCTCCTGCTGGATAAAACATTTGTTTATAAATATTTTAAATTTTTCAAGGCGATTGAGAAAATGGGAGAGAACAAGTGCTCAACTCTATAGACAACGGCTGATTGCTCCCCCTCCCCTCTAAATTGCTTTCCCTCCTCACTCAAGTACATATATAACCTTTTAGGGGAATCCCCTTGTAAGACAATAGTGTCTTAATAAAGGTTTTTGTTGTTGTTGTTGTTGTTGACTCGTTATCACCACCGTGACAACTGGTGGAGAAGCTGGTTTATCCCCTCGCCACCCAAGCCGTTAGAAGAAGCTGAAGACTAGAAGGACTAGAACCTCAAGAAAACATTGCTATGGTAGAGCAAGAGACACAGACAAAAATGGGTGAGTACCACTTTCAACCTTTGAGAAACCCTTCTATTTTTATGGGAGAACACAACCAGAATCCAGAAAAATGGTTGAAAGAATACCATCGCGTTGCTCGTTACAACTGCTGGGATGATTCAATGTGCCACGCAAATAATTATTTTTTTTCTCCAAGGAACAGCTTACAGATGGTACGAAAATGTTGAAAAGAAAATTAATTCATGGGATATTTTTTGTGAAAATATTTATTCAGAATTTCGGACATCATGTCGCACAAAAAGATAAGCTCGCTGAGAAACTCAAAATTCGAGCTCAAGGGAAGGACGAGACCAGTGATTCGTACATTCAAAATGTTTTCCATTTGTGCCGAGAAGTGAATCCGGCTATGATGGAAAATGAAATAGTTGCACACTTGACGAAGGGAATATCGGAGGAGATATATCAGTTAATCATCATTTTTGACATTGCAACTATCGATGAGTTCATCAAATGGTGCCGAAAATTCGAGACTTCACATAAACAACGTGTAAATAAACGTGCAGTATTCGACAGACTACCAAATGTTGCCGCCATCGATTCATCAGACTCTGAATCAATGGAAGACTTATTGCGACGCATCGTGCGTGAAGTTCATCGCGCACTGAATCCAGAGTCAACTACCCCTGAACCATCTTTTCTGAAAGAAAATATCCGAGAAGAGATTGAAAGAAGTCTTCAAAAAGATAATAAAATCACGTGGAACTCTGACCAACAGGATGCTTTTGATACCTTGAAAAAAGCATTGATGTCTAAACCTGTTCTAGCCTATTTCGAAGAAGAACTGCCAACCGAGCTTCATTCTGACGCCAGCGAATATGGAATTGGAGCTGTCCTCGTACAGATCAACGATGGGAAAGAGCGGTCAGTTGGTTATGCTTCAAGACCTTTATCTAAGGCGGAGAAGAATTACTAATCAACGGAAAGAGAATGCTTTGCCGCATTATGGGCCATAAATAAATTTCGACCGCACCTTTTTGGTCGTGAGTTTGTCATCGTCACTGACCACCACGCTCTTTGATGGTTATCTAACCTGAAGAATCCGTAAGGAAGACTAGCAAGATGGTCTTTAAAACTCCAAGAATACAATGTAATGGTTTTTGTTTGTATAAAAGAAACATTCGCGCTTTTGAATCCTTTTATTTTATATGTATAGATGGCGCGTTATTGTTTTGTGTTAATGTGATGGTTGTTTATAAAAGTGGACGCAAACACCAAGATGCCGACTGTTTTTCTCGAAATCCTCTCCAACTTGAATCGGAAGAAACATACAATGATAAGGATGATGATATACCCTCAATAACTGCTCTGATGTGCTTCGAGGCTGAACAAAGAAAAGGCCCTCAAATTAATAAATTGATAGAGGAAACAGAAAGATTTGGTGCTGAATCGAAAGGATATGAAATGTTAAAAGGACCTTATACAAAAAGTTTTTCGACCCCCTGGGAAACCAGCACCTTTCAGTTATCCCCAAGCACTTACGATTAGAACTACTGAAAAGTTTACATGACTCTTTCACAGCAGGTCATCTTGAAATCCGAAGACACATGATAGAGTTAAAAACAAATATTTCTGGCCAGGACTTCTCCGGGACATACCGAAGTATGACGCTCATTGTAAAGAGAGCCAAAGAAAAAAACTATCAACTCAAAAGCCACCCGCACTACTTAAGGCCATACCTCCTGCAACCTCCCCTTTTCACAGAGTTGGAATGGACCTCTTTGGAAGATTTCCCAAGTCTGATACTGGTAATAAGTGGATCATAGTCTGTACAGACTATTTACCCCATTCGCTATTATCAAGGCCTTATCCACAGGAGAAGCAAAAGAAGTTGCCAAGTTCTTTATGGAAGATGTTGTCCTCAAACACGGAGCCCCCAGAGAAATCATTACGGACCGTGGGCGGGTATTTCAATCAAATATGTTAACGGAACTTACTAACTAGTGCTCTTCCATACACAGGTTTACAACAGCCTATCCTCCCCAGACGAATGGATTAACAGAAAGACTTAATAAAACATTGGCTAACATGCTGGCAATGTATGTGGGCGTCGATTAAAGTGACTGGGACGTATTCCTGCCCTAAGTGACCTGGGCCTACAACACCACAAAACAAGATACGACAGCTTTTACCCCTTTTAAACTGATCCATTGGGGCGAAGTCGAAACGACTGTAGACACTATTTCCCAAATCCGCATGAAGACCTCCAAGAGGAATACAGTCTGAAGATTGCCTCGCGAGTCAAACAGACTAGGTAGCTAGCAAGATTAGAAACCTTGAAAGCCCAAGAAAAGGACAAGGCCAGATATGATTCAAAGCACGAGGCAATAGATTGAAAGGTCGGTGACCTGATATGGATTTTTATCCCGTTTGAAAGGTAGGACTATCAGAAAAACTAATGAAAAGGTACTTCGGGTCATACAGGGTTACTCGGAAACTCTCTGACGTGACCTTCGAAGTTGAAGCTGTGGACCAACCAACCACCAAACAAGAGATCTGGTCCATGTGCTGAGAATGAAACCCTACCATGAACCTGAGGACCAAGCTGATCTGTTCAATTGGTAATTACAGCGGGGCGTTGTTCATCTAGGAAGGGGGCAATGTCACTGAATAATTATTTTAAAAATTCTGTGGTATATCGTCATAAATATTTGCATAGTCATCACCCCTTACCATGCTTGTATATTATTAGTTAACACAAAGCAATAACGCGCCATCTATACATATAAAATAAAAGTATTTAAAAGCGCGAATGTTTCTTTTATACATAAAACGAACTTCTACTGTCCTTACTGCGATGAAAAAATATATTGCGAGGGCTTGGCTCATCAGTGGTGAAACCTCCCAGCGGTTTCGCCAATTTAATCCACCAGACGGCTTCTCAGACCTCTGATACTGAATTGGATCGTTCTGCTTTTATATGCTACACTGAAGGATGGAATCTTAGAAATGGTTTTCAAGTAAACTATGGACATAAGCTTATAGGTCAGTAGAATTACATTCAAATATTTGCTTCGAGCAATGCTCTTCAGCAAACTATAAAGACAAGGCCAGTAGGAATAAATTAACACAAAGCAATAACGCGCCATCTATACATATAAAATAAAAGTATTTAAAAGCGCGAGTGTTACTTTTATACATAAAACGAACTTCTACTGTCCTTACTGCGATGAAAAAATATATTGGATTTTTCATCGCAGTAAGGACAGTAGAAGTTCGTTTTATGTATAAAAGTAACATTCGCGCTTTTAAATACTTTTATTTTATATTATTACTTGAAAATAAAATTTGGAAATATTTTGCATTCTAATCAATAAATTATTTTTACTTAAACTTTTGCTATACTTTTTATCACTACCGTGACAATATTCTGCTACAATTTATGGATTGCCTCCATTTTAATTGTTTGGGTTTCTAGTGGGTGTACCAAAGATAAACACAATATATGATTTTCAAAATTGCGCTAGGACAGAACTGTTGGCTGCTTTAACGCAAGATTTGTGGACCCTCATATCACCAAGATAGATAAAATCCTATTCAAGAAATAATAAAAAGGCATCTATTGATTATGCAACTTAAGTTTCTGGTAGCTGGCACCATCTGTCTGAATAAATATTTACTAATAATTGATTTTTGATTGTTCAATCAGAGAGGGGTATTTGGGCAATTGTAGAATAATTAAAAATCAACGATTTATTGATATTTATTTCGACACCTGTTCCAAATACAATTTCACACTTTTGTACTGTTTCTCACAATAAATAATTTGTTCCATATAAGTTCCCCACAATATATTTGACCTATTTAGATCAACAAGACATGATATAGGTATGTAAGAGTCACTAGTATAGTTTTCAACCCCATTATATGCAAATGAAACCAATAACTATTTACATAATATGTGTGTGTGTGGAGTCTGAAAATTATTATAATGATATTAATGAATTTCTATCATCATCACTATATTGAAATATAACACAATGATAACCCAATATTGTAGGGTTATTGGGTTGAAAAGTTGTTGAATAAAAAGTTGTTTATTAATATGATTGAAAGGGGTTAAATAGAGCCATGCGATAAGTAGAATTGTTGTAGCGACATTAGGTGATCTGTCTTGACTTAAAATCAAAGGTTGATTGTGGTCCGCTAGAGCTAAAAAAAAATTGAGAGCTGGGAACGCTTTGTGCATGCGTTGGTGATTGTGCTCTGCGGATGATTGAAATAAACTTTTGAAACGTGTTCAGGCCAATAGTTGGGATTTTTAAATCTGGGGAACTGTGTTCAAAGAGTTTGTTGAATTTACGAAAAAAAATGTCAAGCAGTACTGTCGTTTTTCTACGTTGATGTGAAGCAATGGTTGAGAGAGAAATAGATAGTGAAAAATACACTGAAGTGGTTAGAGAAATAGAATGTTGTGGATGCCCGATAGTTATAGATAAACATGGTCATATTATATCAAGGTATAAAAACAAATATGAAATGAATAAAAATATAGAAATATCATTTTGGTTGAACAAAGTTTAAGTGGGGACAAAATCAAACATGTATTATATAAAAGTAATAATAATGAAAATTAGAGTGATTTTTGACAACAAATAAATGTTTTGTAATACTAAAATAATATTATGAAAAATAAAAGTAAAATTTATTTTTTTAATAATGTTGGATTAAAAAGTTTTGATTATATAATTGAAAGGTAAAAATAAAAATAGAATATTTTATACAAAAATAGAATATAATTAAATATTGTTATCAATTAACATGTAAAATGTTTGATATGTAGAAAAAAATTGAGATTTACAGAGGATTGAAAATATCAAAATGTTCAATTTTGGGTAGGTCTTGGTAAAATTCCAATATCTAAATGTTTTAAAAGTTAGGTTAAGATATCGACTGCTGATGTAGTAAAAGGTGTGGAATAAAAGGAATGAGGGACACGGCCCTAATTTACTGGAGGCGAGTTAGGGGGAAGGGTGGCGATGGATTTAGTGACGCGGGGATTTTGTCTCGAGATGTTTAGTCCATCTTTACGACCGGGGTGCGATGGGACAGTGATTTGTGTTGTTTTTGAAGGGGGAGATATGGGGCTTGTCTGCAGCGCACGTGCGTTAAATTCTTTCTCCTCTAGTCTGGATCTGGTGGGTTCAAAGATATCTTTATATTGTGTGAAAGAGAGTAAGTAAGTAAGTAATACAGATCCAAATGGGTTGGTGTAGAGCAGGGGTAGCGAACGTGCGGCATGTGGCCTTTTCTTGCCCAAGTTGTGGCCTTTTCATAAATTCAAAATTATAATTTTTGTTTGGCAGTTTTCAATTACTTTCATTATTTTATTGGAAATATCTAATACAAATGTCATACATTATATAATATACATAATATTTATATATATAAAACAACAATAGAAAAAGAAAGATAAGTGGGTCAGGTGTTGATATTAAAAATAAAGAAGGCATCTCCTGATTTATTTATATATATATGGATGCGGCCTTCTCAAAAATGGTAAAATGAAAATTGGCCTTCTAATATGTAGATAGAATTGGTTTGTGTATTTAACTAGAAATTTTCTGGTCGCTACTCGAGGTTTGTTTTAAAACAATAGATGCCAAATATATCTGGATTTAAATGTAGGAATGGCTGGGAGTTTGTAGGCGGTATAATTCGTAATAGTTGCGTCTCGAAGATATCTGGAGTCAAATGATTGAATTCACTGAGATATACATCTTGAGACAAACGCTGTGGGTTTTGAAAAATCGGGGATGTGGAGGTGTGATGTACAGAACATTCTCTGTGTAATAATATCAGCACTGATAAATCCTACAAAGGGGTTTCGTGATAGTAAATCTGCTTCGTACTGTTGGCTGCCTTTGAGGTAGTGGATTTCGTAATTATAGGTAGATAGTCTCAGGCTCCATCTAAAGAGTCGTCCTGACGGATTTTTTTTTATAGTTTTAAGCCATTGTAAAGATTGGTGATCTCTGTATATGGTAAATTTTATACTGGTGAGGTATATTCGGAATTTGTCTACACTTTCGACGATGGCGAGGCACTCGAGTTCGGAAACGGTGTAGTGGCTCTCATATGCTCTAAGGGCGCGGCTGAAATATTGTACAGGATGTACTTGCCCGTCTGGATGTACCTGCTTGAGTATTGTAAAGATTCCATATGCAAATTTTATTCTTAAAGAAAAATGCAGCATATATGTAAATATGTATTAATTTTCTGATTGAAAATTAAATATGTAAAATGATTGGATGTATATAGAGTATAAGAGGAGAGTGAAAGTATCTTATTTATAGAAATAAATGGTTTATACCTTATAGTGTTCGTCAAGTGCTATTTTTGTTAGGTAGAGAACACGACAACATGGCGCAGCAGGCAGGATATTCTCTTAGAAGCGGAACCAAGAAAGCACTGAAGGAGGAACTTGGAATTGTGGGCGGAGGAAAAAGTGACAGCAAAGGTCAAACAAAAACTGATCCAAGTAAAGAAAATCTACTTAAGGATGAGAAGCCAGATATAGCTCCTGGGAGTTCTCAAGTCGAGGCCAACGTCGCTGCACTCGTTACTGTACTAAATAACCAACAACAGTTGCTTAATAAACTTTTAGAGCTGCATCTGGCCACAGGACAGGAGAGAATGGCTAAAATGGAAGTTGAATGGTTTAATGGAAAGAATGTTGATCCGTTGATTTGGATCCAAAATTACGAAATTATCTGTCAGAATAATAACTGGAAATATTCTCAAACTAAAGTAAATGGAATGCGTGCATTGTTAGAAGATACCGCCTTGCTTTGGTATGACTTCCAAGATAAAAAAAAGTAGCAGGTGGAGATTGGGAGGAATGGAAGAATGATTTCATTGAGGCGTTTCGCGAGGATCCCATCTCCAGATTTGATAAAGCTGTTAAATGGCAATATCGCAGTGTGGATTGTTTTTATAAAAAAAACTGTGGCTACTTCAGCTGGGCTTGCCGGGAGCTTCAGAGAGAATATTGATAACTGGCATCTTGCACGGCCTACCAGAAGAAATGCAACAACGTTTGGCTGTGATCCCATTCTCCACCACTATAGAATTAAGAAAAGTTCTTGAGAGATGTAGGCCTTCCATTCGCCCATTAGAAAAGCACACTTCGAAAAAACTAGAAAATGAGGGTTGGCCTTTCCCTCCGTCAGAAAGGGTATTATACTTTTCCTGTTTTTCCCCTAACTCAATGCTTCCGGTTAATGTTAATGGAGTAAAATTAAATGCATTTTTGGATCCTGGCTCACCCATTGATTTGATTCGAAAAAACACTCTAGAAAAGTATGGCTGGAAAGGTTATCCAGCAAAGACAAAATTAACAACTATAAATCATAATAGCATTTTTGCATCTGAATGTATTGAACTTGAGCTTGAAGCAGATAATCGTAGAACCGAGGTAACTTCAGTAATTCTTGAAGAAATGCCTTTCGAGATTCTGCTAGGAAAGCCAACCATGAAAATTTTCAAAATCCAATGGGATTTTCATTCTGATAACATCAAATGTTTGGCCTTGAATGGTAATGAATATGCATTTACGATTAATGATGTTCAGTAAAAGTTCCCAAATCTTTGTCGATTTTCTCGGATTAGGATCCCAAAATTTGAGGTAGACTTTTGTTGAAACATGATTGCAATGTTATTCGGTCTAAACCACATTCAACGTCTGAATACAAAAGAATATTGATATCTAATAAAATTAAAGAAATGATTGACCAGGGAATCATTGTTCCAACTCAGAGTTTGCATCACCATGCGTACTTGTTCCAAAAAAGGATTCCTCCTTTAGACTCTGACAGGATTATCGAAGGCTCAATCAGGAAACTCATTTGGATCCCTTTCCCAGCATTGCTAGGATTATAGACCGATTTGGGCGTTGCCACTATTTTACAAAAATTGATTTACGAAACGGATTTTGGCAAATAGGACTAACTAGAGAATCCAGAAATTTTTCTCCGTTTGTAACACAAGAAGGTCTGTACGAATTCACGAGGTTACCGTTTGGTTGGAAAAATTCCCCTCTCAAATTCCAACGCATAATGACTGAAATATTGGGGGATCTGCTAGATCAAAGAGTAGTTGTCTATATTGATGACATCGGTTGTGGTGCACCCACTAAAGAAGAATGTGCAGCCCTATCCTACAAGATTCTCACTAGACTGGCCAAATTTGATATGGCCATTAACCTGGAGAAATGTCAGTTTTGCGTTCCTCAAGTGGAGTTACTAGGAAGAAGAATAAATGGCGATTTCAAACACATGAGGGATCAGGTGATTGAAAAGGTGAAGAATATGAGGAGGCCTTACAATTTGAAATCCCTACAATGTTTCACTGGCTTAACTGGGCATTTCAGCCCGTATATACCAAATTATGCTATGATAATAAGACCATTGGATGCCTTGAAAAGAAAAGACTCCATTTTTACATGGACAGAAGAATGTGAGGAGTCGTATTTGAAATTACTTACCCTGATTGCATCCAACCCGATTTTAAGGATTCCCGATGGTTCTCTTCAATACGAGCTGTCTACCGACGCTTCTTACAATGGAACGGGAGCAGTATTATACCAACGAGATATTACCGAAAAGAAAAACCGACAATTACGAGTAATAAGTTATTATTCATATACGTTTACAAGAGCGGAACAAAATTATTCTGTTACTGAAAAGGAATGTCTTGCTGAGTTGAAAGCAGTTAAACATTTCCGCGCATATTTGGAATGTAAACCTTTTACAGTCCACACCGATCACCGCGCGTTGACTCAACTGCTTCCTGCGGAAATCTCGGAGACAGACTTGCCAGATGGCATCTGTTCCTTAGTTCGTTTGAAATGAATATTAATCACCGATCAGGAAAGGAATTGCAAGGTGCCGACGCTTTGTCGAGATTGGCCATTGATTCTCCCACAGATCCAAATGAATCCATATTATGGACGAATCACCGGAGCATTGAACTGAGCTCGGAGATAACAACAAGTACTTGGTTCCTCCCGAGGATAGAGATTCTATCTTGCTCTTATATCATGATGATCCTCTCTCAGGTGACCACTCTGAGTTTTTGAGAACCTATCATAAATTAAGGCAGCGATTTTACTGGTATAAGATGAAAAATGATATACGCGGTTACATAGACGCTTGCCCTGTTTGTAAACAGGTCAAGTTTAAATACAAGTACAAACCAAATCATATGAGATAGCCGCCACAATCACAGGAGCCTTTCCATACTGTGCATTTAGATTATGCCGAAGCTCCAACTAAGGGAGATGCTAGATCAACCTTTTTAATAGTAATAGATGAAGCAACAAGATTAGCCCAGGCTAAAGCTATGAAACAAGATGGGCGATCATTGATAAATTATTTCGAACAACATGAAAATCTTAAGAAAGTGCGCACTATAATTACAGATCAAGGAAAGTCCTTTGTTAACGGAAAATTCCCGGAATGGGCAAAATCTAAAAACATAAGACTGATCACGACAACTCCCTATCATCCAGCTGGAAATGGTCTGGCGGAAAGAACCATAAGAGAAATAAATACCTTTCTCGCCTGTTACCCTCATTTCAAAGGAAGATGGAAGTCCTGTCTAGAGGGAGCAATTCGGTATCATAACCGCTCCTACAATTCTTACCTGGGTTGCTCGCCTATGTTTAAATATACAAAGCAATCTCCACGCTTACCTGCTGATGATGAGCTTGGTAGAAGTTGCCAACTTGAAGAAAAGGATAGAGACGAAGAAGGACAACACCAATATCGACAAAAAACAAAATATTACTATAATAGAAAACAAAGAAGATCACCACCTCAGCTAAAAGTTGGAGATTATGTGCTGATACGTCATCAAAGGAAAGGAAAAGAATGGCACCAGATTGGACCATATGAAGTCTGTCGTGTAACTGAAATGGACGGTCTGGTTAAGTACATAGAATACTATTTCCATAATCGTCAGACCAGAACAGCTCACATATCCAATGTCCAGCCTTTCAACATCCGGACAAAGGGAACCACCGTGGAAATAAAATCATCTCAGGAGTGATGATGGATCTTCGGTGGCGGGTGCTGTAATGATTCCATATGCAAATTTTATTCCTAAAGAAATAATTGATTATAAAAAAACACTTTTTAAAAAAGAGCTTTTATTTAAAATGCACTAAAAATAACAAATATTTCTGAAGTATTGCTTTTTTTTCTGAAGGTACTATTTAACAAATAAAATAATAGACTTAGAAATGAAAGCGGTGGTGGATTATAATCATTTATGCAGCAAATAGGTATAAATTTAATGAAAGGCATAATCTTGTTAATCATTTGCTTCATATAAAATCACATTGATCTTAAATTTATTATTATTGTACCACACCGCTTTTATTTCTAAGTCTATTATTTTATTTGTTAAATGGTACGTTCAGAAAAAAATCAATACTTCAGAAATATTTATTTTGTTTTATTTTAGTACATTTTAAATAGAAGCTTTTTTAAAAGTGTTTTATAATTAATTATTCACGCTATTTTTAGTCGTTTATATGCCAGTCCAAAAAAAAGCCTTATCACTTAGACGACGTTGACCTTAAATAGTTGCATGCCTGCTTGCAGCAGATTGGTCAATCCCTCGTGGGAGGTCGGAAGTGACGTAAGCAAAATCCGTTACTAACAGAACTGCGTCTCTTTGCTTTTGGGAACCCTAAATTTATTGAATTATATTACAAAGTTAGAGACACCCAGTGGATTATTGTTAGGAGATAATTGGTACATATAAAATTTGAATTATAATTAAACAATTGATTAAATAGTTAAAAGTAACAACATACTAATTGAAAAAGGGGAACTATTTAAAAAGGTGTCGTGAAATGTATGGTGGTATATTGTTATAAACACACCTATATATATATAATGAATATAAATATATGCGTGATGATATTGGAATAAGATGACTAAATTATAACAGATAAATTGTATATATTTGTTGGCTTTTCTCATTTATTTGCTTGTAATTCCAAGGACGTTTTAGATAGGAATCTGAATATTTGGATTTTTAATTCCTTCCATGTCTTGAACATTTATTGAAAAAATCCTACGCAACCTCCAGCATTGTCGCATTTTTAGCCAAGAAAAATCGAAATTGACAGGTTCTGGGAAAAAAATAATTGTTTTTTAGTAAGAAAATGATGATGAAAATATTGCTGTATCATGTTTGATAATCAGATACAAAATTATATAGGGAAAAATTTCCAAAAGAGCAGAGACCACGGGTGAAGCGAGTTCACTTTTAGTATGCAGAAACAAAATTCTAACAGAAAACATTCATTCGAGTAGAAGACACAAAGCCAGATCATCTATATATATAAAAATGAATGTATGTGTGTGTGCGTCTGTCTGTCCTTTATGCCTGACCAAACCACTCAGTGGAACGCCATGAAACTTTGGAAAGTTATTTAGTATAGTACTGGAAAGGCTTCTAGCAAATAAATTTTTTGAAATAACTTTTCGCCTAAAAATAATCAAGAAAAATATTCTAATGTATCTGTTATAATTCAACGATCTGCTCTAAATATTATCATGCATATAGAAAAAAATGATTATATGCCTCTTCTTTATGCCGGACCAAACTACTCATTTCAACGCAATTTAACTTTGTGAAATTGTTTAATATACTACCAGAAAGGTTTCTATCTAATTATTAGTTTGAAAAACCTTTTTTTTTGGAAAAAAAAGGATAAATATTAATTAATCTGCTATATTTTCAGCACTCTGATTTATTATCTCTGTATTATCTTTATATATATATATATAAATCAAAATTTGTCTGTCTGTTTATCGATAAACTCAGAAACTACTTAACCAAATGTCACCAAATTTTCCACATAACTACCAATGACCCTGAGAATGAAGAATTTACAATGCATTGAAATTAAGTAAAAAAAAATTAAAATCTGTATTTTATCTTTGTGTATAACTTTATTTATATAGCCACTTGCTATTTGACCATTTCGAACTTTGGGGAAAGTTTTAAAGCTATTTTTTGTCAGATTTTCTTTTTTCGTTTCGTTTATTTCCCAAATTCCATTTAAAAAAATATTAAAAATTATCATCATTATTAAGAAGGTTTTCAATGTGTCTGTATTTAAATTATTAATGACATTTTTGAAAGTGAAACAGTGTATACGGTATTAAATATGTATAATAGAACAATGGCTCAAAATATAATAAAAAGTAAGCTGAATGAAGACAAAAAAAAATGTTAAAAATTCCTTATGAATTGAAATGAAGTGATTTTGCCTATAAAATATAAAAAAATATACTGGATTGATACATATTCAAAATGGTTAAAATGGCATTTATTAAGCCAAACAGTGTGAAAAAGTAGATACAGTAGAGCTTCCATTGAGAGGATGCCTAAAGAGACTCTATTTACATATATTAAAATCAACATTTTCTCACTGTTACGTTTAATTACTGCGCTAATCTCTATATATAAAAATAAATGTATGTCTGTCTATCTGTCAATTATTAATTGGACTGAGCGAGTATTGTGAGTTTCATTATTCTATATGGTCTGGAAGCATATTAAAATTAAATATACAATATTTGAAAGGAAAATTGGAAATTTGTCCGTTCTTGGCCAACCTCACAACCCAAGAAGTCTGAAAAGTTTGAAGTTTGAACATTTGTACCAAATTTCATATTTCTAGGTGCCCTATAAGTATATTAAAAATTGATTACAAGATTTGGCGAGAGACATCCAGACAGACAGATAGGCGAGTTAAATAAAAGCTTTTAAAAATGCAGCATATATGTAGATATGTATAAAGTTGGAATCCTCTGATAAGTATAAGTAAAGGATATGAAGCGTACGAGGATACTTTTCTTTTGAATTTTAATGAAGATTCAAGCTTTCGGGCGAAAACAGCCCTTCTACAGGAAATAATAGAAAAACATTTTCAAAAAGTAACGTTTGTAAACAGAAATGGTATCTCTATTGATCTTGTAACGCGTGAAGGCTTGTTGACAGTCTGGGTCCCAATTCCATTTCACATCTGTTTTAAGTAGTTTATTTAAAGGTGCTCGTAAGTGTTGTGTTTCGACGTTGTTGCGGACTTAGTGGAAATGTTATTCAGTGATTTCAGATTAGATGTGGGGTGGAAGTGCGACTTTTGACGTGGACACATTTTGAGGTGAGATGTGTTAAAGGCGTGAAGGCGTCTTTGGCCTGAGAAGTGAGAAAAATTGTTGCGTTGCGCTGTGTGACACGAGTGAAGTGAATTGAATGGAAAGGTGTCACGTGAAGTCGTTGTTTTTGGTAAAGCATCTAACTTGTTTCACCATGAATAACAAATTTACTGGTCATGGGTGGTGGTTGTGTAAAACACATCGAGATATTTTGGCTGTTAGTGGATGTTGCACGTTTAGTGGCGACGATATGGAGCTTGTGTGGCTCGAGATTGATTTGTGCTAAGTCGCGCGCTAATAGCTGGTGGCTAATTGGTGGTGGATAGTTAATTTTCTAGGTGTGATTTTGAAGACATTGTATCTTTCGGTTTTTGCAATTAAAAAAAATGCGTTTCACCTATGTTTATTAAAATTTGAATATATTTTTTAAATCGTTGATTATGGTAGTGCTAAAATTATCCTTGTAAACGGGCAATGGCGTGATAGTGACTTATAATTTGAATGGGGCGTTTACATAAAATAGTGAACATAACAATGATTTTTGCAAAGTTTTGAGTATTTGATTAAGAAATTGGAGTTTTGGTATAAAAATAAGATTTCAAGAAAAACACACAAATATGTTTAAAATTATGATTTGAGTAAGTAAAAAAAATGTTTTTTCTTATGTTAAATTGAAAGTAATGAATTGGAAATTTTATAATTTGATTTTAAAAATAAAGTAAAATCTGATATAAATGTGAGCGTAAAAAATTTAAAAATTGTCTTCAAAATGATATAAATAGGTAAAAATTGATTTAAAATGATTACAGTGACAATAAACATTATATTTATGAAGAATCAAGCTGTGAGCATGAGGAGAAAGTTACGTAGGTTTTTAAAAACTCACATTTTTGATGATTGTTCAGTCAGGAGACTTGGTCTTTAGTTGTTGTCTTGCTGACGCGAAAGATGCTCCATGTAGGGCTTGTAGAAGCTTGTAGCTCCTGTTTGGCGACGGCGGCATTTCGCCTGGAAGGTGGTTGCGTTGTTAGGTCGAAGTTGGGGAAGGTCTCACCGGCTTATTTTGCGGAATCTTCGGCTGTGTCGTTGGGGTGTTAACAGCTTTCTCCTGAAATATCGTCCCTTTTTGGGGGAGAGATTGCCCGGTCGTTAAGTTGGAATGGCGGGTTGATTCCTCCATCTTTGCTCTTCCTCGCTTCTATCTGGACAGACTTCCTACCTTCTTCGTTGTGGTCATCCTTCGTTTTCGCCATCCTGTCGGCTTATCTGTGATGAGGTATACTGTCGACTCTCGCTATAGCTGTGATAACCGAGGGTCAAACCAGTAGTAACCGAGAGGGACAGTCAGGGCGTGGAGGGTTTTCCAGTACCTCTCTGGACCTTGGATGACCTTTAACAGTTCTCACAGAGTACAGGCAGTCGTGATCGAGGCAGAGTGGAAAGCTTGGGAATGTCCACACACAAAAAAACGAAGAGACACAGTTGTAGTAGGAAAGTTCCGTGAGCAGATAAAAGTCGATCTATAAGAGCAAGATGGAGATAGAAGAGTTTTTACTGTTCTACATGGTCGATGAGGTGGACCTGGGTACAACCGACGAGGGTCACGCTGATGGTGAAGTGACTGTAATTTCGGCTAAGGCAGAGGCTTTTTATATCTTTGCCGAGTGGGGAGAATGCGGGAATTTGACTTTGAATGGGTGCAAGGGGCGTGGGGTGTCTGCGGTATTCTACACCCTTTGAACCTGATGGCAACGGCCTGCCAAATTCCTCTTTAGGGTTGATTTCTATCTCGATATCTTGCTTATCTCATCTCTTAATCTATAACATAGTTTTATTTATTCATCCTTGGTTTGTACAAAGTACATTACATATGGTGATGCAATTATACATGTCAATCATGCGTATAATTATTTTTAGATGTGTTTCTATATACAACTTGAGAATCTTGTTATAAGTATTATACAATATAGGGTTGTTGGTTTAAATTACCATATATACATATTTTAAATACTTATTATATATTGAGAAAGAAATATATTACATTTTTTCTGTTTGTAAAACAAAATTTTGAAAATATAAGTGCGTGGTGGATGATACGTTTTGGTTGAATGATATCTCGAGACTTCAAATTAAATTTAATTAATTCATGAACTATTGTGTTATAAATAGAAGACATCTATGGGATAGTATTTGTCCATATTGTTTCGTATGTTTCTGTTATTTCAATGCATCTGTTTATGATTTTTGCTGTTTGGTTATCATAGATTCTATTAAAAGTCTTTTGTATTTACTATGGATATTGTCATAATACACTATCGGTTGAGATAGGTTAAATGTATGACCTGTTTATTTTATATGTTGAACTAATAAATATATGTGCATGATTGTATTTGAAGTATATTAATGAATTATAACAAATTAATATTTATAAGAAATGAAAGTATTAAAACACGAATTTTTTTACACATAAAACAAACGCCTAATATTCTAATGCAATGAAGCTATATAAATATATATATTGGGAGAGCTTGACTCATCAGTGGTAAAGCCTCTAAGCGGTTTCACCAGTTTAATCTACCAGACTAATACTGTATTGAATGAATGTGCTTATATGCTGCTATGAAGAGTGGAATCGTAATATGGTGTTCAAGTAAACTTTTTTAACATCACAGTAGGAATAGTTTGTTTCATGTGTAATATTTGTGCTTCAATACTTTCATTTATTATGTATAGATGGGTTTATCTGAGTGCAATCTCAATACCTTGTTTAGTAAAGTTGATTGAAAATTTTCGGAAATAGGTTTTTTAAAAAATGATTGGTCAGATTCTCATTTCTGTGGACCGCAACGTGCCGTCCCGAGTATATCAATACATTAGGTTAGGTTATTTAGGTTAGAGTTAGTTTAGGTTATGTTAGGTTTGTTTGTTAGTTTAGCTTATGTTAGGTTAGCTTATGCTAGGTTAGTTTATGTTAGTTTAGCATATGTTAGGAGTGTTTATGTTAGTTTAGCTTATGTTAGGTTAGTTTATGTTAGGTTAGTTTATTAAATTAGCTTATGTTAGGTTAGTTAATGTTAGGTTAGATTGTTAGTTTAGCTTATAAAGGACTGCGGCGTATGATTATAGAACAACACTTAAAGATTCACCGCATAAGTTTCTTTTTTCTGTGAAAAATCAATATTTATTTCAAAGAGAAATATTTACTATTTCTAACTTTTTTCCCGGTCCAGCACTACTTACATAAAAGAGGTCGAATTGTTCCTGCGGAGAAACTGAACAAACCACCTTATCTACGACTCTCCGAACTTGGCAGAAGTAAGACATCGATTGTTCTCCTAGATCTAAATGGTTTATCTTTCTCACACCCTTATTCATATAATTTTATGAATTCTATCGATTGATATACATGTAAATATGTAAATATTTAATTCTAAGTTTAGCTTATGTTAGGTTATTTTGCTAGGTTATTTTATGTTAGTTTAGCTTATGTTAGGTTAATTTAGCTTATGTTAGGTTAGTTTATGTAAGGTTAGTTTATTAGGTTAGCTTATGTTAGGTTAGTTTGTTATGTTAGCTTATGTTAGTTTAGGTCATGTTAGTTTAGTTTATGTTAGTTTAGCTTATGTTAGGTTAGTTTAGCTCATGTTAGGTTAGTTTGTTAAGTTAGTTTATGTTAGGTTAGTTTAGCTTAGGTTAGTTTTGGTTAGGCTTAGTTTAATTCAGGCTTAGTTTAGCTTATGTTAGTTTAGTTTAAGTTAGTTATTTTAGAAATGGAACTATTTTTGTTTATTGCTAGTAGGGCTAGCGCGGTATAATACAATCTCCGACCTGTTTTCACTCTTCTCAGAAATCTCACCAGATAAACTTCTGAAGCTATAAGGATATAGAGGTTATCGTTTCACTCAATTTTTCCCGGTCCAGCACTACTTACATAAAAATGGTCAAATTGTTCCTGCGGAGAAACTGAACAAACCACCTTATCTACGACTCTCCGAACTTGGCAGAAGTAAGACATCGATTGTTCTCCTAGATCTAAATGGTTTATCTTTCTCACACCCTTATTAATATAATTTTATGAATTCTATCGATTGATATACATGTAAATATGTAAATATTTAATTCTAAGTTTAGCTTATGTTAGGTTATTTTGCTAGGTTATTTTATGTTAGTTTAGCTTATGTTAGGTTAGTTTAGCTTATGTTAGGTTAGTTTGTAAGGTTAGTTTATGTTAGGTTAGTTTATTAGGTTAGCTTATGTTAGGTTAGTTTGTTATGTTAGCTTATGTTAGTTTAGGTCATGCTAGTTTAGTTTATGTTAGTTTAGCTTATGTTAGGTTAGTTTAGCTCATGTTAGGTTAGTTTGTTAAGTTAGTTTATGTTAGGTTAGTTTAGCTTAGGTTAGTTTTGGTTAGGCTTAGTTCAATTCAGGCTTAGTTTAGCTTATGTTAATTTAGTTTAAGTTAGGTATTTTAGAAATGGAACTATTTTCGTTTATTGCTAGTAGGGCTAGCGCGGTATAATACAATCTCCGACCTGTTTCACTCTTCTCAGAAATCTCACCAGATAACCTTTTGAAGCTATAAGGATATATAGGTTATCGTGTCACTCAATTTTTCCCGGTCCAGCACTACTTACATAAAAGAGGTCAAATTGTTCCTGCGGAGAAACTGAACAAACCACCTTATCTACGACTCTCCGAACTTGGCAGAAGTAAGACATCGATTGTTCTCCTAGATCTAAATGGTTTATCTTTCTCACACCCTTATTCATATAATTTTATGAATTCTATCGATTGATATACATGTAAATATGTAAATATTTAATTCTAAGTTTAAATTTGTTTTGTTTCCTCTGTACTAGGCGCAAATACTTCCATATCGCCTCTTATTGATTTTAATAAATAATGATGAAGATATTGGAGAAGTGAAGTTTATTCTGAATCGCTTGATTCAGTATTTGCGAGCAAATGATATATCTCACCGCTCGCAGACGATGACAGCGACGTGTGCGCAGGCGCACCAGTCGTGGCCCCAACTCGGCGACGCCGGGCCGTCAGAACGGGGGTCGGCCCTGGAACACGATGGTCTTCTTCTTGCTAGCTGTGTTGTCGCTGGCCGCGCTGGGCTCAGCCGATCGCTACCTGCAGGGGACCAACTCCAACGAAACCGAGGCCATCGCCTTCCTGAACAGGTACAACATAGAGTCAAGGTCCCAAGGTAGGGTGGGTATCCTGGCGTTGTGGAAGTACATGACCAACAGGACGGAGACCAACAAGAACGCCGAGGTGAGTAGCATTCTGGAGGAAATGTAATTACATATTGTCAATAAATACAGTCTATAATAGTTAGATATGAATATGCGCAACTAAGCCCTGGTATACAGGTTTTGTCTAAATTTGCAAAAAATTGGTGTTGTGACTCATTCTTCATCATTACTAGTGATTTTTTTAATAGGCTGATGCCATTGTTATGATGCACTTTTAAAGGGAGAGGTGCCTCTTTTGATACATGGATATACAACTGAGTACAATGAATATGTACATGGCGTCACCGCTACAGAGAGACCAAACATTTCGCGGTCTACGAAGAAAACGTAGATTGCGTGCTGAGGTGATGGCGATTCTGCAATCTATAAAGTGTTCTCCTTACTGGAAGCTCTAGCGAACCGGTAAAATTTGGTTATAAACTGCAACCTAAAAACTTCACTAAGTATTAAATAAATGGAGCAATTCCAAAGGTTTTGCCCAGAAACTATGCCAGGTGGATCAATAAACGTTAGGTTAGGTTTCTGATAGTTCCATTAGGTTTCTGATTTTTCAATTAGGTTTCTGATAGTTCAATTAGGTTTCTAATAGTTCAATCACGTTTCTTATAGTTCAATTATGTTTCTGATAGTTCAATTAGGTTTCTGATAGTCCAATTAGGTTAGGTTTCTGATAGTTCAATTACGTTTCTGATAGTTCAATTAGCCTAGGTTTCTGATAGTTCAATTGTGTTTCTGATGGTTCAATTAGGTTTCTGATAGTTCAATTAGGTTTGGATAGTTAAATTAAGTGTCTGATGGTTCAATTTAGTTTCGGATAGTTAAATTAGGTTTCTGATGGTTTGATTAGCCTAGGTTTATGATAGTTCAATTAGGTTCGGTTTCTGATAGTTCAATTAGGTTAGGTTTCTGATAGTTCAATTAGGTTAAGTTTCTGATAGTTCAATTAATTTATTTCTAAACTAATAGACACTTCTGAGGGACGGATAAAACTTTCAAATTGTCCGCGTTGCAAAGCCGATGGTTGAGAAAGGCAATTTTGCACTGTGTCATTCGAGGCAAAATGTCTTCCACTCAGGACTTGTTTGTTCTTGTGGGGATAGCGGACACCTGAAGTGAAATAACGTAACTATGGTGTTTGAAAAATATCCTTCAAAAGTGAAATTATACTGTGATCAGGTGGATAAATTAAGAAAAAATACTTCTTGATAACTATAATATTCTTCTTGGTAATATTTAAACGAAAAGACGAAATAAAAGAAGAAGAGTTTCTTTTAATAGAAATATATCAAAGCAAACTTTCGGGCAAAAAACCCTTCTACAGGCGTGATTACAGCATCAAACTTGGTACTATAATGCAGGTACAATGGCTAAAATGAATATATACATAAAACTATTTACATATTTGCGGAATAAAATTATGAAAATTAGAATTTACATAGGTTATGACTATTTTATAATTAGAGAGATATTAAGTAAATAAATAAATAAGGAATATTTATGCTTGGAGTTTGAAACTATAGGGGAATAATACTCTAGAACTAATCGTTGGTGTTGGTTATGAATGTGTCTGTAATGTATAGTGGGGTGGTTGGGGTAGATAGCTAGAAATTAATATTACTTGGGTTTTTGAGGTGTCGCGTGAGCGGGTGTTTACATTGGCATATTCCCCTATAGTTTCAAACTCCAAAGCATTAAAATTCCTTATTTATTTATTTATTTAATATCTCTCTAATTATAAAATAGTCATAACTTATGTAAATCCTCATTTACATAATTTTATGTAAATAGCTATATGTATATATTCATTTTAGCCATTGTACCTGCATTATAGTACCAAGGTTTATGCTGTAATCACGCCTGTAAAAGGGATTTTTGCCCGAAAGCTTGCTTTGATATATTTCTAATAAAAGAAACTCTTCTTCTTTTATTTCGTCTTTTGGTCTAAAAAATACATCTCCTGATTTTACAACTGGAAGTTACTAATAGCTTGCGCAATCTATCGGAATAAATATCAACCATTCTCAATTTTTTTATATTAATTTTTCCAGATCATATTGGGGCGAATACCCATTTTTATTAACCAAGTAAAGCCAACCAACGTGTAAGCCTTTCAAGCTGTTGGCCGTGGTGCAAGCTGTTCCTGAACGACTAAAAACAAATTGGCCCTCGAGGGCTTCCTGAGAAATCAAGTAGTGGGTTTTAAGGCCAAAAGTGCGTGAGAACAACTAACATTTTTTTCTGTCTCTTAAAACACCTTTGTTTTATTCATTGTTGGACAATTCCCTGTCGTCACCCAGTGTCACCAGGGACGAGGTGTCGTGTCGTGTCAAGCACCATAACTCTAGGCTGGCTGTCCGTGGTAGAATTATACTGCTTACGTAACAACCCACATTCATTTATTTATTTCTTTGTTTTTCCCAAACGGTTCCTCACAAAATATGAACGACAAAACATCCCATGAGGTTACCTTATTCCATTTAAAGGTTTTCAAATTTCACTTTCTCTCATGTCTGTTCATATTAAATAGATTTCCAGACCACCTACAAGTCCTAAAATTTACTCCCTTGCTTAACCTCGATGTCGAAACAATTGCATACAATTCCATACCTCCAGGCCATCTGGAAGTGTGTTCAGTAGAAGAGATCTAAGCTCAAAGGTTTGAAGTGTAATTGTCATCGTGAGTAAGCAAGTAGAAATAATAGCTATAGAAACCTAACGGAGAGCACAATTGCTTCTGACTTGACAATGTCTGGTGCAAGTATGAACAATCATGTGCCTTGTATAGAACGATCATACCAACTTGGAAATTTTCGCCCATTTTCTCCAAGAAAGCATTCAAGGATCCGTTTATCAAAAGAGAAAAAACAGCAAAAACCTCAAAGACTTTCTACTTCCTTAATTTTGCCCATGAGTGTATCATCAATAAGCTCACAAAAATGTCGCGGTGTGTGGAAGTGACAACTCAGGCGACAACAGAAGATATCGTCACAAGTGACGCAAGACTTGCGAGATCCCTCTCCTCACTCCCCTTTTTTTCTTTCTTAAACGCCCTCCTCGTCGAGTGCAATTACGAAGACATTTCCATATACACTCATGGACAAAACTTAAGGAAATTGTACCTTTCAGCATGTTTACCGTTGTTCAGACAATAACTCTGAAAGATATTACAGGGACTTTTATTGTAGACCCACGAGATAACCAATATACACTAATGGACAAAACTTAAGGAAGTTGTATTTTTTAGCATGTTTACCGTTGTTAGACAATAACTCTGAAAGATATTACAGTGACCTTTATTGTATACACACGAGAAAACCAATATACACTAATGGACAAAACTTAAGGAAGTTATAGCTTCTAGCATGTTTACCGTTGTCAGACAATAACTCTGAAAGATATTACAGTGACCTTTATTGTAGACACACGAGATAACCATGTGTCAACAGCCTCTGTCTCCCTAAATAATAAAGACGACCGGCGACATAAAATACTTCCTTAAATTTTGCCCATGAAAGAATTTATGTAAAAAAAATTGGAAAGTGATAAGAACAAGTAGACTTGTAATTCGAAGTAATCTCTCTTAATTGTAGTCTGTTTATCTCAGTTAATGTGTGGGACAGTGATCGGCCATTGACACCCGACACTGAGATCTCTGGATCAAAGTTGTACAGCACCGCATAGACGGGAGTCCAAAGGTCACTTTCTCGCCAAGCTGTCAATTCTCTCAGACATTTCGCCAAACGAAAGATTATTCCCTTTCTTTTCTAACATCCGATTGTGGCCACTGTGTTCATCAATAAAGTCCGCGTATAAAGCTTGGTCCCACTAACTCCCAATACGGCAACGTTCGAGAGATCGGTGTGGATATAAACATAGTTTTACTGGTATTGTTAGTCTAGAAAAGAAAACAGTTACAACTTCCGTTAACAGATGGCGCGCTTCAATACTTAGCCTCTGATGCGAGTCACACGACGGCTGCGTTTGAGTAACTGTCGTAGATGGGAAGCTTGAAGCGATAGAACGTGTTTGGATCCAAGTGCTGCAGAGAGGAGACAACATGGCTGGTATTCCACGGCGGAAAAAGCGATGCTGGAATACATTAATCTATCATCATTGAATGACCGCGAAATATGCAAATTAGACAAATAGAATTTGCATATTCCAGGATCGGGGCTCAAAGTCGCCACACTATATCGCGGTGATAGCGTGGACACGTATGCGTAACAAACGGAAAATATGCAAATTATCCCGTTAATCGATTTGCATATCCCAGGGTCGAAACTGGAACAATGACAACTTCGGACTTATATTGGGGGAAGGTTTCATCTGAATAGCATATTGCGTAATATGGGAGACAATATATCCTATATACCTGGATACTTAATTTTATTATCACTACACACACAATAGATGTTAATCTACTGGGTATCAATTTAAAAAATGCAACGAGGTTTCTTCAAAGTGTTTCTTTTCATTTTATCAAGGCGTTATCAAGCTTTTTCGGCCATTCTCGCCCTCCTACAGGAGTACAGAACGAACAATAATGAGTTGTTTAGGATCGTTCATTGTACTCCTATAAAAGGAAACATCTCCAGAAACCTCGTTGCATTATTTAATTATCGTTATGAATCATTATAATCATTTATCCCCGGGTGTCAGATTGCGGAGAGCCAGAGGTGGAGCGACTTCCGGAATGAGATGTGGCGGCAGGCGACGTCGTTCGCCTGGAAGAACCTGACGGACCCGCTGGTCAGAAGGCAGTTCCAGAAGTTGGCGGTGCTGGAAGACGTCTTTTTGCCAGAGGGCGAACACGCCGAGTTCTTCAGGATCGCAGCCGAAATGGAGGACATCTATAGCCAGGCCAAGGTGGACAACCTCAGCCTCGACCCAGGTAGGACTGTCACTCTACTGACAGCTCTTCTCCAATTTGATCTGTTAGTGGCCATCACTCTCATCTAGTGACTTTCCTGTAGCTTCTTTGACCCCTTCCAGGCAGTTTATTACAACTATTATTCCTTCAATTTTTAACAACATATATTCATGGACAAAACTTATGGAAGTAGAAATTCTTTGCTATCGTCGATCGTCTTTTTTTTTTTTAAGGACACAGTGGCAGTTCACGCTTGGATATCACGTGTGTCTTCAATAAATTTCACTGTAATATCTTTCATAGTTTTTGTCTGAATCCCGATATGCATGCTAAAAAGAACAACCTCCTTAAGTTTTCATATTGAGTTGTATTTTCCAATCCATTTTTATCACTTGGTGTCCAAAATAGGTTTGTTTGACCAGTCGGGATTCTAGGAATCTACCAGGTTAAGATTTTTGTTAAGATTGAAATATTTGTCCCATTAGCAATCCCTGAGTAACTTTCTCCATGTCTACATTTCAATTTATTCCATTATTTCTTCTAAGAGTCCATCTCTTACAACCATAAGTGACCACAGGGAACACCAATGCCTATATAATAAACTTCTTTTGAGAGAACTGCCTTTATCTTTCGTAATCTTGTCTAATTTGAGGTTTACCTCCTGCCGAGTGTTGTATCTCCCTGTTGTACTTCTCCCCAGCCATCCATCCTATACATTTGCACACACTAATTCTCTTCTCGGCAGATCTCACCAGGATCTTCGCCTCGTCCCGCAACGCCGAGGATCTCGAGAAGTACTGGGTAGGCTGGCGCGACGCCACGGGCAAGAAGATCAGGAGCCAGTACGTCAAGTTTGTGGAGCTGAGCAACGAGGTAGCCCGAACCAACGGTAATTCGGGGGATTGTCCCACCTCGCTGACACTGACTGGACCCTCCGGGCGCAGGCTTCAACGACAGGGGCGAACAGTGGCGCGAGCCCTACGAGTCTCTCACCTTCGAGGACGACATGGCCGAACAGTGGGAGATACTTCGGCCGTTCTACCTCGAGATGCACGCCTACGTCCGCATGAAGCTGGTGAAGCTCTACGGCGAGGAGGTCGTCAAGCCAGACGGCCCCATACCGGCCCACCTGCTAGGTACTGCAAGGACATTTGGGCACTCGCTGTGATTGTACGCATTACCTAATCTCACGTGAAAGAAATGCTTGTTTTTAGAAATATCTTTAAATCCAACCTTCCCTTTACACTTGAATCCCAGTTTTTAAAAATATTATAGTTGCCAACTTGGTGAAATATTGTCACTCTCAGCACCTAGTTGCAGAGTAAAGTTGTTCTATAAGCAGTGCTGTCCTCTTACTGGGATATTAGTGACTAGTAAAAATGGAATTAAGCAGACAAATTTGTGGCCACAAACCTTCAGACAAAAAGAAAACATTACAAAGCGTTATCTCATTCAAAAAGCATAAAATGGGGAAATACAATTTCCCGCAGTACTGTCAGAACTCTTAACATGATGTATTAGCGCGCCATCTGTTATCAGAAATTTAAACTATTATTGACGCTAATGAACTGGTGAAACCGCTGGAAGGGTTCGCCACTGATGAGTCAGGCTCTCCCATCAATTTATCATTGGCAGAAAGGGAGGGGGGCAGTAGAGAATTGTTTAATTTAAAAGAATCATACGCGTCTGAGGTTATTATAATTTCTTATACTCCATTTTTTGAGTGGTTAGTTTGGCGACAATTATCCAGGATGTAAGGGGGCGACACAGCAGGTGTCGGGGCCAAGCCAACTCCAGATTGCCGGGGTGTACTCTCAGCTGTCCCTTGGAATTGTCATTGCTGCCTAGGATCCCACCTCCTGAGTGTGTCAATGGTGCAGGCAACATGTGGGGAGAGAACTGGAACCACCTCCAGGACATCACGCGGCCCTTCCCGGACAAACAGGACGTTGACATCACGCCGGAGATGGTTAGAAGGGTGAGTTTGCTAGGGAAAACTTTCAATCGCCAAATGTCGGCCGTAGGGCGCTGACCTGGAATTCCACTTGTTCACGCCCAGATTGTACTAACACAGAATGACATTTCTCCGTGACGGGCCCTCAGGCAGATCCCCTAGTGCGGCCCACCAATAGGTTCCAAACCCAGAGTCTGTAGCCACACAGCTCGAGCTAAATATACACACGGATGTAAACTTCCGGGGACCCGTCTCTCGACCACCGGCTGCGTATGGAAACTGCCAGAGCAAGGACGTTTGGGCTCTTGCTGGCGAGAAGTGAGCGCAACACTAAATCTTGCGTTAAAAAATGCGATTTTTTAAAAATATTTTTGAATCCAGTCCTCCCTTTCTACATACTTAAATTCCAGGTTTCAAAAGATAATAGTGGCCATCTTGTGGCGGGAACTCAACACCTAGTTGTAGAGAAAGTGTTCTTTAGGGAGAGATGCCCTCTTCCTGGAATATTGCTAACTAGTAAAAATGACAATGTCTGCGATAAAACAATTTTTTTGTAGAGAGATTTCCTTTAGAGGGAGTGACCTCTCTCTCTCATGGAAGTGGTTTTGCTGTATTTACACTCATGGACAGAACTTAAAAAAATTGTACCTTTCAGCATGTAATTATCGGGATTCAGAAAATAACTCTGAAAGATATTACAGTGACCTTTATTGACAATACATGAGATAACCAAGTGTGAACAGCTTCTGTTTTCTTAAAAAAAAAAGACAACTGGAGACATCAAAGACTTTCTACTTCCTTAAGTTTTGTTCATGAATATATATATAGACATCCACACAAGGCCTTGTGTTCTGCCATTGAGAAAACACCATCTTGCCCATTGAAGAAAAAAAACCTTTGATAGGAGGACAATTAGCCCCACCTGCCAATATGGATTCTGGAAATATTGACAAAAGATTTGTTCACAATGTCTTATTGGAAATACAATGGGTCAAGCGAAAACCACTCCTACAGATGGATAACAAAGAAAAATAGAGTGCTTCCTGAATAAGGATGTTTGCATGTCTCCCGTGGAGTTTTACACACGTTCGTGGGACATTTAGAAACAAATTTTTAAAATACGATCGCTATTTACACTCTTGTGTTTTCGCTAATAATGGGTTCCCCTCTATGTACCAGGTGTAAGTCACAAACTGCAACTCCAAACTACATTGTTTACTGTATTGGCTCATTCATTGATGAATTCTACTCATCCCCACTACAGACGTCAGCAAGCTATACAGGCTCTTTGATGTCCTGCTATGTGGAGATAAGAAATACTTTTATTGAGGAATGCATTTTTTTACACTATTAGTGGAATTATAGGGAATAAATTGTGAGAGGAAAATGGTTGTTTTCTAAGGTATCGCTAATGTGTTGTACCCAGTCTGTCAGTGAGGGTACTGTGCAGAACCTGACAGCCATCCAGATGTTAAAGATTTCGGAGGACTTCTTCACGTCGCTGGGAATGAAAAGAATGACGCCCGAGTTCTGGCACTACTCAGTGCTGGAGAAGCCGGAGGTGGAGTCCATGAAGTGCTACACATTTGCCTGGAACATGTGTGCCGACGATGACTTCCGCTTGTTGCACTGCACCGTGCCCACGCAGGAGGACCTGGTGCTTGTGCACCACATGATGGGGAACATCCAGTACTACCAGCATTACGCCAACCAGCCGTTTGCCCTCCAGTGGGGCGCCAACCCGAGCTTCCACGAGGCCATCGGAGAAGTCATGGAGCTGTCGGTCGTCACGCCCAAGCACCTCCACAAGATCGGCTTCCTAGACAAGCTGGAGAACGACACGGGTGAGTAGCGCTAGGGAGGCCTGCAGGATCGAGCAGCCAGGACTATAGGCTGATTGTGCGCAGAGACCGAGATCAACTTCCTGATGTTCATGGCGCTGGAGAAGATCGCCTTCCTTCCGTTCAGCTACCTCATCGACCTGTGGCGCTGGGACGTCTTCCGCGAGAGCGTCAACAAACTCAACGACCGGTGGTGGCAGCTGCGTCTGCAATACCAGGGGCTGTGTCCACCCGTGCGCCGCTCCGAGACCGACTTCGACCCTGGAGCGAAGAACCACGTGCCAGGCGACACCCCGCAAATCCGCCACTTCTTCAGTTACATCCTGCAGTTCCAGCTGCAAGAGGTGCTGTGTCGAGAGGCCGGCCACGTGGGCCCGCTGCACACCTGCGACATCTACGGCTCGCACGCGGCGGGCGACAAGCTGGCCGGGCTGCTGAGGCTGGGCATCTCCATGCCGTGGCAGGATGCCTTGGCCAGGATGACCGGTGGTTCTGGCAAGCTGGACGCCAGGCCGCTGCTTAACTACTTCGCCCCGCTCCGGCGGCACATACGGGACAGCCTGGGCAATTCCACCGTCGGCTGGACCTCCGGCGACCACAACATCTGCCCCTAGACAGCCGTCGGCCAGGACACCAGCAACCACTCGGCCACCTGGCCTCTTTACGCGCATCTCCTCAGAATCAATAAATGGTTTGTTGTTAATTATCTGCATGGTTGTTTGTCTTGATCTCCACGTGGCAAGTTTGGCGGCCATCACCTTGGCTGTTGCAGTTTGTCCAAGTGGAACGTCGCCCTATCTGTGGGGAATGAAACTTGCCACAATTGAACTACCTCTCTGACAACACCTATTTACAGAGCAATTTTGTTCTTTGGAGAGAGGTGTCCTCTTACCGGAGAGTTAATATTTAGCACAAATGGTAGTTTTGACGAAAAAGGTGTCCTCTTATAGAGGTTCTGTTCTACTGGGAGTTAGGACAGAATGGCTGATCATCCAAACTGGCATCTTGGGTTACGTCAGTTTTTAAAGGCAGTTGCTTATCATAGGTCACTCATGTCTCACATCCAATGTGTAAAACCGTTTGTTGACACTTACCATTAACGTAACAATCCCGTGTGTGACGGCAAGGAAGCTACAACTAACTCTCTCACATGAGTTAACCAGGACTCTTCGAGCCTACTGAAGTCACGGCTCCGACATGTCTAATGGTGGAGTTTATCTGATGTACTTGATTCTGTACAGAGGCAAATATTCCTGGAAGGATGGTGGCTGTTTGGTAGGCTGTGGTGGTGGACAGTTTCGTCTTCCTGGTGACAATGTCGTCTTTTGCTTTTTCTGCAGCATCGGGTTTGCCAAAGCCGTGACTGTTTGGATGGTAGAGGTGGTTTGAACAAAAGGTTAAAATAACACAGGTCTTCTGTGGTACCTTCAGTTTGTCTTCAGTGGACCTGCAACACATCAGTGGTATTGTCACGTAGGAAATCAGGAATGACAAACTTAAGGATGACGCGGCAATTTATATATTTACCTGCAGGTTCCTGGAACCACCATGTACACAAGTCACCCTCCTTCTGTTTACAAGGTCAGTGAAAGTTTAGTTACTGAGGTGGGCAGGTTTATTTCTTGGGATTTTTTAAGGGATTCGGTTACAAAACCACTTTATTAGGAACCGCTCAACAAAAACAACCTGGTTTATGATAATTGCAACAATGGATAATATGTGAAGGTTATTCACATAATAAACAAAATGTAAACAGGTGATTCGATTTCGGTTCATGACTGTCGGGAATCGAGGATGTTACCCATTCGTCCACCGACTTCTTATATTTTTCCAGGGATTCTGTGGATTAGGTTGATGTTAGCATTTATAAAATATAAGAGTGGAAATGAGGGAAGGTTTATTTATTTCGTCTCAGTTTCCAGGTGTTAGATTCGAGTCAGCTCGTCCTGTGTACTTACATATGCAAAGTTGGTTATTTTATGAACTCTGTCGATTAATATATGTAAATATTCTGGGTTTTAAGATATATAGTACAAACACAGCCACGTCAACCAATGGTTTATTAAACTCCCGACGTTCCAGTGACTGGCTCTCATTCTCTAATCATTCCACTGAAGAGTGTGACAGTAAGTCATTGAAACGTCAGGAGTTAAATAAATCATTGGTTGATATAGCCATTGTTTGTTCTGAATCAACTTCCAACCAAAAAAAAATGATGATCTTCGGATTTAAGTTTTAATTTGTTTGTTGTTTTGTTTGTTTCCTCAGTAATAATCGCAAATATATCAATATTGGGCCTGATTGATTGATAAATCTCTATATATATATATATATATATATTAAAAATAATGAAGGCATCTCCTGACCACAAGCACATGTGCTTTTTAGATGGCAGAGCGCCATCTAGTGGAGTAAAAATAAACTAAACGTTTATTTAGCTTACTCCGAGATATTTGGCCAACCCAATTTCTTGATAAATCAAGAAAAGCCATCCACGAACGCGTTTCGCGCTGTTGGCGCTCGTCAGCGTGGAGAAGGCTGTAACCATTGCGACCAAAAATATTTTTTGGACCCAATGGCTTCCCAAGAAATCAAGAAATGGGTATTTAAGGCCAAATTTGCGTAAAGACGCTTAACACATGAAAATGAATGTCTGTCTGTGTGTGTACTCTATAGATTCAAAACCATACATCCACTCGCCGTGAAATTTTGGGATATATTCAGGTATAAAACAACACTTAAAGTTGCACCGCATAAGTTTTTTTTCTGTGATAAATCAATATTTATTTCAAAGAGAAATATTTAATATTTCTAACTTTTTGGATGAAGTATGAAAGGGTGAAAATATGAAGAGTAATGGCGAATGGAAAAATAAAAGTGTCCAGGGGCGGGAATCGAACCCACAACCTTCCGCTTACCGGAGCAGATACCATGTCCACTAGGCTACCCTGGACGTATTCTTCCGTTCGTAAATAATACTTAAAGTAACTTATAATACATTATAAAGGACTGCGGCGTGTGATTAAAAAACAACACTTAAAGTTGCACCGCATAAGTTTCTTTTCTGTGAAAAATCAATATTTATTTCAAAGAGAAATATTTAATATTTCTAACTTTTTGGATGAAGTATGAAAGGGTGAAAATATGAAGAGTAATGGCGAACGGAAAAATAAAAGTGTCCAGGGGGCGCAGTCCTTTATAATGTATTATAAGTTACTTTAAGTATTATTTACGAACGGAAGATACGTCCAGGGTAGCCTAGTGGACATGGCATCTGCCCGGTAAGCGGAAGGTTGTGGGTTCGATTCCCGCCCCTGGACACTTTTATTTTTCCGTTCGTTATTACTCTTCATATTTTCACCCCTTCATACTTCACCCAAAAAAGTTAGAAATATTAAATATTTCTCTTTGAAATAAATATTGATTTTTCACAGAAAATAAACTTATGCGGTGCAACTTTAAGTGTTGTTTTATAATCATACCCCGCAGTCCTTTATAATGTATTATTAGGTATATCCCCGGAGAAGTTTTTGAAAAATAATTTCTTGAATATCTCGAATATCCTTAGAGTTATTTGCAGATTTGTAGCTTTAACTCGCAAGCAGAGCCACCTTTCGACGAAGATAGACTTAGGTCTGCCCCACCCCCTGTCGAGAGAATGTAATCGTCCTGCCGCCGGCCGGATGGACAATCCAAGTACCCACCGACCAATCAGAGGGGTCAAGGGGTCCTGGCGTGCGGGGGCAGAGTTGGTGACACAGCTGTGCCAAGTAGACAAGAAAAAAGCCTCGCGGGGGCTTGCCCATGATGACCTCCGGGAACTTCGTCCATCTTTCATAAACGACCATGATTTTATTCAACTTATCGAGTATTTATCAAGGGTCTGGGAAAAAATGTTCACTAGATAAAACAATGATTTTGTTATATAGAAAATTAGGAAAGACAAAATTCAGGATGACACGGCACAAAGGGACCGGGAAAAAATGTTCACTTTATCGAGAGATTCAAATTTACAAGTTTCAAATTATTAAAAAATATAAATTTTTTTAAAAGTCATAGAGAATTGTTTTAACAAATGTTCGTTAGAAAAACCTTTACTCGGGTAAAACCCGGGCGAAGCCGGGTACATCCGCTAGTAAATGTATAAATAAACAGAAACATGGCGAGTAGGTGGCGTAGATCTTGCAGCTGTTGGAGCTCCTAACTAAGTGTCAGGAAATCGGGGGATGATGTCTTCTTTGTTTTGTAGAGTATCTTGTACAGTTGTGTTAGATTGTAGCTGAATTTATATTTTCTTAACGGAAATTTGGTACATCTCTTCTAGATCGGGTTGGTTTGAGGGAAGTTTGAAGAATAGAAAAATATAAAAATTCATCAGTTCATAGAACAATATTGTCACTGAATAATTATTTTAAATATTCTGTTGTATATAATCATAAATATTTGCATAGTTATCACCCCTTACCATGCTTGTATATTATTACTTTTAAATAAAATTTAGAAATAGTTTGCATTATCTATCTATATATTAATAAAATGCAAATTCATAAGTGGTGTTCGCTAAAAACTTTCGTTACAATGCATCAATTTCGACCAAATTTTCAACATTTATGTAAAACGAGATGGAGCAGGTTTTGCTTAACATCAAAATATTTTTCCTAACTTTAACATGCGTAACTTCGCTGTTATCGATTAAATACAAAAATTTCAACAGAGTTAATTTTATTTATATATAAATACAAAAAAAATTAAGCAATTTATTCAACTCAATCTAAAAAAATATTCAAAACAAGCGATTTTAAGATAACACCATAATTAAAAGAAACTTATCTTACTTCACGTGTTGTCCAGCTTTATAATTTACTAGTAAGAGTCCCTGCATTTCGTTTATTAAAAGAAACTTATCTTACTTCACGTGTTGTCCAGCTTTATAACACCATATGTAAAACAGTCGGCCAAGAAAACAACAACGATATTACATCTTTCTCACATATTCACACACAATCTTGATTAATAATTAAAACTAATCTTTAACATTGTTTATTTTACTTCATAATATATAATATTCGTCAGGCGAACTTTCACTCGGATAAAACCCGGGCGAAGCCGGGTACACATCGGCTAGTATATATATAAAATTGAATGTATGTCTGTCTGTGTGTACTCTATAGATTCAAAAACCATACATCCAATCGCCGTTAAATTTTGGGATATTATTAGGTATATCCTAGGCAAGGTTTTTGAAAAATAATTTCTTGAATATCTTGAATATCCTTAGAGTTATTTGCAGATTTGTAGATTTAACTCGCAAGCAGCGCCCCCATTGCGACTATGATAACAAGTTTTTTTATCTATAAGTTTTATTATCACTAAGTTTATTATCTTAAAAATTATTTATCAAAAGTACGATTTTCTACATATTAATTGCGCACAAGTCAAAGTTAGTTATCGAGTGTTTTCCAAGGGACCGGGAAAAATGTTCACTGGATAATACGATGATTTTGTAATGTAGAAAATTAGGAAAGACAAAATTCAGGATGACACGGCAATTTATTTGAGACAAGATGAGATAAGGAACCGGGAAAAAATGTTCACTTTATCGAGAGATTCAAATTTACGAGTTTCAAATTATCAAAATATATCTTTTTTTTATAAGTTTATAGAGAATTGTTTTAACAAATATTCGTTAGACAAACCTTTACTCGGGTAAAACCCGGGCGAAGCCGGGTACGTCCGCTAGTAATCAATTTTTTTTTTTACTTAAACTTTTGTTATACTCGTTATCACTACCATGACAACTGGTGGAGAAGCTGGATTATCCCCTCGCCACCCAAGCCGTTAGAAGAAGCTGAAGACTAGAAGGGTTATAAACTCAAGAGAACATTGCTATGGTAAAGCAAGAGACACAGACAAAAATGGGTGAGTACCACTTTCAACCTTTAAGAAACCCTTCTATTTTTATGGGAGAACACAACCAGAATCCAGAAAAATGGTTGAAAGAATACCATCGCGTCGCTCGTTACAACTGCTGGGATGATTCAATGTGCCTCGCAAATGATTTTTTTTCCTCCAAGGAACAGCGCACAGATGGTACGAATATGTCGAAGAGAAAATTAATTCATGGGATATTTTTGTGAAAAAATTTTCTCAGAATTTCGGACATCATGTCGCTCAAAAAGATCAGCTGGCTGAGAAACTCAAAACTCGAGCTCAAGGGAAGGAGGAGACCAGTGATTCGTACATTCAAGATGTTTTCCATTTGTGCCGAGAAGTGAATCCGGCTATGATGGAAAATGAAATAGTTGCACACTTGACGAAGGGAATATCGGAGGAGATATATCAGTCAATCATCATTTTAGACATTGCAACAATCGATGAGTTCATCAAATGGTCTCGAAAAATCGAGGCTTCACATAAACAACGTGTAAATAAACGTGTAGTATTCGACAGACTACCAAATGTTGCCGCCATCGATTCAGCAGACTCTGAATCAATGGAAGACTTACTCGACGCATCGTGCGTGAAGTTCATCGCGCACTAAATCCGGAGTCAACTACCCCTGAACCATCTTTTCTGAAAGAAATTATCCGAGAAGAGATTGAAAAAAGTCCTCAAAAAAGATAATAAAGTCACGTGGATATCTGACCAACAGGATGCTTGTGATTCCTTGAAAAAAGCATTGATGTCTAAACTTGTTCTTGCCTATTTCGAAGAAGAACTGCTAACCGAGCTTCATTTGACGCCAGCGAATATGGAATTGGAGCTGTCCTCGTACAGATCAACGATGGGAAAGAGCGGCCAGTTGGTTATGCTTCAAGACCTTTATCTAAGGCGGAGAAGAATTACTCATCAACGGAAAAAGAATGCTTTGCCGCATTATGGGCCATCAATAAATTTCGATCGTACCTTTTTGGTCGTGAGTTTGTCATTGTCACTGACCACCACGCTCTTTGATGGTTATCTAACCTGAAGAATCCGTAAGGAAGGCTAGCAAGATGGACTTCACAACTCCAAGAATACAATGCGATGGTTTGTATTTGTATAAAAGAAACATTCGCGCTTTTGAATCCTTTTATTTTATATGTATAGATGGCGCGTTATTGCTTTGTGTTAATGTGATGGTTGTTTATGAAAGTGGACGCAAACACCAAGATGCCGACTGTTTTTCTCGAAATCCTCTCCAACTTGAATCGGAAGAAACATACAATGATAAGGATGATGATATACCCTCAATATCTGCTCTGATGTGCTTCGAGGCTGAACAAAAAAAAAGGCCCTCAAATTAATAAATTGATAGAGGAAACAGAAAGATTTGGTGCTGAATCGAAAGGATATGAAATGTTAAAAGGACCTTATGCAAAAAGTTTTTCGACCCCCTGGGAAACCAGCACCTTTTAGTTATACCCAAGCACTTACGATTAGAACTACTGAAAAGTTTACATGACTCTCTCACAGCAGGTCATCTTGGATTTTCGAAGACATATGATAGAGTTAAAAACAAATATTTCTGGCCAGGACTTCTCCGGGACATACGGAAGTATGACGCTCATTGTAAAGAGTGCCAAAGAAAAAAACAATCAACTCAAAAGCCACCCGCACTACTTACGGCCATACCTCCTGCAACCTCCCCTTTTCACAGAGTTGAAATGGACCTCTTTGGAATATTTCCCAAGTCTGATACTGGTAATAAGTGGATCATAGTCTGTACAGACTATTTACCCCATTTGCTATTACCAAGGCCTTATCCACAGGAGAAGCAAAAGAAGTTGTCAAGTTCTTTATGGAAGATGTTGTCCTCAAACACGGAGCCCCCAGAGAAATCATTATGGACCGTGGGCGGGTATTTAAATCAAAGATGTTAAAGGAACTTACAAACTAGTGCTCTTCCATACACAGGTTTACAACAGCCTATCATCCCCAGACGAATGGATTAACAGAAAGACTTAATAAAACATTGGCTAACATGCTGGCAATGTATGTGGGCGTCGATTAAAGTGACTGGGACGTATTCCTGCCCTAAGTGACCTGGGCCTACAACACCACAAAACAAGATACGACAGCTTTTACCCCTTTTAAACTGATCCATGGACGCGAAGCCGAAACGACTGTGGACACTCTTTTCCCAAATCCGCATGAAGACCTCCAAGAGGAATACAGTCAGAAGATTGCCTCGCGAGTCGAAGAGACTAGGCAGGAAGCAAGATTAGAAACCTTGAAAGCCCAAGAAAAGGACAAGGCCAGATATGATTCAAAGCACGAGGCAATAGATTGAAACCTTGGTGATCTGGTATGGATTTTTATCCCGTTTGAAAGGTGGGACTATTAGAAAAACTGATGAAAAGGTACTTCGGGCCATACAGGGTTACTCGGAAACTCTCTGACGTGACCTTCGAAGTTGAAGCTGTGGACCAACCAACCACCAAACAAGAGACCTGGTCCATGTACTGATAATGAAACCCTACCATGAACCTGAGGACCAAGCTGATCTGTTCAAATGGTAATTACAGCGGGGCGCTGTTCATCTAGGAAGGGGGCAATGTCACTGAATAATTATTTTAAAAATTCTGTGGTATATCGTCATAAATATTTGCATATTCATCACCCCTTACCATGCTTGTATATTATTACTTGTAAATAAAATTTAGAGATAGTTTGCATTCTAATCAATAAATTATTTTTATTTAAACTTTTGTTATACTCGTTATCACTACCGTGACAATATTCTGCTACAATTTATGGATTGTCTCCATTTTAATTGTTTGGGTTTCTAGTGGGTGTACCAAAGATAAACACAATATATGATTTTCAAAATGGCGCTAGGACAGAACTGTCGGCTGCTTTAACGGAAGATTTGTGGACCCTCATATCACCAAGATAGAGAAAATATGCAAATTATCCCGTTAATCTATTTGCATATCCCGGGGTTGAAACTGGCGACAATGACAACTTCGGACCTATGTCGGGGCAAGGTTTCATCTGAATAGCATATTGCGTAATATGGGAGAGAATATATCCTATATACCTGGATACTTAATTTTATTATCACTACACACACAATAGATGTGAATCTACTGGGTATTTATCAAAACAATGCAACGAGGTTTCTTCAAAGTGTTTATTTTCATTTTAGTAATGCGTTCTCAAGCTTTTTCGGCCATTTTCGCCCTCCTACTGGAGTACAGAACGAACAATAATGAGTTGTTTATCATCGTTCATTGTACTCCTATGAAATGAAACATCTCCAGAAACCTTGTTGCATTATTCAATTATCATTATGATTCATTATAATTATTTTCCCGCGGGTGTCAGATTGCGGAGTACCAGAGGTTCGCCGTCTTCTAGAAGGAGGTGTGGCGGCAGGCGACGTCGTTCGCCTGGAAGAACCTGACGGACCCGCTTGTCAGACGGCAGTTCCAGAAGTTGGCGGTGCTGGACGACGACTTTTTGCCAAAGGAAGAGCACGCCGAGTTCTTCAGGATCGCAGCCGAAATGGAGGACATCTATAGCCAGGCAAAGGTGGACAACCTCAGCCTCGAACCAGGTAGGACTGACACTCTACTGACAGCTCTTCTTTAATTTGATCTCTTAGTGGCCATCACTCTCATCTAGTGACTTTCCTGTAGCTTCCTTGACCCCTTCCAGCCAGCTTATTGCAACTCTTCTTTCTCCATTTTTTCACAACATATATTCATGGACAAAACTTATAGAAGTAGAAATTCTTTGCTATCGCCGGTCGTCTTTTTTTTTCAAGGAGACAGTGGCAGTTCACACTTGGATATCACGTGTGTATTCAATAAAGGTCACTGTAATATCTTTCATAGTTATTGTCTGAATCCTGATATACATGCTAAAAAGTACAACTTCCTTAAGTTTTCATATTGAGTTGTATTTTCCAATCCATTTTTATCACTTGGTGTCCAAAATAGGCTTGTTCGACCAGTCGGGATTCTAGGAATCTACCAGGATAGGTTTTCCGTTGAGATTGAAATATTTGTCCCTTTAGCAATCCCAGAGTAACTTTCTCTATGTCTACATTTCAATTTATGGCATTATTTATTCTGAGAGTCCATCTCTTACATCCATAAGTGACCACAGGGAGAACACCAATGCCTATATAATAAACTTCTTTTGATAGAACTGCCTTTATCTTTCGTAATCTTGTCTAATTTGAGGTTTGCCTTCCTGCCGAGTGTTGTATCTCCCTGTTGTACTTCTCCCCAGCCATCTATCCTATACATTTTCACACACTCATTCTCTTCTCGGTAGATCTCACCAGGATCTTCGCCTCGTCTCGCAACGCCGAGGATCTCAAGAAGTAGTGGGTAGGCTCGCGCGACGCCACGGGCAAGAAGATCAGGAGCCAGTACATCAAGTTTGTGGAGCTGAGCAACGAGGTAGCCCGAGCCAACGGTAAGTCGGGGGATTGTCCAACCTCGCTGACACTGACTGGACCCAACGGGCGCAGGCTTCAACGACAGGGGCGAACTGTGGCGCGAGCCTTACGAGTCTCTCACCTTAAAGGACGACATGGCCGAACAGTGGGAGATCCTTCCGCCGTCTACCTCGAGATGCACGCCTACGTCCGCATGAAGCTGGTAAAGCTCTACGGCGAGGAGGTCGTCAAGCCGGACGGCCCCATCGCGGCCCACCTGCTAGGTACTGCAAGGACATTTGGGCACTCGCTGTGATTGTACGCATTACCTAATCTCACGTGAAAGAAATGCTTGTTTTTAGAAATATCTTTAAATCCAACCTTCCCTTTACACTTGAATCCCAGTTTTAAAAATATTATAGTTGCCAACTTGGTAAAATAGAGTCACTCTCAGCACCTTGTTGCAGAGTAAAGTTGTTCTATAAGAAGTGTTGTCTTTTTACTGGGATATTAGTGACTAGTAAAAATGGAATTAAGCAGACAAATTTATCGTCACAAACCTTCAGACAAAAAGAAAATATTGCAAAGCGTTATCTCATTCAAAAAGCATAAAATGGGGAAATACAATTTCCCGCAGTACTGTCAGAACTCTTAACATGATGTATTAGCGCGCCATCTGTTATCAGAAATTTAAACTCTTATTGACGCTAATGAACTGGTGAAACCGCTGGAAGGGTTCGCCACTAATGAGTCAGGCCCTCCCATCAATTTATCATTGGCAGAAAGGGAGGGGGGCAGTAGAGAATTGTTTAATTTAAAATAATCATACACGTCTGAGGTTATTACAATTTCTTATACTCCGTTTTTTGAGTGGTTAGTTTGGCGACAATTATCCAGGATGTAAGGGGGCGACACAGCAGGTGTCGGAGCCAAGCCAATTCCAGATTGCCGGGGTGTACTCTCAGCTGTCCCTTGGAATTGTCATTGCTGCCTAGGATCCCACCTCCTGAGTGTGTCAATGGTGCAGGCAACATGTGGGGAGAGAACTGGAACCACCTCCAGGACATCACGCGGCCCTTCCCGGACAAACAGGACGTTGCCATCACGCCGGAGATGGTCAGAAGGGTGAGTTCGATCGGGAAATCGCCAAATGTGGGGCGCTAACCTGGAAATCCACTTGTCCACGCCCAGACTATACTAACACAGAATGGCACTTCCCCGTGACGGGCCCTCAGACAGCCCCCCTAGTGTGGCCCACCAATAGGTTCCAAACCCAGAGTCTGCAGCCACACAGCTCGAGCTAAATATAAATGCAGATGTAAACTTCCAGGACCCGTCTCTCGACCACCGGCTGCGTATGGAAACTGCCACAGCAAGTACGTTTGGGCTCTTGCTCGGGAGAAGTGAGCGCAAACCTAAATCTTGCGTTAGAGAAATGCAATTTTTTTTTAAATATCTTAGAATCCAGCCGTCCCTTTCTACATACTTGAATTCCAGGTTTCAAATGATTATAGTGGCCATCTTGTGGCGGGAACTCGACACCTAGTAGTAGAGAAAGTGTTCTTTAGGAGAGATTTCCTCTTACTGGAATATTGCTAACTAGTAAAAATGACAATTACCGCGATATAACACTTTTTTTGTAGAGAGGTTTCCTTTAGAGAGAGTGACCTCTCTCTCTCTCTCTCATGGAATTGGTTTTGCTGTATTTACACTCAGGGAAAGAACTTAAAGAAGTTGTACCTTTCAGCATGTATATCGGGATTCAGACAATAACTCTGAAAGATATTGCAGTGACCTTTATTGACAAAACACGAGATAACCAAGTGTGAAAAGCTTCTGTTTTCTTAAAAAAAAAGACAACTGGAGACATCAAAGACTTTCCACTTCCTTAAGTTTCGTTCATGAGTGTAAATATAGACATTCACACAAGGCCTTGTGTTCTGCCATTGAAAAAACACCATCTTGCCCATTGAAGAAGAAAAAAAACCTTTGATAGGAGGACAACTAGCCCCACCTGCCAATATGGATTCCTGAAAAATTGACAAAATATTTGTTCACAATGTCTTATTGGAAATACAATGGGTCAAGCGAAAACCACTCCTACAGATGGATAACAAAAAACATGGAGTGCTTTCTAAATAAAGATGTATTTATGTCTACCGTGGAGTTTTACACACGTTCGTGGGACATTTAGAAACAATTTTCTAAAATACGATCGCTATTTACACTCTTGTTTTTACGCTAATAATAGGTTCCCCTCTATGTACCAAGTGTAAGTCACAACCTGCAACTCCAAACCACATTGTTAACTGTGTTGGCTCATTCATTGATGAATTCTACTCATCCTCAGTACAGACATCAGCAAGCTCTACAAGCTGCTTGATGTCCTGCTATGTGGAGATAAAAAAGACAACTGTTGAGGAATGGATCTGTTTACACAATTAATGGAATTATAGTGAATGAACTGTGAGAGGAAATTATCGTTTTCTAAGGCATCGCTACTCTGTTGTACTCAGTCTGTCAGTGAGGATTCTGTGCAGAAAGTGACGGCCATCCAGATGTTCAAGATCTCGGAGGACTTCTTCACATCGCTGGGGATGAAGAGAATGACGCCCGAGTTCTGGCACTACTCGGTGCTGGAGAAGCAGGAGTTGGAGCCCATGGAGTGCTACACAATTTCCTGGGACATGTGCGCCGACGATGACTTCCGCATCTGGCACTGCACCGTGCCCATGCAGGAAGACATGGTGACCGTGCACCACAAGTGGGGAACATCCAGTACTTCCAGCATTACGCACCCAGCCGGATGTCTTCCAATGGGGCGCCAACCCAGGCTTCCACGAGGCCATCGGGGACGCCCTGGAGATGTCGGTCGTTACGCCCAAGCACATCCACAAGATCAGCTTCCTGGACAAAGTGGAGAACGACACGGGTGAGTAGCACGAAGGAGGCCTGCAGGATCGAGCAGCCAAGACTATATGCTGATTGCGCGCAGAAGCCGAGATCAACTCCCTGATGTCCATGGCGCTGGAGAAGATCGCCTTCTTGCCGTTCGGCTACCTCATCGACCTGTGGCGCTGGGACGTTTTCCGCGGAAGCGTCGACAACCTCAACGACCGGTGGTGGCAGCTGCGACAGAAGTACCTTTGGCTGTGTCCTCCCGTTCGCCGCTCCGAGACCGACTTCGACCCTGGAGTGAAGTACCACGTGCCCAGCAACACCCCGTATATCCGCCACTTCTTCAGTTTCATCTTGCAGTTCCAGCTGCAAGAGGTGCTGTGCCGAGAGGCCGGCCACGTGGGCCCGCTGCACACCTGCGACATCTACGGCTCGCACGCGGCGGGCGAAAAGCTGGCCGGGCTGCTGAGGTTGGGCAGATCCATGCCGTGGCAGGATGCCCTGGCCAGGATGACCGGCGGCTCGTGCAAGCTAGACGCCAGGCCGCTGCTGAACTATTTCTCCCCGCTCCGGCGGCACATCCGGGACAGCCTGGGCAATTCTACCGTCGGCTGGACCTCCGGCGACCACAACATCTGCCCCTAGACAGCCGTTGGCCAGGACACCAGCAAACACTCGGCCGCGCGGCCTCTCTACGCGCATCTACTCAAAATCAATAATTGTTTGTCTTTATCTCAAAGTGGCCCCGTTCGGCGGCCATCACCTCGGCTGTTCCACTTTGTCCAAGTGGAACGTCGCCCTATCTGTGGGGAATGAAACTTTTCACAATAGAAATACCTCTCTGACAACACCTAGTTACAGAGCCAAATTGTTCTTTAGAGAGAGGTGTCCTCTCTTACCGGAGAGTTGATATTTAGCACAAATGGTAGTTATGACGAAAAAGGTTTCTCCTTATAGAGGTTCTGTTATTACACTATTTTATTATATACACTATGAACAATGAACATGGCGCCTCTGCCAGCGCTGCAGAATTTGGTGGAGAACTTATAGATCGGGTTGGTTTGAGGGAAGTTGAAGAATAGAAAAATATAAAAATTCATCAGTTCATAGAACAATATTTTGCTACAATTTACGGATGTATTTGGCTCCATTTAATTTTTTGGGTTTCTAATGGGTGTACCAAAGATAAACAAAATATGGGATTTTCAAAATGGCGCTAGGACAGAACTGTCTGCTGCATTAACGGAAGATTTGATGATCCTCATATATCACCAAGAGAGAGAAAATCTTATCCAAGAAATAAGAAAAAAGACATCTCCTGATTGTGCAACTCAAGTTTCTGATAGCTGGCGCCATCTTTCGGAATAAATATTAACTAATTATTGATTTTTGATTGATTATTAAATAAAGGGTATTTGGGCAATTGTGAAATAATTTAAAATCAATGATTAATTGATATTTATTCTGACACCTGTTCCAAGTACAATTTCACACTTTTGTACTGTTTCTCACAATAAATTACTTGTTCCATATAAGTTCCCCACAATATATTTGACCTATTTAGATCAAACAAGACATGAGATAGGTCTGTAAGAGTCACTAATATAGTTTTCAACCCCATTATATGCAAATGAAACCAATAACTATTTGTGTAATATGGAGTCTGACTAATTTGCATTATAGAGCGTCTTTAAAAGATGATGATATTAATATATTTCTATCATCATCACTACAATCTATATATGAGCCCCTCAATGCACAGATTGATTAACTCCATAAATAAATCGGGAAAAAAATGTTTAATTTTTGTTGAAAGTCTAAAAATCTATATGTCATATAGATTTTTAGACTTTCAACAAAAATTAAACATTTTTTTCCTGATTTATTTATGGAGTTAATCAATCTGTGCATTGAGGGGCTCATATATAAAAATGAATGTATGTGTGTGTGTGTGTGTGGTCTGTTTGTCCTTTATGCCTGACCAAACCACTCATTGGAACGCCATGAAACTTTGGGAAGTTATTTAGTATAGTACTGGGAAGGTTTCTAGCAAATAAAATTTTTGAAATAACTTTTCGCTTTGAAATAATCAAGATAAATATTCTAATTTATCTGTTATAATTCAACAATCTGCTCTAAATATTATCATGATGATACGATGATTTTGTAATGTAGAAAATGAGGAAAGACAAAATTCAGGATGACACGGCAATTTATTTGAGACAAGAATAATGATACAATTCCAAGGCAAGATACTATTCCTTTAACTTACAATTACCGAGGGAACCAATTAATAATGATTTTATTCAACTTATCGAGTATTTTTCAAGGGACCGGGAAAAAATGTTCACTTTATCGAGAGATTCGTTAGACAAACCTTTACTCGGGTAAAACCCGGGCGAAGCCGGGTACGTCCGCTAGTAAAATATAAAACGATGTTAACAATACACAAAACATTTAATTAAAACAAACGCTATTTAAAACACTATAAATTTAAAACCTAGAACTATTCCTTTATTAATTTCAATCAAACTGACCCATGATCTTTCAAACCTCAAAAATACTTTTCTTCAAGGCCCTAATACAATAAAACAGCGCTATTAGCAAAAATAGCCATATATACATATAACTAATATATTTGCATACTTACATACATCTACCTAATATTTGCATACTAAATATTAAAAAACCTTATTAAAACTGAAAATATGGAAATTTGTCAATTATTTTGTTCTTAAAATGTATGAAATTTTTCTATTTCCATATAGATCCACGCTAAGCCAATATATCAACCATGTATTTCTATTAGAGCTAATTCATTAAAGTTTGTCAATTGTCTACAGTGCCTCGGTCTTCCATATTGGAAAGTTAATATTCTATCTAGTTTTTGTGTTTCTCTGTAAATTCTATCTTTGTCCGGTATGTCCTTGGAATGACCTCTATGTTACATTGATGAGTTGGTTAAACTAGAGTGTTATAGAAATAAGGGCTCCATATATACACTCATGGACATATGATGTCTGACACCTTGATTAGAGATTTACACTCACGGACAAAAGAGTAAGAACTCTTACAACATTCCTGCTTCTCCATGTTCACCTATGAGAACTGAGTTGTTTGGCTATACAGTAGAACTCTGGTTTTCATGTTAGGAACGGCCTCAATTATAAGCAAAGTCAGACTTTCACCAAAGTGTGCCTGGAACATGGTGCCATGATCAACGAAAGCTGCACCTTTACACCCCATTCTATGTCAGCTCAAGGAAAATGAAATAATGGGATTCGTGTAAACTTTACACAAGGGAATAAGAAATAACAACAACACTCATAGACAAAAATTAAGTAAGTTGTACCTATTAGCATGTATATTTCGGGATTCCGACAATAACTCGGAAATATATAACAGTGACCTTTATTGAAGACTTACGAGTTAAACAAATGTGAACAAAATTAACTGTCTCCTTGAAAAAAATAGTCGACTGGCGACATCAAAGAGTTTCCACTTAAGTTTTGTCCATGAGTGTATACAGTCGAGTAAAAAAATAGCTAGCATTTAAGACCGAGGTCTCGAATCCAAGTTTTGGTAGGAATCCGAAATAACATTTCTGAGAGACTGAAATCATTTGCAAAGAAACACCTACCAGTAGTTAAAAAATGCTGGGCGTGTCTTATATATATATATGTAAGTTATGCAACTTTTTGATCATGCAGCTTTTCTCCAGGCCTCTTAACCGCCCTCTGACGTCACATATCTATCACCAACTCTGTCAGTACCAAGTCCAGATAAAAAAGAAGGAAGGGGAGTAGTAACCAGCTTGCTAACTAACCTGGGCTCAGATAATAGTATCTTGTAAGGGCTCCAGGGATACAGAATGTACGCCAAGTTAGGAGCGGTGTACATGGCGTCTGTTCCTCATGTCAGACATTTCATATTGGAACTAAGTCAGTGGCCAGCTACTGAGTAGTGCTCCCAGTCTTAATGACATTCTCCTAGTCATTATGGTTCTCAATACACCATCAACAAGCTCTGTGATTGTGTGGAGATAAGAAGAAATATCTATCACATGTAAAAGATCGTCACGTGGCTCTCGAAAGCTTTCATCACATTCAAATATAAAAGATTGACTTAGCCCGACAACACTGATTTTTACCGATATTTTATATATTAATCAATACCAAGATGTTACAAAATAGCAAAACAAAATTTCTAGGTATAAATATCATAATTTTATTATTATATGTATTTCTACACTGTCTATTCAAAGCTTATGTCCATAGTTTATTTAAAATACCTTTTCAAAGAAGTCAGTATCAGTATAAAATGAAAAACATCAAAATGCAATATTACAGCGCAATGGTAGATTAAACTGGCGAAACCGCTTGGAGGGTTCACCACTGATGAGCCAGGCCCTCCCAATAATTTATCATTGCAGTAAGGGCAGTAGAAATAGTTTTATTTCATTTCGTGTCAAAATAATTTCTTATAACAGATGGTATAAATATTTGTATAAACTCCAATGAAATCTATGAAATCAATATTCATCATCATCATCTATCATCAATATTTAAGATATATTTCATAATGAAATCATTTATTGGATGAAAAATTAAATCAATTATAAACACAAATTAATAAGACAAAAAAAAAGTGTGTGACGTTTCGGTAACAGGATTGTTACAATGCGGTGGTAAAATTTCTCATTCAGTACTTCAGTCTGTAGATGGTAACAACGCTTACACGTCACACACTATTTATTTATTTTGGATTTGGTATTATTACCATGTGTTTATAATATACTAGCCGAATGACCCGGGCAACGCCCGGGTTTTACCCTATTAAATGTACCCTTTTCAAATACTATTCGTTACAATTATAAATTGGCGCCGTGGATGTCACTCTTGTGAAACGTCCCACTCCAAACTTTGTGTCTGAGAAGCTATATTTTTATAGAAAGATGATCTGGCTTTTATTTTCTGCTCGAATGAATGTTTTTCTGTTAGAATTTTGTTCCTGCATACAAAATAATGAACTGGTTTCACCCGTGGTCTCTGCTTTTTGGAATTTTTCCCGATATAATTTTGTATCTGATAATCAAACATGATACAGCAATATCGTCATCATCATTTTCTGACAAAAATATATATAGTTTTAATAATTGATTTATATATTTTTTAAAATAGCCTATCGTCTTCCCCGTATTCCTTTACCTATGTATGGAAATTTTGGTTTGAATTAGTGAACTACTGCGAATTTGTATACCGGACATACAGACAGACATACATACAAACATTCATTTTTATATATATAGAGATAATCCAAATTGTGCTTTATCATTAAATCAATTTTATTTTTTTATTTTATTTCAATTTAAAGTGCTATGTCCCCCTAAGGACACTTGCGCTGTCACACATGTATGAAATTTGTCTATACATATATATTTACATGGTTTCAGGCCGTGAATAGAAGTCATATGATATTAACAATGAGAAAGAGAGAAAAACTGTTTACAAAATAAAGAAGTGTCTGGCAATATCAGCATAATATAAATTATCAATTTCTCTCTTAAAATATATTTGTTGCTATATAATTTAAAATATAACTACAAAAGGTATTGAATTTAGTATACATTGCTTTACTGGAAATAAAAATACTTGGATCTTTTACTATTGAATAATTTTCAATTCTGTAGTCTTTAAAAACAGGACAATCCAGTAAAAGATGTATTGAGGTTTGTTCCTCATGTCCACAAAAACAACTCGGGTCCTCCACCGCTTTAATTCTTAATTAAATCAACTTTAGAAAAAATATTTTACTCATTTTTGTTAAAAGAAATATGACTGAGAGACAAAATGGCGCCAGCACTAAAAGGCTTAATGCATATTTAAAGGGAGAGGTGCCTTTTTTGGTATACAATATAGGATATAAGGAGAGATCATCACAAAATCCCTCCTTATAATTGCAATGATGATAACAATGATGATAGAATATCGAACTTAAGACCGGGAAATTCTCAATTTCAGTTTTAAACTGAGAATGCAGTTAGAATAGAGTGGGCACCTACCGCCATCTTTTAATGTTATTTTGAACTATTTTACATCGTTTTGAGTTGGTCTCCGAAATTGAAATGAATTTTTTAACTTACCTTTTTAAAAATTTATGTATTTAAAAAAAATGAAATGTATATATTTTAAAAGTAATTATCAGTAATTATGTTGATTTTAGAAAGTAAAACGTTATTTTTGACCATTCTATTATAAATAGTTACAAAAATGGTGCCTAGATGAGCTAGCGGCTTAGAATGATTTGGAATTTTGTGCAAAACTTTAAGGTGAATTATTATTTTTATTAATTGTAATTTAAAAATGTTATGAATGGACCTTATTTTATTAATACTCATTATTTCATTAAAAATCATCCAAGACTCGGGATTTTCCCGAGGACTTCATTAACAAATATATTTTTACCAAAGGTTTTTGTGCTTTGTAACAATTGAATGGCGATTTTTTTTTATGGAGCAGATTCCAATAACAACTTCAGTACAGTATAAAGGCTGTAGAAATACCATTTAATTAATTATATATATTTAAGAGTAAAAAAAGGCATCTCCTTATCGTGCAACTGAAAGTTGCTGATGGCTGTCGCCATCTATCGGAATAAATATCAACTATTCTCGTTGATTTTTAATTATTCCAGAATTGGCCAAATACCCATTCTTGATTAATCAAAAAAAGCTAACCACGGACGCGTTTCGGGCTGTTGGTCCTCATCAGCGTGGTGCAAGCTGTACCTCAACGACCAAAAAATTGGTCATTAAGGCATCCTGAAAAATCATGAAACGGGTAGTTAAGGCCAGATTTGCGTGAGGACGCTACACAATGTGAAAAAATAGTACAAATGTAACATTGTACTGGGATATGGTGCATAAATTAAGAAAAAGGCATCTCCTTATCGTGCAACTGAAAGTTGCTGATGGCTGTCGCCATCTATCGGAATAAATATCAACTATTCTCGTTGATTTTTAATTATTCCAGAATTGGCCAAATACCCATTCTTGATTAATCAAGAAAAGCTAACCACGGACGCGTTTCGGGCTGTTGGCCCTCATCAGCGTGGTGCAAGCTGTACCTCAACGACCAAAAAATTGGTCATTAAGGCATCCTGAAAAATCATGAAACGGGTAGTTAAGTCCAGAATTGCGTGAGGACGCTACACAATGTGAAAAAATAGTACAAATGTAACATTGTACTGGGATATGGTGCATAAATTAAGAAAAAGGCATCTCCTTATCGTGCAACTGAAAGTTGCTGATGGCTGTCGCCATCTATTCTGGCCTTTACTACCCGTTTCATGATTTTTCAGGATGCCTTAATGACCAATTTTTTGGTCGTTGAGGCACAGCTTGCACCACGCTGATGAGGGCCAACAGCCCGAAACGCGTCCGTGGTTAGCTTTTCTTGATAAATCAAGAATGGGTATTTGGCCAATTCTGGAATAATTAAAAATCAACGAGAATAGTTGATATTTATTCCGATAGATGGCGACAGCCATCAGCAACTTTCAGTTGCACGATGAGGAGATGCCTTTTTCTTAATTTATGCACCATATCCCAGTACAATGTTACATTTGTACTATTTTTTCACATTGTGTAGCGTCCTCACGCAATTCTGGCCTTAAATACCCGTTTCATGATTTTTCAGGATGCCTTAATGACCAATTTTTTGGTCGTTGAGGTACAGCTTGCACCACGCTGATGAGGGCCAACAGCCCGAAACGCGTCCGTGGTTAGCTTTTCTTGATTAATCAAGAATGGGTATTTGGCCAATTCTGGAATAATTAAAAATCAACGAGAATAGTTGATATTTATTCCGATAGATGGCGACAGCCATCAGCAACTTTCAGTTGCACGATAAGGAGATGCCTTTTTCTTAATTTATGCACCATATCCCAGTACAATGTTACATTTGTACTTTTTTTTCATATTTAAAAGTAGCGTTAAAAATTTATAATTTACTAAATATATTCTTAATCCATTGCATTAGCAAGCCATCTGTTATAAGACATTGCAACTATTTTTGATGAGTACGTTTATTTTCGAAATAAAACAATTTCCTACTGTCATTACTGCAATTATAAATTAATAGAAGGGCCTGGCTTTTTAGTGGTGAACCCTCCTAATAATTATCGTTGCAGTAAAGGCAGTAAAAATTATTTTATTTCAAAAAATAATCATACGTTTCAAAAATTGTTCATTTTTTTCATAACAGATGGCGCGCTAATTCATAAAGCTTATATTTACATATGTTGACATAAAAATATATGAATAGAGAGAGAGAGAGAAATAAATATATGAATATAAATATATGTACATGATTGTATTTGAAGTATATTGTCACGGTAGTGATAACGAGTAAAACAAAAGTTTAAGTAAAAATAATTTATTTATAAAAATGCAAACTATTGCTAAGAATTTATTTTCAAGTAATAATATACAAGAATGGTAAGGGATGATGACTATGCAAATATTTATGATGATATACCACAGAATATTTAAAATAATTATTCAGTGATATTGCCCCCTTCCTAGATGAACAGCGTCCCGCTGTAATTATCACTTGAACAGATCAGCTTGGTCCTCAGGGTCATGGTAGGGTTTCATTCTCAGTACATGGACCAGGTCTCTTGTTTGGCGTCTTCTGGTTGGTTGGTCCACAGGTTCAACTTCGAAGGTCACGTCAGAGAGTTTCCGAGTAACCCTGTATGGCCCGAAGTACCTTTTCATTAGTTTTTCTGAGAGTCCCACCTTTCTTATCGGGATGAAAATCCATACCAGGTCACCAACGTTGTAATCCATTGCCTCGTGCTTTGAGTCATATCTAGCCTTGTCCTTTTCTTGGGCTTTCAAGGTTTCTAATCTTGCTAGCTGCCTAGTCTCTTCGACTCGTGAGGCAATCTTCTGACTGTAATCCTCTTGGAGATCTTCATGCGGGTTTGGGAAAAGAGTGTCGACAGTTGTTTCGACTTCGCGTCCATGAATCAGTTTAAAAGGGGTAAAACCTGTCGTATCTTGTTTTGCGGTGTTGTAGGCGAACGTGACGTAGGGCAGGATTACGTCCCAGTCCTTCTGTTCAACACTTACATACATAGCGATCATGTTGGCTAAGGTTTTGTTTAACCTCTCCGTCAGTCCATTCGTCTGGGGATGATACGCTGTCGTGAACCGATGTATCGACGAGGATTGATTGGTGAGTTCCGCAATCAACTTGGATTGGAATACTCGTCCTCGGTCCGTGATGATTTCTCTGGGGGCTCCGTGCTTGAGAACAACATCTTCCATTAAGAACTTGGCTGCTTCCCCTGTGGGTAAGGCTTTAGTAACGGCAAATCGAGTAAGATAGTCAGTACAGACTATGATCCATTTATTACCAGTATCAGACTTGGGGAATCTTCCAAGGAGGTCCATTCCAACTCTTTGAAAAGGGGAGGTTGCAGGAGGTATGGCTTTAAGTAGTCCGGGTGGCTTTTGAGATGATTGTTTCTTTCTTTGGCACTCTTTACAATGAGCGACATACTTCCGTATGTCCCGGAGAAGTCCTGGCCAGAAATATTTGTTTTTAACTCTCTCATATATCTTCGAAAATCCAAGATGACCTGCTGTGGGAGCGTCATGTAAACTTTTCAGTAGTTCTAAGCTTAAGTGCTTGGGAATAACTAAAAGGTGTTGGTTTCCCAGGGGGTCGAAATTCTTTTTGTATAAGGTTCCTTTTAACATTTCATAACCTTTCGATTCGGCACCAAATCTTTCTGTTTCCTCTATCAATTTACTAATTTTAGGGTCTTTTCTTTGTTCAGCCTCGAAGCACGTCAGAGCAGTTATTGAGGGTATATCATTATCCTCATCATTGTATGCTTCTTCCGATTCAAGTTGGAGAGGATTTCGAGAAAGACAGTCGGCATCTTGGTGTTTGCGTCCACTTTTATAAACAACCGTTACATTGTATTCTTGGAGTTTTAAAGCCCATCTTGCTAGTCTTCCTGTCGGGTCCTTCAGGTTAGATAACCAGCAAAGAGCGTGGTGGTCAGTGACGATGACAAACTCACGACCAAAAAGGTACGGTCGAAATTTGTTGATGACCCATATTGCGGCCAAGCATTCTATTTCCGTTGTTGAGTAATTCTTCTCCGCCTTAGATAAAGTTCTTGAAGCATAACCAACTGGCCGCTCTTTCCCATCGTTGATCTGTACGAGGACAGCTCCAATTCCATAACCGCTGGCGTCAGTATGGAGCTCGGTTCGCAGTTGTTCTTCGAAATAGGCAAGAACAGGTCAGACATCAATGCTTTTTTCAATGAATCAAAAGCATCCTGTTGGTCAGAGTTCCACATGAATTTATTATCTTTTTTGAGTACTTCATGTAAAGGAGCAGCTTTCTCAGCAAAATTTTCGATAAACCTACGATAATAGGAACATAGGCCAATGAAGCTTCTCACATCTGTTATAGATTTTGGGGTCGGAAACTTGGCGATAGCTTCAATCTTTTCTGGATCGGGATAAATACCTTTACTATCGACGAGGTGTCCAAACACTCTTATTCGTTTGGTACCGAAAAGGCACTTTTTTGGGTTGAGGCGTACCTCGGCTTTGTCGAGACATTGTAGTATGATTTCAAGCCGGTGTAAATGTTCGTTGAACGATTTGGAATACACCACGATGTCGTCTAAATAACAGAGGGCCATCGTCCATTTCAGGCCTCTCAATATCTTGTCCATCATCCGCTCGAATGTTGCAGGGGCATTGCACAGGCCAAAGGGCATGACTAGGAATTCGTAGAGTCCATCAGGAGTAATAAAGGCAGTTTTTTCTCTATCTGCTTCGTCAACTTCTATTTGCCAATATCCTGAACGAAGGTCCATTGATGAATAAAATTTAGCTCCTTTCAGAGAGTCAAGTGTATCATCGATTCGGGGTAGTGGGTAAACGTCTTTTTTAGTAACTTTGTTTAGTCGTCTGTAATCCACACAGAAACGCCAGATACCATCCTTCTTCTTCACTAAAATAACCGGCGATGACCATGGACTTTCTGAATGACGTATAATCCCGGCGTCTAGCATTTTGTCCACTTCCGTTTGGATTGCTTGGCGTTCTGTAGGGGAGACTCGATATGGTCTATGCTTAATAGGCTGATGGTTTCCAGTTTCAATTTTATGTTTGGTTACTGAAGTTTGCTTTACTGGTTCATTATTTTTATCAAATATTTTATCATATCGTTTTAAAATTGATAAGATTTGAGACTGCTGCTCTTCTGATAAATCATCACTAATTAAATTTTGTAAAAATTTAAAGTCACTTTTATCAGCATGACTGGCATGATTCGCATTTTTCGCCTCCTTATTAAATTCAGAATATTCTGAAATAGCCGTCAAGTTATTTTCTTCAACCCTTTGAATTTTTCCTAGGCACATTCCCTTAGGGACTATTTGAGCTGTGGTGCTAGAATTTACGATCCAAAGTTTTCCTTTATTATTGGAAAGCCTGAATAATGCACAGGGAAGTGTTAACCCTTTTCCTATTAATACCTTTTTCGAAGGTTCAAAAAGTACCTGATTTTGCCCATTAAGCTCTTCGCTCATAACATTTATTAGTTTGGTAGATTCGGCTGGGATTACGACGCTTCTGCTAGCCACAACCTTTCCCATGGAAGCTGGTGAATTTAGTACATCTTTGGCCTCTTCCAATCTGATTTCGGCGCGTTCACAATCAATCACGGCATTTGATGCCTCTAGGAAATCCCATCCGAGGATAATACTTGGGTTACTATTAGGGAGGACGATAAACTCAAGCGGCTGTTCCAATCCATTGATGCTCAAGCTGATTGTGCATCGGCCGATCGATGTAACATTCTTGCCATCAGCAACTTTCAGAGTCATTCCGCTATCCTTGAACATGGTCTTTTTTAATTGTCGTTTTAATCCATCAGAGATAACTGAAAAAGAGGAACCTGAATCGACCAGAGCAGAAAGTGCAATGTCATCAATGATGATTTCGACATAATTTTGTTGTAATTTAGCGGCTGTCGACGATGGAGGGTTTTTCACACCCGCGGCTTCCCCTTCGAAAGAAGACGCGACGCTTAGTTTTTTTCTAGATTGTAGCGGCGTGGGGATTGGCTTGTATGGCGGCCTGGGGAAATGGACTGGCGTCTTGGGGATCTTCCTCTGTTTGGATACGGCGATTGTCTGCGGTAGATTTGGCTTCTTATGGCTTGGTGGTTACCCATTTGAGGTTCTTGGGTGCTTGGTGCATGTCCTTCGGGTCTCTGCGTCCATTGTCGGCGTTCTCTACAATATCGCTTAACATGGCCTGGGCGGCCGCAATTAAAACATATTGGGATGTTGTCATGCGTCCTCCATTCATCCGTTCTTCGTTGTGGTGGCGTCTGGTTATATATGGGCGTTTGGGTAGGGTACTGACGTCGTGGAACCTGGTTGAATGTACGTGTTTGTGGTTGGGGTACGACTGTCGTGGCGGAGGCCTTTGAATAGGCTTCGAAATTGCAGCTACGTTTTTTTCAATCTCTTCTCGGATAATTTCTTTCAGAGAAGATGGTTCAGGGGTAGTTGACTCCGGATTTAGTGCGTGATGAACTTCATCACGCACGATGCGTCGGATTAAGTCTTCCATTGATTCAGAGTTTGCTGAATCGATGGCGGCAACATTCGGTAGTCTGTCGAATACTACACGTTTTTTAGACGTTTTTTATTTGAAGCCTCGATTTTTCGGCACCATTTGATGAACTCATCGATACTTGCAATGTCTAAAATGATTATTGACTGATATATCTCCTCCGATATTCCTTTCGTCAAGTATGCAACTATTTCATTTTCCATCATAGCCGGATTCACTTCTCTGCACAGATGGAGAACATCTTGAATGTAAGAATCACTGGTTTCCTCCTTCCCCTGAGCTCGAGTTTTGAGGTTCTCTGCGAGTTGATCTTTTTGGGTGACATGATGTCCGAAATTCTGAGAAAACATTTTCACAAAAATATCCCATGAATTAATTTTCTCTTCAACATTCTCGTACCATCTGTGCGCTGTTCCTTGGAGGAAAAAAATAATTATTTGCGTGGCACATTGAATCATCCCAGCAGTTGTAGCGAGCGACGCGATGGAATTCTTTCAACCATTTTTCTGGATTCTGGTTGCGTTCTCCAGTAAAAATAGAAGGGTTTCTAAAAGGTTGAAAATGGTACTCACCCATTTTTATATGTGTCTCTTGCTTGATCATAGCGATGTTTTCTTGAGGTTCTAGTCCTTGTAGTCTTCGGCTTTTTCTAACGGCTTGGGCGTCGAGAGAATATTCCAGCTTCTCCACCAGTTGTCACGGTAGTGATAACGAGAATAACAAAAGTTTAAGTAAAAATAATTTATTTATAAAAATGCAAACTATTGCTAAGAATTTATTTTCAAGTAATAATATACAAGAATGGTAAGGGGTGATGACTATGCAAATATTTATGATGATATACCACAGAATATTTAAAATAATTATTCAGTGATAATATTATTGAATTATAACCAATTTATATTTATAAGAAATGAAAGTATTAAAACACGAATGTTTTTACACATAAAACAAACGCTTACTAATTTTAATGCAATGAAAAAAATATTGGGAGGGCTTTTCTCATCAAGGTGAAACCTCCCAGCAGTTTCGCCAATTTAATCTACCAGACCGCTTCTTAGAACTTCAATACTGTATTGAATCATTCTGCTTATATATGTTACACTGAAGGGTGGAATCTCAGTAATGTTATTTAAGTAAACTATGGATATAAGCTTTTAGGACAGTAGAATATATATATATAAAATTCAATGTCTGTCTGTCTGTTTGTCTGTACTCTATAGATTCAAAAACCATACATCCAATCGCCGTGAAATTTTGGGATATTATTAGGTATATCACCGGGAAGGTTTTTGAAAAATAATTTCATGAATATCTTGAATATCCTTAGAGTTATTTGCAGATTTGTAGATTTAACTCGCAAGCAGCGCCCCTATTGTGACGATGATAACAAGTTTTCTTATCACTAAGTTTGTTATCTTAAATATTATTTATCAAAAGTAAGATTATCTCAGGATGACATGGCAATGTGACACGGGAAAAAAATGTTCACTAGATAAAACTATGATTTTCTAATGTAGAAAATTAGGAAAGACAGAATTCAGGATGACACGGCACACAGGGACCGGGAAAAATTGTTCACTTTATCGAGAGATTCAAATTTACGAGTTTCACAAATTATCAAAATATATCTTTTTTTTTAAATAGGTTTTTAGAGAATTGTTTTAACAAATGTTCGCTAGACAAACCTTTACTCGGGTAAAACCTCGGGCGAAGCCGGGTACGTCCGCTAGTTACCTATAAATATTGAATACAGTTAAACCTGTCTATAGCGCTCCCTCTAAATAGCCCCTCCCTCTCTATAGCGTCCGATTTTAAATTCGTAGTACGATAAGATTTACATTAAAAGTGACCTGTCTATAGCACCCCATCTCTATAGCACCCTATTTAGGTGAGTCCCAAGAGGGGGCGCTATAGACAGGTTTAACTGTATATATATTTATTTCAATTTGAAGCGCCATGTCCCCCTTTAATTTTTCCATTGCAGTAAGGGCAGTAGAAATTGTTTAATTTCAAAAAGAATCTTACGCTTTTAAAATAGTTTCGAATTTTAATAACAGATGGCGCGCTAGTGCAACATCTATATATATAAAAATGAATGTTTGTATGTTTGTCTGTTTGTTTGTTTGTTGGTTTGTATGTCCGGTATACAAATTCGCAGTAGTTCACTAATTCAAACCAAAATTTCCATACATGGGTAAAAAAATACGGGGAAGACGATAGGCTATTTAAAAAATATATATATAAATCAATTATTAAAACTTTATATTTTTAGTCAGAAATGATGACGATATTGCTGTATCATGTTTGATTATTAGATTCATAATTATATCGGGAAAAATTCCTAAAAGCAGAGACCACAGGTGTACCAGTTCATTATTTTGTACGCAGGAACAAAATTCTAACAGAAAAACATTCATTCGAGCAGAAAACAAAAGTCAGATTATCTTTCTATAAAAATATCGCTTCTCAGACACAAAGTTTGGAGCGGGACGTTTCACAAAAGTGACATCCACGGTGCCAATTTATAATTGTAACGAATATTATTTGAATAAAAACATTTAATCTGGTAAAACCCGGGCGTTGCCCGGGTCATTCGGCTAGTTATAATATATAGTCACGACCGTCTTTCCTCATCGGCCTCTGTCACGGATGCGCGCGCACAGGGAGGTCACGTGCTCGCCGACTCCTTCGAGCCGGATTTGAACCAGCGAGCTAAGGATCACAGTTGTAACATCTACAGTCGGGTAAAACACGGGCGTTGCCCGGGTCATTCGGCTTATATATATAGTCACGACCGTCTTTCTTCATCGGCCTCTGTCACGGATGCGCGCGCACAGGGAGGTCACGTGCTCGCCGGCTCCCTCGAGCCGGATTTGAACCAGCGACCTAAGGATCACCGTTGTAACATCTACAGTCGGGTAAAACACGGGCGTTGCCCGGGTCATTCGGCTAGTTATCATCGTCATGCGTTCTTAATTCTGTCACCGTTTGCTTTTGGTTCAGTGGTAGAATGCTCGCCTGCCACGTGGGCGCCCCGGGTTCGATTCCCGTCCGATGCATTTTTTTTTTTTTACAATTTTTAAAACTCATTTATATATTATACTAGCGGATGTGTACCCGGCTTCGTCCGGGTTTTATCCAAGTGAAAGTTTGCCTAACGAATATTATATATTATGAAGTATAATAAACAATGTTAAAGATTAGTTTTAATTATTAATCAAGATTGTGTGTGAATATGTGAGAAAGATGTAATATCGTTGTTGTTTTCTTGGCCGAATGTTTTACATATGGTGTTATCTTAAAATTGCTTGTTTTGAATATTTTTTTAGATTGAGTTGAATGAATTGCTGATTTTTTTTTTTGTATTTATATATAAATAAAATTAACTATGTTGATTTTTTTGTATTTAATCGATAACAGCGAAGTTACGCATGTTAAAGTTAGGAAAAATATTTTGATGTTAAGCAAAACCTGCTCCATCTCGTTTTACATAAATGTTGAAAATTTGGTCAAAATTGATGCATTGTAACGAAAGTTTTTAGCGAACCCCACTTATGAAATTTGCATTTTATTAATATAGATATAATATAAATAAGTTTTAAAAATTGTTTTAAAAAAATGCATCGGCCGGGAATCGAACCCTGGCCGCCCGCGTGGCAGGCGAGCATTCTACCACTGAACCACCGATGCTTTAAAAAAATCAAATTCATTTATCGTCGCGACCAGTGCTGCGCCCTAGCGGTAAAAGACTAGAACTAACGCTTTTTGGTTTTTTATTTTTTTAAAAAAGCACATTAACTTTTTTAGTTTTTTGAATAGCCTATATGTTAAACGAAATCTTCAGCTACCTACATGCGAAATTCCATAATGATTGAGTCAGTAGATTTTGCGTGATGCGATAACAAACATCGATTTCGCATTTCATTTTTATATATATAAGGAAGGACAAGGAAGACATCCACGGCGCCAATTTATAATTGTAACGAATAGTATTTGAATAAAAGCATTTAATCGGGTAAACCCCGGGCGTTGCCCGGGTCATTCAGCTAGTATTATATATGTATGTCTTTATATTTGTCTATACATATATTTATATTTGAAAATATATTTTATATTGAATTCTGAAAGGTTAATTCCAAAAGTTTTGATATAAAGGAAGGTGAATATTTGGGTTTTTCCATATTTTACCAGCCACAGAACAAACTGAAGTTTTAATTCTCATCAGCCGATTTCCTGCATCAAACATTTCTTATTTACATAGCAGACGATATCAGCAGGGCCGTCCGCCCGAGGATGGAACCACATTGGACCTTCTGGGATGTGCTTCCATCCCGTCGTCTGCTCTGACGTCACAATGATATCATTGGAGCATTGAGAACAAAGTCTTGAATTGTTCGTCTGAGATTTCCTTGTGGAAAGTTGTCTCCAGGGTATGGCTTCAGTTCCTTGGACAAGAGCGACATCTACAGAGAAAGGATGTGGTGTAACCTAGGTCTACAAGGAGGACAAAGGTATCTACAAAAAATAAAGGAAAAGAACAAGATCTACAGTGAAGAAACAGGCGTCTACATAGATAAGCAACATCTAGAGTGTAGACAGAGGGGTATACAGAAAATAAAGTGACATCTTCAGCAAAGACAAAGGTGTCTACAGGGAAGACAAAGGTGTCTACAGGGCAGACAGAGGTGTCTACAGGGAAGCCAAAAGTGTCTACAGTGAAGACAGAGGTGTCTACAGGGAAGACAATGGTGTCTACAGTAAAGACAGAGGTGTCTACAGGGAAGACAAAGGTATCTACAGGGAAGCCAATATCGAATAGACTAGAGCAAACCCTGTATAAGATTTGCATTGCATGTGTGTTTACTGGCTATGTACTTTAGGTGAAAATCAGTTCGAAACTTTCACTTACAAGCTGCCAGAGCCCCGTTTGGTTATGGTTAGTCAATGATGGGGCTGAACTTGTTCAAGAGTTGAAGGCGATTGATGCAAAGTTCGGTATAAGACAAAATGTCTTACAGTGGGAGTTGTGCCGATCTGTGGAGCCAATAAATATTTCACTGCAGACGATGTTCATTGTTGGAGAATTTCTCCATTGTTTGGGTCCAGCTGGTGCTCGAGGTGTGGAGTTCATTTCTGTCTCAAGCTTTATCGCTGCGTTAGATTAGTGAGATGTGTACAACGTGGGATGAGGATAACGTTTTGTTAATGATAACGTAAATGTGGACAACGCGGGATGATGATAACGTAAAATGTGAACAACGTGAGATGTGTACAACGTGAGATGTGGACAACGTAAGATGATAATAACGTGAGATGTAAATAAGGTGAGATGTGAACAACGTGGATGTAAATAAGGTGAGATGTAAATAACGTGAGATGTGGACAACGTGAGATGTAAATAAGATGAGATGTGAACAACGTGGGATGTAAATAAGGTGAGTTGTGAACAACGTGGGATGTAAATAAGGTAAGATGTAGACAACGTGGGATGTAAATAAGGTGGAGGTGAACAACGTGGGATGTAAATAAGGTGAGATTTGAACAACGTGGGATGTAAATAAGGTGAGATGTGGACAACGTGGGATGTAAATAAGGTGAGATGTGAACAACGTGGGATGTAAATAAGGTGAGATGTGAACAACGTGGGATGTAAATAAGGTGAGATGTGGACAACCTGAGATGTAAATAAGGTGAGATGTGAACAACGTGAGATGTAAATAAGGTGAGATGTGGACAACGTGGGATGTAAATAAGGTGAGATGTGGACAACGTGGGATGTAAATAAGGTGAGATGTGGACAGCGTGGGATGTAAATAAGGTGAGATGTAGACAACCTGAGATGATGACAACGTGAGATGTGTACAACGTGAGATGATGATAACGTGAGATGTGGACAACGTGGGATGTAAATAAGATGAGATGTGGACAACGTGGGATGTAAATAAGGTGAGATGTGGACAACGTGAGATGATGACAGCCTGAGATGGGGACAACGTGAGATGATGATAACGTGAGATGTGGACGACGTGGTATGATGATAACGTGAAGTGTGGACAATGTGAGATGTAAACATGGTTAGATGTGGACAACGTGAGATTATGACAACGTGAGATGATGATAACGTGAAGTGTGGACAACGTGAGATGATGACTACGTGAGATTATGACAACGTGAGATTATGATAACGTGAGGTGTGGTCAACGTGAGATGATAATAACGTGAGGTGTGGACAACGTGAGATGATTATAACGTGATATGTGGACAACGTGGGATTATGACAACGTGAGATGTGGACAACGTGGGATGTGGACAAAGGGGCATTGTCAATACTTGGCCAAAGATAAATGGAGATAAAAGTGGTGTGAACTCTCACTGCAACAATGATATCTGCTATCACGGGAGACAAGAGGGAGTTTCACTTTGTCCCATGGTGGGGAGAAACACCCGTCGCTGAAGGTTCTGGATCATATGGCAGTAATACTTCCACAGGACTGCACGGGGGATTGTGGGAATGAACGGAGGACAATTTGCATAACTCTGTGAGATCTTTGAGGTCCACTGTCTACTGAGAAGTATCTTCTGTCGCAAATGGAAATGGTTTTACTGCTTCTATCTTATCTAGAGATTATGTAACATTGCTCTACTACCTTGGTAGACACCTCTGTCTATTATGTAGATGTTTCTTTGCCACCTTTTCTCTTGTAGACCCTTCTGTCTTCCTTAAAGATGTCATTAGATAGCGTCTAGTTTTGACGTCTATTTTGACAGGAGAGGTGACCTTCATAGATCAATATTCACCCGGAAAAAATTCTATCTATATTTGGCCATAGATTGGCCCAGCCACTTTGTCAGCTAAACATCTATTTGACAGATTTCATTTGATATCTTGTGAATCTCATGGAATAAAGTTCGCCCTGGACTGACGAAGGCCGTTAGCCTGACACCATGGTCTCAAGGTGGACACTTCTAAGTTTGCAAAGAACTCTTCCTAGTAAATTTTGAAATGACCCAGGTGATAATTTGCCCTATCCTTATCGCCTGGTTCATTTTCAAAACTTCTAAGTTTACCAAAGCTGGTGATGTGGCTTTGTCACCGACCCGACCGCTAGACCGCAATAGATGGTCTAGTTTTGACGGAAGATGTGACATTTCCTTGAATATATCACTTTATTTGTAGACACTTGTGTCTTCTCTGTAAACACCTTTGTCTGTTCTGTAGACACCTTTGTTATCTCTGTAGACACCTCTGTCTTCTCTGTAGACATATTTGTCTTTTCTGTAGACACATTTGTTTTTTCTGTAGACACATTTGTCTTTTCTGTAGACACACCTCTGTCTTTTCTGTAGACGCCTTTGTCATCTCTGTAGACGCATTTGTTATCTCTGTAGACACCCGTGTCTTCTCCGTAGACAACTTTGCCTTTTCTGTAGACACCTCTGTCTTCTCCGTAGACACCTTGTCTTTTCTGTAGACACCTGTGTCTTCTTTGTAGACACCTTTGTCTTCCCTGTAGACACCTGTGTCTTCCCTTTAGACACCTGTGTCTTCCTTGTAGACACCTGTGTCTTCCCTGTAGACACCTCTGTGTTCTATGTAGACACCTCTGTCTTCCCTGTAGACACCTGTGTCTTCCCTGTAGACACATTTGTCCTTCCTTTGTCTTCTCTGTAGACACTGTTGAATTTGAAGATATTGTAAACTGATTTTCTCCCATTTACAAATCCACTAATTTGTTATCTACTATTCTGATAATGCAAAGTTTGGATTATCTATATATATATATAAATGAATGTCTGTCTGTCTGTGTGTGTGTGTGTACTCTATAGATTCAAAAACCATACATCCAATCGCCGTGAAATTTTGGGATATTATTAGGTATATCCCCGGAAAGGTTTTCGAAAAATAATTTCTTGAATATCTTGAATATCCTTAGAGTTATTTGCAGATTTGTAGCTTTAACTCGCAAGCAGCGCCAATTAGGCTTAGGTCTGCCCCACCCCCTGTCGAGAGAATGTAATCGTCCGGCCGCCGGCCGGATGGACAGTCCAAGTACCCACCGACCAATCAGAGGGGTCAATATGTCCTGGCGCGCGGGGGCAGAGTTGGTGACACAGCTGTGCCAAGTAGACAAGATAAAAGCCTCGCGGGGGCTTGCCCAAGATGACCTCCGGGAACTTCGTCCATCTTCCATAAACGACCATGATTTTATTCAACTTATCGAGTATTTTTCAAGGGACCGGGAAAAAAATGTTCACTAGATAAAACGATGATTTTGTAAAGTAGAAAATTTGGAAAGACAAAATTCAGAATGACACGGCACACAGGGACCGAGAAAAAATGATCACTTTATCGAGAGATTCAAATTTACGAGTTTCACATTATTTAAATATATCTATTTTTTTTATAAGTTTATAGAGAATTGTTTTAACAAATGTTCGTTAGACAAACCTTTACTCGGGTACCGCGATTAATATTGATTTTATTCAACTTATCGAGTATTTTTCAAGGGACCGGGAAAAAATGTTCACTTTATCGAGAGATTCGTTAGACAAACCTTTACTCGGGTAAAACCCGGGGGAAGCCGGGTACATCCGCTAGTAGATTATAAAAACAAGGTAACAACACCAAATAAATAGTGTGTAACAGTGTTGTTACTGTTACACACTATTTACAGATTGCTGCATTAACTCTGTATTTATTTGGGCCTATTACCTTGTACCTTTTGGTGTTATTACCTTCCTGCTTCGTTGTATGTATATATATGGATTAGATTTGAAAACCTCAGTACCGTAGTTATACCTGTCAAAGGACTGTTACACTAGAAAACTTGTATTGCCGTTATATATAAAAGAAAATTTTCCTTCAGAGAATGGTCTTTTATTTGGTCTTATTGCCTTGTGTTTATCTACTGTTATAATTGATCAATTAGGTTTGTGACATGTCGGGCAGAAGACTCGACAGAAGTCCCCAGGACCTGTCAAATACCCCGTGTGTCCTGGAAAAGTCCAGGTTCACATCACCATGTTGTTAGCTCCGTGACTCAAGACCTGTCGACTACGGTCGCAAGTGGACTCCGCTCAGTCGAGCTGGATGGATCACAACAGTCCCAGATTGGTCAAATGTCCGTGTTCCCGACACCGTTGAAGGTACTGGAGACACTTTCCATCAGTGCCAACGGTCACCACTCTTTGGGGAACAAATCTCGCAGTCCCTCGGGTGGCGGAGTTTTTCCGGCGGTGGGCGCCACCAATGAACACCTTTTATCTATATATTCATTCATGGACAGAACTTGGGAAAGTGGAAAGTCTTTGATACCTCCGATCGTCAATTTATTTTTAAGGTGACAGAGGCTGTTCACATTTGGTTATCTCGTGTGTCTTCAATAAAGGTCACTGTAATATCTTTCAGAGTTATTGTCTCAATCCCGATATACATGATAAAGGTACAACTTCCTTAAGTTTTGTCCATGAATGTATATTGGTTATCTCGTGTGTTTTCAATAAAGGTCACTGTAATATCTTTCAGAGTTATTGTCTCAATCCCGATATACATGTTGAAAGGTACAACTTCCTTAAGTGTTGTCCATGAGTGTATATTGGTTATCTCGAGTGTCTTCAATAAAAGTCACTGTGATATCTTTCAGAGTTATTGTCTCAATCCCGATATACATGGTAAAAGGTACAACTTCCTTAAGTTTTGTCCATGAGTGTATATTTGTTATCTCGTGTGTCTTCAATAAAGGTCACTGTAATATCTTTCAGAGTTATTGTCTCAATCTCGATATACATACTGAAAGGTACAACTTCCTTAAGTTTTGTCTCCAAGAGTGTGTATTATTACAATGCGAGGTAACAATTAATATAAAAATCAAAATCTGTCAGTTCCCCCTGTCGATTTATCGAAAGTTCCTGACCTACTCAATTCTCATCAAATTTTCGATGTGACGCTTTTTGACTCTGTCGATGCGGCAAGGATCCCACAGAGGTGTGCAAATTTTCCTCCGTTCATTCCCACAATCTCCCGTGCAGTTCTGTGGAAGTATTGCTGCCATATGATCCAGAACCTACAGCGACGGATGTTTCTCCCCACCATGGGACAAAGTGAAACTTCCTCTTGTCTCCAGTGATGGCAGATATCATTGTTGCTGTGAGAGCTCACATCACTTTTTATCTTCACTTTTCTTTGGCCAAGTATTGACAATGCCCCTTCGTCCACATCTCACGTTGTCATCATATCACCTTATTTACACCTCACCTTATTTATATTTCACCTTATTTACATCTCACGTTGTCCACCCCTCACGTTGTCGTCATCCCACGTTGGAAGTATTACGGAATACAGAAGTATTACTGCCATATGATTCAGAACCTACAGCGACGGATGTTTCTCCCCACCATGGGACAACTGGAAGCTACGCGGCCAGGAACATTGCCGTTCCCCTCAACAAACTCTGTACCTCACCGTGCTATGTGGAATGTGCCGAGTCAGAATCAATAACGTGAAGACAAGGTCGTCTTGGCCCTCGCCATTTTGTACCAACTGTGGATCAACACCCTTGTTGGGGACACTCCAGGTAGACGTTTCTTCAGAGTTAGTGTCTCGATATACTTGCTGAAACTTCCTTAAGTTTTGTCCATGAATGTATATTGGTTATCTCGTGTATCTTCAATAAAAGTCACTGTAATATCTTTCAGAGTTATTGTCTCAATCCCGATATACATGCTGAGAGGCACAACTTCCTTAAGTTTTGTCCATGAGTGTATATTGGTTATCTCGTGTGTCTTCAATAAAATGTCACTGTAATATCTTTCAGAGTTATTGTCTCAATCCCGATATACATGCTGAAAGGTACAAATTCCTTAAGTTTTGTCCATGAGTGTATATTGGTTATCTCGTGTGTCTTCAATAAAGGTCACTGTATTATCTTTCAGAGTTATTGTCTGAATCCCGATTACATGCTGAAACTTCCTTAAGTTTTGTCCATGAGTGTATATTGCTTATCTTGTGTGCCTTCAATAAAGGTCAATGTAATATCGTTCATATTTATTATCCCGAAATGCATGCTGAAAGGTACAACTTCTTTATCAAAAAGGCATCTCCTGACCGAGCAACTAAAAGTTGCTGATGGCTTGCGCCATCTTTCGGAATAAATATCAACTAATCATCGGTTTATAATTATTGACCAATTCTAAAATAATAAAGAAAATCAACGGTTATTTGAAATTTATACCGAAAGATGGCGAAAGCCATCAGCAACTTTTAGTTACACGATCAGGAGATGCCTTTTTCTAAACTTGAGGAAGTTTCAGCATGTATATCGGGATTGAGGCAATAACTCTGAAAGATATTACAGTGACCTTTATTGAAGACACACGAGATAACTAATATACACTCATGGACAAAACCTGAGGAATTTGTACATTTCAGCATGTATATCGGGATTGAGACAATAACTCTGAATTACAGTGACCTTTATTGAAGACACACGAGATAACCAATATACACTCATAGACAAAACTTAAGGAAGTTGTACCTTTCAGCATGTATATCGGGATTGAGACAATAACTATGAAAGATATTACAGTCACCTTTATTGAAGACACACGAGATAACCAATATACACTCATAGACAAAACTTAAGGAAGTTGTACCTTTCAGCATGTATATCGGGATTGAGTCAATAACTCTGAAAGATATTGCAGTGACCTTTATTGAAGACACACAAGATAACCAATATACACTCATGGACAAAACCTAAGGAATTTGTACATTTCAGCATGTATATCGGGATTGAGACAATAACTCTGAAAGATATTACAGTGAATTTTATTGAAGACACACGAGATAACCAATATACACTCATAGACAAAACTTAAGGAAGTTGTACCTTTCAGCATGTATATCGGGATTGAGACAATAACTCTGAAAGATATTACAGTGACCTTTATTGAAGACACACGAGATAACCAATATACACTCATAGACAAAACTTAAGGAAGTTGTACCTTTCAGCATATATATCGGGATTGAGACAATAACTCTGAAAGATATTACAATGACCTTTATTGAAGACACACGAGATAACCAATATACACTCATAGACAAAACTTAAGGAAGTTGTACCTTTCAGCATGTATATCGGGATTGAGACAATAACTCTGAAAGATATTACAGTGACCTTTATTGAAGACACACGAGATAACCAATATACACTCATGGACAAAACTTAAGGAAGTTGTACCTTTCAGCATGTATATCGGGATTGAGACAATAACTCTGAAAGATATTACAGTGACCTTTATTGGAGACACACGGGATAACCACGCGTCAAAAAATAGTTTAATTTTCTGATAATAGATGGCGTGAATCTCATTCTATAATCTTTATAGAAATTGTATTAGGACTATAAAGAAGTTCGTGCGAGGTTTCTTATAAACTTGGAGGATTATTGTGAAATATTGGTTCGACCTTCAATGATCAAAATATTGTCCGTTGCTAGCTACTGCATTTCCCATCTTTCTGGCAATTGACGGATCCCATCGTGGAACAAGGCCAGCTCTTTGGCCGCTATCTATTCATCGATCCATTTTTTGTCTTCATCGTATTTGGAGAAGTGCTGGTCAGCCAGGCCATGTTGTATTGATCGGAAGAGATAATAATCGGAAGGAGAAATGTCTGGGCTATATGGCGGGTGGGGTAAGATTTCCGATTTGAGCGTTTCTAAATACGTTTTAACGAATGCTGCAGCATGTGGCCGAGTATTATCATGTTGCAAAATAACTTTGCCGAGTCTATTGGCTTATTGCAGCCATTTTTCACGCAATGCTCGTCTCAAACGCATCAATTGTCTTCAGTAGACCTCCCCTGTGGTACCTTTGTTCAGTTGTAGCAGCTCATAATATACCACTCCAAGCTGGTCCCATCAAATACACAGCATAATCTTCTCGCTAAGAATATTCGGCTTGGCCGTCGATGATGAGGCACGGCCAGGGTATCCATACGTTGCCCGACATTTGGATAATCGTAATGGACGCACTTTTCATCACCAGTCACAATTCGATGCAAAAGCCCCTTTCTTGTTTGACGTTGGAGCAGTTGTTCACACGTGAAAAAACGATGTTCGACGTCTCTTTGCTTCAGTTCATACGGCACCTAATTTCCGACCTTTCGGATCATTCCTATTTCTTTTAAGCGATGTAAAATGGCTGGTTGAGTGACTCCAAGAGTTTTTGAGAGTTCCTTTTGAATTTGTGTTGGATCTTCATAGAGCTTTGCCTCTAATTCTTTACTCTCAAACTTTGGTGGCGCTCCGGGTTTTTCTTCGTCTTCCAAATCAAAATTTCCACTTTTAAACTGTGAAAACCACTCTGACACGTTCGATCAGCTAGAGCATGGTCATCATAAACTACGATGACTCTCAGCAGCTTTGTTCTTCATATTGAAGTAATGTAAAACTTCCTGCAAAGACACATTATTCGGTACAAAAGTTGACATTTTAGGAGCAAACAGAAACTAGGTTGTTTACATTTCAAAGAAATGATGGTTACTGGAAAAGGAAGCCTTATGATGACGCTTAAAAATAATGGTGTTGTCAAATCAAAACAGTGGAATAATAAACTAGTAGCCCCATCTTTGTCAAAACGGCACGAACTTATTTATATCATGGTTTTATTCTTACTACAGAGTAGAATGTTTAATTAAAAAGACATATATTGGATCAATAAATCATTTATTTTACCAATATTTCAGCTGGCTGAACGCCAACCTTTATCAAGGTGTTATAAGATGTTTCAGCCAGCTGAAATATTGGTAAAATAAATGATTTTTTGATCCAATATATGCCTTTTCAATTTGAGATTTATCTATGGATTGCTCTATTTTCAAAAAGAGGTGAGTGTATTATCCAATCAGAATCGTCTTTCTTCCTACAGTCGTCTGATTCCACACAAGGACACACAATTTGCCCCTGTCGCCAACTGAACCCATGTTCGAACATTTTGTCTGTTTGAGAAAACAATGATATCATGAAATGACGTCCCGCCCTGGTTCTTTCGTTCGAAACACGATCCTCGGTAACGATCTCATTATTGAAAATAACGAATGCATTATTAAACAATCATTTGACCAGAAAGTTGGTCATTCAGGCATCATGAAAAATCATGAAATGGGTAGTTAGGGCCAGGATTGCGTGAAATGTATCTCAGGTTTGCATAATAAATATCAAATAATAGTTTAAATTTATTCCGACAGATGGCGCAAGCCATCATCAACCTTTATTTGCACGATAAGGAGATGCTTTTTTATTAATGTATCCACCTGAACTCGGTAGAATTTGACTTTTATTTCCCAAATTACACCTGCAGCACCTTTGTCCCGGCACCAGATGGACGTCGCCCGGGAGCCACCGAGGCTGGCAGTGACGTCAGCGATCCCGATATGGCAGTCTACGCCAAGCTACGGTTCATGTTGGTGGTGGCAGCGCTAGGCGGAGTCCTGGGCGCGCAGGACTTCCACTGGGACGGCATCGTGCAGAACGACAGCGTGGCCTGGAGCTTCATGTTCGACTACAGCGGCCGCACGGCTGTGGTCCGCAACATGGGCGGATTGGTGGAGTGGGACTATATGACCAACTTGACAGACTTCAACCGGGAGGTCGAGGTGGGTGCTTGTGGTGACGTCTCTGTACACACATGACATAAGTTCTAAGTTTTTCTCGGGATCTTTGCTCGAGCTTAATACAATAGAACAACCTTCATGATAGGAGAACTCTCTACAGAGGACACTTCTCTGCAAAGCAACGTTTTCATCATCAATACAGTAGAACAACCTCCATGAGAGGACGCCTCTCTATAAAGTACAATTTCCATCACCAATACAATAAACAACTTCCATGAGAGTACACTCCGGCTAGAGGACACCTCTTTACAAAGGACAGTTTTCATTACCAATACAGTAGAACTACCTCCATGAGAGGACACTCCCGCTAGAGGACACCTCTTTACAAAGGACAGTTTCCATCACCAATACAGTAGAACTACCTCCATGAGAGGACACTCCCGCTAGAGGACACATCTCTACAAAGTACAGTTCCCATCACCAAAATTACCATTTTTACTATTCAGAAACTTCCAGTAAGAGGACACTAAAGGACACTTTAACCCTGTAACTAGGATTTGTCCTTTAGAGAGATATATACCTACTGTGTTAGGAAGACTCCATCTGGAAATAAGAATTGAAAAAAATTACCGCGAGATTTTTGTTATTTTAACAACTAAAACAACTTCCTACTGAGTGTCCTTACAATGTTGGCAAAATATTGGGAGGTCCTGGCTCATCAGTGGTGAACCCTCCCAGCGGTTTCGCTAGTTTGCTGTAACAAACCGACCCACTAATGTAACGGGGTGTTTTTCTTAACTTAATTTTGCCGAGAATTGCTTGGAATTGTCGGGTATTTGAGCCAAATACAATATTAGAGCAGTTTGGAAGAGAGAGAGATTAAACTGGCGAAACCGCCGGGATTACTGAACACTGATGAAACACCTTTATAATTGAAAATAAAATCACCCCCCTTCAATCAAAATACACTCATGGACAAAACTTAAGGAAGTTGTACCTTTCAGCATGTATATCGGGATTGAGACAATAACTCTGAAAGATATTACAGTGACCTTTATTGAAGACAAAACGATATAACCAATATACACTCATGGACAAAACTTAAGGAAGTTGTACCTTTTAGCATGTATATCGGGATTGAGACAATGACTCTGAAAGATATTACAGTGACCTTTATTGAAGACACACGAGATAACCAATATACACTCATGGACAAAACTTAAGGAAGTTGTACCTTTCAGCATGTATATCGGGATTGAGATAATAACTCTGAAAGATATTACAGTGACCTTTATTGAAGACATACGAGATAACCATGTGTGAACAGCCTCTGTCTCCTTAAAAAAAAGACGACCGGCGACATCAAAGACTTTCCACGTTCTTAAGTTTTGTCCAAGAATGTATATTTACTTTTAAAATATCTCTAATACAGCTATATAAACACATGCCTGTATGCCAAATAAACATTGGCGCTTTTTAAAATTATAATTAATTGTTAAATATATCCTGGTAGAGAAATCTTATGCAAATCTAAAATATCTTAATGAAATGTCTGGGTTTATAAAAGTACATTGTGTTCGTGCTCCTATGTTGAGGGAAATAGGGGAGCTCCTCAAGAAAGATAGGTTTTACGTCACACGTGAGATGTCATTATTTTACCATATGTCGGTGAACAGCTGCGGCCTTGGGAAGAAACCACTTTAATTAGTCCACTACGTGCATAGAGACAATAACAAGCCAAGATAGTTTGTCTTTCCCGGATTTAACGTCCAAACTGTAGTTTACAATGAGTTTCATACCAGAATAGGTTTTCTCAATCTGAAAATGGTCTTTCGTCTGATAGCAAGCGTTGAATTCCAACGTTATCTTTTAATTGGAGAATATTCCATTCAAAATCCTTGAGTCCGAAAATAGAAGATTTTTCTGGTAAGGACCTCTGGTACTGGCTGGTGTAGGGAGCGGCTGTTCTGGTACTGCCGGTGTAGGGATGGTCTGTTCTAGTACTGGCCGGTGTAGATAACGACTGTTCTGGTACTGGGCGGTGTAGGAAACGGCTGTTCTGGTACTGGGCGGTGTAGGGAACGGCTGTTCTGGTACTGGGCGGTGTAGGGAACGGCTGTTTTGGTACTGGGCGGTGTAGGGAACGGCTGTGCTGGTATTGGGCGGTGTAGAGAACGGCTGTTTTGGTACTGGGCGGTGTAGGGAACGGCTGTGCTGGTATTGGGCGGTGTAGAGAACGGCTGTTTTGGTACTGGACGGTGTAGGGAACGGCTGTTCTGGCATTGGGCGGTGAAGAGAACGGCTGATCTGGTACTGGGCGGTGTAGGGAACGGCTGTTCTGGTACTGGGCGGTGTAGGGAACGGCTGTTCTGGTACTGGCTGGTGTAGGGAACGGCTGTTCTGGTACTGGCTGGTATAGGGAACGGCTGTTCTGGTACTGGCTGGTGTAGAGAACGGCTGTTCTGGTACTGGCCTGTGTAGAGAACGGCTGTTCTGGTACTGGCCGGTGTAGAAAACGGCTGTTCTGGTACAGGCCAGTGTAGGGAACGGCTGTTCTGGTACTGGCCGGTGTAGAGAACGGCTGTTCTGGTACTGGCCGGTGTAGGGAACGGCTGTTCTGGTACTGGCCGGTGTAGGGAACGTCTAACCTATTACTGCCCGGGTAATAGAAAACAGATTCCTCCGTCATCTGGCAATCAGTTCATCTTTAGCCAAATCCGATCAGATAGATTCAGGAGTAGAAACTTAATTCTTTCTTTAATCGGGTAAAGATCTCCTGATCAGGAAAATAACCTTTTTGATGTGTCGCCCCTTTTATCGGTATATATATTGGTTCAATTTTATTTCACAAAACCTTTTTTTTTATTAACCAATAGAGCGAACACGTCGCCCCACTGTGGGAGCTCCCATCACAACGTCCAGTTTACCTGACACCCACAGCCTGCTACCCGGACAACACACTGCGACCGTCCGTAGGTGAAGATGCGCAGTCGACTGGACGCCCAGCGTTTGACCGGAACAATCGTCTGCGGGGAGCCGGATGTGACTTCAGTCAGTTGAGGCCATGCTCGGGCTAGTACTGGCTTGTGTCCTGTCCGGCGGAGTCCTGGGCGCGAAGATTTCCACTGGGACGGCATCGTGCGCAACGACAGCGTGGCCTGGAGCTTCATGTTCGACTACAGTGGCCGCTACACCGGCCTGGGGCACCGCCATGTTGTGACTACCTGGAACTACCTCACCCACCACACTGACCACAACCGCGACGTCAAGGTGGGACTTCCATTGTCACTCTACCGTCAACTTCTCACCTGCTCTCTGTATACTTCTCTTGTGTTCGTTTATACAATCATGGATAACACTTAAGGAAGTGGAAAGTTTTTTATATCGTCAATCGTCTTTTTTTTTTAAGTAGATATAGGCAATTTTGTTCACCCTTGGGTATCTCGTGTGTCTTCAATAAAGGTCTCTGTAATATATTTTAGAGTTATTGTCTCAATCCTGATATACATGATAAAAGGTACAACTTCCTTAAGTTTTGTCCATGAGTGTATGTTTTTATTTAAAAGGTTGTAGCAGAAAAAAAGGATGTCTATGAACCGGGTTGTCTGTTTCTAACTGTATCTCCACTCCCTGGGGACATTCAAGGTGACATTGCAGTGACATATTCGACAGTAAAGAAATCCAGAAGATGTCTCAGTCGGACAACTCTTGTTCCAGCTACATTCCACTCTCTGATAATTTAATTTATCTTGAAGATAGGTACTTGAAAAAAAATTGTGACGTAATCAAGAATGTCATTTTGGCTGAATTTTCAGCCGTATGTTCTTCAATGTCTTCACATGTTCGATCGATGTGGGTCGACGTAGCAAGTCTTCCGGACAGAATGGACGATGTGGATGATTCGGTCAGTTCATACAAACCACAATACAAACCACCAGACAAACCACAATACAAACCACCAGACAAACCACAATACAAACCACCAGACAAACCACAATACAAACCACCAGACAAACCACAATACAAACCACAAGACAAACCTCAATACAAACCACCAGACAAACCACAATACAAACCACAAGACAAACCTCAATACAAACCACCAGACAAACCACAATACAAACCACAAGACAAACCACAATACAAACCACAAGACAAACCACAATACAAACCACAATACAAACCACAAGACAAACCATAATACAAACCACAATACAAACCACCAGACAAAGATATCAGTAAGAGCCGTTTGGTCCGATCCAATGGTACAAATTGGACGATGATCTAGAATCGTTCACCCAGCGTTCACAAACAATCCCTGACATCTACAAGGTGCCATTGTAACGCCATGCTGGCAGATGGGATCTACACAGCTGTAGAAACGTCTACGTGAACACACAAAGTAGATACGGATGCAATAAGTAAGGTCACTTCTACTCTTCAACACAGCTAAACATGATGATATCATCGTCTCTGCCCAGAACGTCGAGTGGGCCAGTTTGGCAGAATTCGAGGCAAACTGAATATGGTAATGGTTCTCTACAGAACATTGTGAGATTTCATTTCTTGCCTTGGGAGACGTCCTGCATTATCACAATGGGCTGCTTCATCAGTTCGAACATCATTTCGATCGAATATGCGCATTTTAGGAAAGAATTTGCCCTGTAAATTCGCTGTTCAGATTATTTTCCTCAATGTTGGGAGTGAGGTACCATTTGGAAGATGAAGTGACGGTGGTTGACAGATGAAAGGTTTGAACTGAACTAGAAAACTCCTGCATCTGCCGGCTTTCACCTGATGTTTGCCACAAGGCCGGGTTGAGCTCAAACATCCGGCCAGTTGAGACCATGCACAAGCTCGGGATAGCACTGGCGTATCAGCCCACTGGGACAGCATCCTGTGGAGCGACAGTGGAGTTTCATGTTTGACCTGAACGGCCGGTGCACTGCCGTGGGGTACAAACCCCTGCTGAAGATTTCCCCGTCAGTTTATATGTTGTTATAGGTGGAACTGCATCAAGAAACAGTATTACCGAAAATTCCACGAGGACCTTATTAACGAGGTGGCAGTGACGGCTCTCCAAATAGCGGCACCAATTTCAGCACGGCGTAATTGGCGTTTAGTTGGGCCATGTCTCCCTTGATTCTCTCTCTATCCCAAACTGGCTACTTGGAGCTGAAACCTCCCAAAGTATATTATCCCTAGTACACGTGGTCATGATCCACTATAGCACTAACACAGAAAATGACTTGATAGTAAACCAAAATTCTAACACAAAGTTAATTGATTTACAATTAATAGGCTAATCCCTTAATAGAATGTTCAAAACTATAAGTCTAAGGGATAAGTGTCTTTTAGGAAAAAATTTTATTTCAAGCTTTCGGGCCCAACCGCCCTTCGACAGGAAAATCACGCTACTGTCGAAGGGCGGTTGGGCCCGAAAGCTTTAAATAAAATTTTTTCCTAAAAGACACTTATCCCTTAGACTTATAGTTTTGAACAAAGTTAATTGATATTGATGATAAACCATGTTTTTTACAGGAAGGACATATTTTGGACATGGAAAATGAAGAACAAATATCAGCACCAATTCTTAAGCCTTCACAAATAACTTAACGTCACTCTATACATCTATTAACGATTTATTACTCAACCATGTAAAAATAACATTTTCTACTGCTTTTTGATACCTTGAAGTGTAACTAGCATAATGTCATAATTACTCAAAATTTAAATACCTTTTTTGCTTCATATATATACATTATATATATATATATATATAGTGTAGAAACTATATAACAAAATTATAACAGTGATTCTAATTTTAAAAAATTTAAGGAGCCAACTGATAATAATGATAACTTATATCAGTTAGATTTGATTAGATTAGCAAGCTAAATCTAAATTAATTATAATAATAAATAGTTATTTAATTTTATAGTCCAGTTTTGTATTAAAATTATCTTCACTATTATGATCATTTAAATACAAATTATAAAATTTGTAAAATGTTATTAATTTGTAGATAGAGAGAGAAAAAAAAAAAATCCATTACTTCTTTTACATCCTCAAGTTAATTATATATTTATAATTAATAACAATAAAAAAAATTAACAAAGTAACGTCTATTACATCGGCTTTTACACGTCATTCAGACATACTCTAATCCTATATATAGAATAATCGAAGAGATAATATATATAATAGTTAGAAAAAAGAGAGAAAGACAGAACCATGCACTTTTAATCAAACTAATAATAAGGGAAAAAAAAAAAGAGTTTTATAAAGAAGGTAGATAAAATTGTTAGTATATATATATATATTTTTTTATGATTTTATGTTTTATCCTTTTTTTTTTTTTTTTTTAAAGATTTTTAAAGGTTTTTTTATTTTATAATATGATTATAAATAGTTGTATTTAGTAATATATCTATAGTATGAATTAACATTTGTTATAAGTTTGGATATTATGTTTTGAAACCCTAATGGTAGACCAGACATACACAAAAAACTTTAAATTGAAATAAATTGGAAAAAGAGATCTGCTGAAACGGGGATCATCAGATAAAATTTCAGCGACATTTCAACCCCTCCTTTATTATGTCATAGATCTCTTTTAAACCGTATTTTATGTGTTAATATTAAGTTGTTTCAGTGAAATATTTAAATGAACATATAACAGATACCAGTGTTAACAAATTCAAACTGTAAACCTACCTTGACCGCTGCGTCTTCCATTGTGTATATCTATTTCTGGCTTGCACATGTCGCGGGAGGGGAATGTCCCCCCACATTTCAAATTTAGACCATTTCTTCAGAATTTTTTTGAACAACAAGAAAATTAAAGAAGATAGGAAAAATAGTTAAAGGAAGAAAGCTAAGTTTTATAATCTTTACAGATAGTTATATCAAAATAACTGATTTAACATTTAATCATCTTTTAATATTCCTTTAAAAAGGCAAATTATAAGAGTTTAATAAAGCTATTAATTGTGCAAATTCATCTTTATTTAACTTCCATTTTCCTCCCCAGAAATTGGAGATTAAACAAAAATGAAATATATACTTTAAAACTTTAAAAATCTTGTGAAAAAATCTTTTAATCAGTTATTTAATAAAAGTTTAATTAACTGTTAAAGATTATAAATTTGTTTTAGTTAATATTAAGAGAAATTATAGAAAGTTGATTTCATAAATGGATATTTCCATTTATTTTTTTTTAAATATTTTATAATTGATATACTGTTGAAATATTTTACTTGTTTGATACTAAATTTGTTTTTAATAAATTCCATGTTTAAATTTTTAACATCTTCTATGAAATTATCTAATATATTATTTATTCTATAAAATCTTAGAAACTGACCATAATATATACCTTTACAGCAATTTAATGATATATTAGAATTCATATTACAGTATTTTATAATATTGAAATTATAATTACTTTTTTTATTATAAACTCTAACAGCACTATTTGTAAGGTCTATATTCAAGTCTAAAAAGTTAACTTTTTTGTTTCTATAAATTTTTTCATTGTTCTTAAGTTTCAAGTATTTAGGATATATTTCAGGTATTAATTTTTTAAACAGTGGATTATTAAATATTATTATGTCATCTACATATCGGAATATTTGCCAATTAATATTATTTTGTAGAAAGTATTCTCTTTCGTACCAGAACAATATTAAATTTGCTAGTAACGGACTAGAAGAAGTACCCATGGGAACGCCTTCTGATTGAATATATATTTTATTTTTAAATTCTATATAGTTAAAATTTAAAAATGTTTCCAGTAGAGTTTTTGCTGTTTTAAGATCTAATTTAAATGTTTTATATTTGTTATGAATAATTTTAATGTAGAAAGTTTTGTCATTAATTAATTCATTAAATAAATTGGTTATTTTATTATTTAGATCTCTTAAATTTATTTTAGAATATAGGTCCTCAAAGTCAAATGTGTGTACTGTTTCAATATTTGTCCAATTGTTCATTAAATAATTAATGATTTTTTTATTTGAGTCGATAAATTTATAATTATATTTATTAGTTAATTTATTTGTTCTGTGTTATATTGTTCTGGTACGAAAGAGAATACTTTCTACAAAATAATATTAATTGGCAAATATTCCGATATGTAGATGACATAATAATATTTAATAATCCACTGTTTAAAAAATTAATACCTGAAATATATCCTAAATACTTGAAACTTAAGAACAATGAAAAAATTTATAGAAACAAAAAAGTTAACTTTTTAGACTTGAATATAGACCTTACAAATAGTGCTGTTAGAGTTTATAATAAAAAAAGTAATTATAATTTCAATATTATAAAATACTGTAATATGAATTCTAATATATCATTAAATTGCTGTAAAGGTATATATTATGGTCAGTTTCTAAGATTTTATAGAATAAATAATATATTAGATAATTTCATAGAAGATGTTAAAAATTTAAACATGGAATTTATTAAAAACAAATTTAGTATCAAACAAGTAAAATATTTCAACAGTATATCAATTATAAAATATTTAAAAAAAAATAAATGGAAATATCCATTTATGAAATCAACTTTCTATAATTTCTCTTAATATTAACTAAAACAAATTTATAATCTTTAACAGTTAATTAAACTTTTATTAAATAACTGATTAAAAGATTTTTTCACAAGATTTTTAAAGTTTTAAAGTATATATTTCATTTTTGTTTAATCTCCAATTTCTGGGGAGGAAAATGGAAGTTAAATAAAGATGAATTTGCACAATTAATAGCTTTATTAAACTCTTATAATTTGCCTTTTTAAAGGAATATTAAAAGATGATTAAATGTTAAATCAGTTATTTTGATATAACTATCTGTAAAGATTATAAAACTTAGCTTTCTTCCTTTAACTATTTTTCCTATCTTCTTTAATTTTCTTGTTGTTCAAAAAAATTCTGAAGAAATGGTCTAAATTTGAAATGTGGGGGGACATTCCCCTCCCGCGACATGTGCAAGCCAGAAATAGATATACACAATGGAAGACGCAGCGGTCAAGGTAGGTTTACAGTTTGAATTTGTTAACACTGGTATCTGTTATATGTTCATTTAAATATTTCACTGAAACAACTTAATATTAACACATAAAATACGGTTTAAAAGAGATCTATGACATAATAAAGGAGGGGTTGAAATGTCGCTGAAATTTTATCTGATGATCCCCGTTTCAGCAGATCTCTTTTTCCAATTTATTTCAATTTAAAGTTTTTTGTGTATGTCTGGTCTACCATTAGGGTTTCAAAACATAATATCCAAACTTATAACAAATGTTAATTCATACTATAGATATATTACTAAATACAACTATTTATAATCATATTATAAAATAAAAAAACCTTTAAAAATCTTTAAAAAAAAAAAAAAAAAAGGATAAAACATAAAATCATAAAAAAATATATATATATATACTAACAATTTTATCTACCTTCTTTATAAAACTCTTTTTTTTTTCCCTTATTATTAGTTTGATTAAAAGTGCATGGTTCTGTCTTTCTCTCTTTTTTCTAACTATTATATATATTATCTCTTCGATTATTCTATATATAGGATTAGAGTATGTCTGAATGACGTGTAAAAGCCGATGTAATAGACGTTACTTTGTTAATTTTTTTTATTGTTATTAATTATAAATATATAATTAACTTGAGGATGTAAAAGAAGTAATGGATTTTTTTTTTTTTTTCTCTCTCTATCTACAAATTAATAACATTTTACAAATTTTATAATTTGTATTTAAATGATCATAATAGTGAAGATAATTTTAATACAAAACTGGACTATAAAATTAAATAACTATTTATTATTATATATATATATATATATATATATCACTCATTAATATTTCTTATATATACTTTTATTATAATTTCATAATTATATAAATTATTTGTAAACAAACTTTCTTTCGTTTATTTTGAAAAAATTGGATATTGATTTTTATTGTTTCATTTTTTTTTTATTTCTATAGATTTATTGATTTCGTTTAATTAATTATTTTTAATTACCAATTTTATTTTAATATTTTAATATTTTAAAATCTTTTTCACAGGGGGGAATATTATATAATCTAAAAACTTAAATATTTCTATATTTTAAAAAATATATATTCTATTTTATTCATTGATAATTTTACTTTGGTTATCAATGTTTTGAGAAAGACTTTCAGTTTAGTTGTATAGTTTTGTTATATATATGCGTAGTTAAAATATCTATCCTTTTAACTTTATAAATTCTATATAATGTGAAATTAACTAACGTGTAATATGAAAATAAAAGCTACTTGACGGTAAATAATTATCTTTTTCTTATCACGACTGCACCTCAACCCTTTATCTCATCGATTCTTTGTCCTATCAACCCTTTATCTAACAACAACAAAATTATTCATAACATATATATATATATATTTATTTAAATTGAACTTAACGATTTGTTCAATAGAATTGCATCAGAAGTGACAGGTATATTCGAAGTGATCAGTTTATTCTTCTCTATCGATTTGATTTTATGAATCGTCTGCACTAGACTGTGTCAATATGCAGAGTCGTTGCATTAATATTCCTGATATTTTCTGTTACATTTGTTGGGAATTAACTTTCAAAGTTAAAAGGCGAAACTTTACACCGCTCATCAAAAAGTGCTATCAACTTTATTTTGGCTGTGAAGTCGGTGACCAAGATAAGACTTGGGCTCCTCATCATTGTTGTGAAATTTGTGCTCGACGTCTTACAGAGTGGTTAAAGGTGAACGTCATATGTCTTTTGCGGTTCCAATGATATGGAGGGAACCTAAAGACCATTCTACAGACTGTTATTTTTGTTTGACAAAGACTACAGGTATTACATCCAAATCAAGACATACAGTTGAATATCCAGATTTGCCTTCTGCTATGAGACCGGTTCCTCATAGTGATATTTTACCTGTGCCAAAGCCTCCTGAAAATGTAACATTTAGTGACGATGATTCAGATAGACAAGAGCAACAGTCGGATGACACAAATTTTGAAGCAGGTGCTTCATCTGAACCTCATTTGTTAACCCAAGGATATTTGAACGACCTCGTACGTGATTAAGATTTATCCAAAAACAGAGTGAACTTTTAGTCTCTAGGTTAAAAGGCTGGATTCTGCTGCTTAAAGGCACAAAAGTATGCTTTTTTCGCAAGAGTCAAGATGAACCTCAAGACTTCTTTTCACAAAAGAATGATTTAGTATATTGCAATGATGTTGTTAGTCTAATGGAAGCGCTTGGTCATGACCATGATACAGAAGAGTTGCGTTTATTCGTTGATTCTTCAAAAATTAGTTTGAAAGCTGTTCTCCTTCACAACGGAAATAAGTTCCCATCAGTGCCAATAGCACCTGCATCCAACATGAAAGAGACTTACGAAAACATGAAACTGCTTTTGAAAAAGATAGAATATGAAAGATACGGTTGGAAAATATGCAGCGATTTGAAAGTCATTGCTCTCTTGCGTGTATTACAGCTTGGATATACAAAACTTTGTTGTTTTCTGTGTGAGTGGGATAGCAGAGATAGGGAAAGGCATTACATTAAAAAAAGCTGGCAAACCGTGAAATATTTACTCCAGGACATAAATATATTTTACATCCTCCCCTGATCGATTCAGAAAAAATTCACTTACCACCATTACATATTAAACTGGGATTAATGAAGAACTTTGTCAAGGCAATGGATCGAAATGCCAGTGGATTTGTCTACCTAAAACAAAAATGTTCTAGCATAAGTGATGCGAAAATTAAAGAAGGCATTTTCCTTGGACCTCAGATTCGAGAATTGCTGCAGGATGGAAATTTTCAAAATAGTTTAAATGAAGTTGATGCAGCAGCATGGAATTCCTTTAGAAACGTTTGTAAGAACTTCTTAGGAAGTGTCAAGGTTGAAAATTACCGAGACATAGTTATTGATCTGTTGCTTTCTTACAAGGCACTGGGATGTAACATGTCTCTCAAGATCCATTTCCTGAATTAACATCTGGATTTCCTTCAAGACAATCTTGGTGCAGTTAGCGATGAGCATGGTGAGAGATTTCATCAAGATATATCAAGCATGGAGAAGCGGTACCAAGGTGAATGGAGTCCCGGTATTCTGAACACTAGAGAGGGATGTACCACAGGCATAGTATAGAAGAAAATCCACTGTCACTACTTTTCAATAAAATAATATATTTCGTTCATATATTAAAAATATTTCCAAATTTCAAGTAGGTGCATCTCAAAATTCTTGCGTGAAAGAAAAAAAAAATGGTATTTTTGATATCAGCACAAAGAGTTAAATTTAGATAAGATGCTGTTTCTTTTGGAAGAATGAAAATTATTTTTTGATAAACCAGTGTAATGTAATAAGGTTTATGCAAAAATGCTTACGTGATATTTTTTTGCATTTTTTGCTCTATTTATCCCAATACCAAAAAAGGGCTGTCAGGCAGAAACCATGGGTGATGAAAAATTTCTGATTAGATTTTTGAGTTCAGCATGATAAGTTACACTAGAAACACCATCAGGTTCTCTTGGGCAAAAATGTTGTTGACCAGTGTAATGCGCACAGTGGCCGCCAGGCGTAGCTGATTCCATCTCCGTTACATCTACTCCTCTCCACAGGTGAATCCACAGCTGTCAGGTCTGGGAACAATATTTTCTGTTCTCTTCATTGTCAGTAGAACGGCCGGTAGCAGTGCTTCAGTGAACGTAGCGTGGACAGCACGTTTTGTCCATCCACTGAAGAAGGAACAGGCCGAAGGAACCGCCGATAGTTTAAGTTAGTTCTATTAAAATTCATCAAGGTTGTTGTGACAGATTCTCGGATGTACTGCGTCCATTGGCGACCTCTGTACGACACCGGCTTGGTCCGTCGAGATGGCGCCAGTCCTCGCTGTTTGGTTATAGATCGGTCATGTTGGCCCGGAATGTTGGACATCTCTGAGAATATACACTCATGGACAACACTTAAGGAAGTTTCAGCATGTATATCGGGACAATAACTCTGAAAGAAATTACAGTGACCTTAATTGAAGAAACACGGGAAAACCAATATACACTCATGGACAAAACTTATGAAAATTGTACCTTTCAGCATGTATATCGGGATTGAGACAATAAATCTGAAAAATATTACAGTGACCTTTATTGAAGACACACGAGATAGCCAATATACACTCATGGACAAAACTTAAGGAAGTTGTACCTTTCAGCATGTATACCAGGATTGAGACAATAACTCTGAAAGATATTACAGTGACCTTTATTGAAGACACACGAGATAACCAATATACACTCATGGACAAAACTTGAGGAAGTTGTACCTTTCAGCATGTATATCGGGATTGAGACAATAACTCTGAAAGATATTACAGTGACCTTTATTGAAGACACACGAGATATCCAAAATACACTCATAGACAAAACGTAAGGAAGTTGTACCTTTTACCATGTATATCGGGACAATAACTTTGAAAGATATTCCACTGACCTTTATTGAAGACACACGAGATAACCAATATACACTCATGGACAAAACCTAAGGAAGTTTTACCTTTCAGCATGTATTTCAGGATTCAGACAATAACTCTGAAAGATATTACAGTGACCATTATTGAAGACACACGAGATAACCAATAAACACCTATAGACAAAACTTAAGGAAGTTGTATCTTTTACCATGTATATCGGGACAATAACTTTGAAAGATATTCCATTGACCTTTATTGAAGACACGCGATATAACCAAGTGTGAACAAAATATATTACCCCCCTCCCCCCTTTCTCTGTCTACTACTACGACAAAAAAAGCAGATAACCGCAAATCAAAGACTTTCCGCTTCCTTAAGTTTTGTCCATGAGTGTAAATAACAGAGTGGTTACCAGGAGATGTATCATGACGTCCTGATGTCACCACAGTTCTTACAGCTACGTCTTAGCCACGTCTGACAGAGAAACTGGATTCTTTAACCTGATATAATGGTTAAAACGGAGATTTTCAGCCGTGTGTGTACAATACACAGACACCATGACCATCCTATGTGTGTACAGTACACAGACCACCCTATGTGCACAGTACACAGATCACCATGACCATCCTATGTGTGTACAGTACACAGACCACCCTATGTGTACAGTACACAGATCACCATGGCCACCCTATGTGTGTACAGTACACAGAACACCCTATGTGTACAGTACACAGATCACCATGGCCACCCTATGTGTGTACAGTACACAGAACACCCTATGTGTACAGTACACAGATCACCATGGCCACCCTATGTGTGTACAGTACACAGACTACCCTATGTGTACAGTACACAGACTACCATGACCTTACTATGTGTGTACGGTAACAGACTATCATGACCACCCTATGTGTGTACAATATACAGACCTGTCGTCCACCATGACACAGATGTACGGCAACACCACGGTGAAGGTGGGCGGGAAGACCATGGAGCTGGAGCCCGGTAGGTCCACAAGTCTGGCCAGGTCCAGCGCGGTATGACAGTGGCTGCGCAGATCTCTACAAGGTGATGTCCGACATGAACAACGCCAGCGCCATGCGGGAAGCCTGGGTGGCCTGGAGGGACGCCGTGGGCAGGCCATTGCGCAACCTCTACCTGCGTGTCCTCAACCTGACCAATGAGGTGGTTTGGGCCAACGGTAATGTTTCCCCACTGACCAATGAGGTGGCTCGGGCCAACGGTACATTCTCCCACCGACCAATGAGAAGACTCAGGCCAACGGTAAACTTCCCCACTGACCAACGAGGTAGTTCAGACCAACGGTAGATTTCCCACTGACCAATGAGAGGGATCGGGCCAACGGTACATTTCCCCACTGACCAATGAGGTGGATTGGGACAACGTTATGTTTTCACAACTGACCAATGAGATGGCTCGGGGAAAACGTTACTTTTTCACAACTGACCAATCAGGACAGCTGGAATAACGTTGTCATTAAGAGTACATAAAAATTTGAACGTAAATAAATGTATAAATAACATTTTGATCTTGTTGGTCGTTGTTCCCTTCACATGTTGGTATGGTTGCAAGATGATTCACATGGAGCCTTCCATCCTATCAAGGAACTGTAAGGTTCTCTCAGCCAGGTGGGCCGTTTAGAACTGAGACAGGATGTTGGCGCAGATTTCACCGACATGAGCGAGATGCGGCTGGACACCTACGAGACATCAAACTTCCCTCAGACCGTGGAGGATCTCTGGGAGCAGGCGAAGCCCCTCTACCAGCGTCTACACGCCTACGTGCGGGAGAAACTGAAAAATAAGTTCCCGAAAGTGAAGTTTCCCAGAGATGGCACCATTCCTGCCCATCTGATAGGTAATTGTGTGGATGGTAGTCCCTCCACATATCTCTCAATGCTACTGTGAGAATTCTTCCAAGTAATGTGAAACATATATCGTTATACATGGGGTGTCCAATAAATGATGAGTCTGGTCAAAAATAAAGATAAAATATAATGTTTAAAAAAAATTAATAGTATTTTCAAAATAGTCTCCTCTCGCATCTATAGATAATTTCCTTCTCTTCTCCCATGATTTAAAACATTTAGAAAAGGCATATTTCGGGATGTTCTTCAAGACCTTTTTCGAATCCGCTTTGATGGACTCTCTAGTGTCGAATCTCCTTCCTTTTAGAGCCATTTTGAGTTTTGGAAAGAGAAAAAAATCATTTGGAGCTAGCTCTGGGGAATAGGGAGGTTGTTGAAGTATTTGTATGCCGTGTTTAGCCAAATAAGTCAGTACAGATGTAGAGGTGTGTGGTGGTACATTATCATGATGGATAATCCAATTTTTGGAACTCCACAATTCACTTCTTTTCAGACGAATTGATTCAAGTACACGTCTCATAAAGTTTGAATACGACTCCTTATTGATTGTTTGACCTTCCTCTAGATATTCATCATGCACGATACCCTTCATATCAAAGAACGTGACCAATAAGACTTTGTTTTTTGACTTGCAAAGTCGGGATTTCTTCGTTCTTGGTTCATCTTTTCCTTTCCACTCCATGGATTGGCGTTTTGTTTCCGGGCCATACCCGTAAACCCATGTCTCGTCTCCAGTTATTGCTTTTTCCTTCCAATTAGGGTTTTCTTCCACCATTTCAAGCATTTTTTGGCAACTTCAACGCGATTCTCCTCTTGTTGTATTGTGAGCATTTTAGGGACAAATTTTGAAGGTGTCTTCTTTAACTGCAAGTCTTCTTTAATTATCGATCCAACTAATGATTTTAATATCCCTGTTTCTTCCTCTATGTCCCTTAATCCTATTCGTGGATTTCCTTGTATCAAATTTGGAATATGACTCACCTTTTCAGGGTTCCTGTGCATAATTGGGCGTCCAACACGCCTCTCATCTTTCACCGATTCCATTCCATTTTAAAATCGTGAAAATCATCTAAATGTGGTGGGCTTATTTACATTTTCATTTCCAAATGCCAATTTCAACAAATCTAAAGTTTCTGAAGCCGATTTCTCATTTTTGTAGCAAAATTTAATACAAATTCGTTGTTCGAATTTTCTATCCATTACAAATTAGAAGTTGTTATGCAATGCGTTCTTTTTACAAGCTTACAATTTATCGACTGCGCGCGCAATCACGTGATGTGATATACTGCAGTGTAGCTGAAGCTTTCTATTTTTTTAATAGACTTTAAAAATATATATATGTAGTATATTTTGAGTTATATGGTTCACAACCTTCTTCTGATATTCATTATATAACCCCATATCTATATATTAAAATATGTATCGAACAATGGAAGCAAATAAAACAAAGAAAGAGGTAGACCAGAGATGACAAAGGCCAGACGAAAAACAACCTGGCGCCATAAAGTAACGTGATTACAGTAGCCAATGAGGAATCGCCACATATGCGAGCGTCCCAGAGTATATAAAGAGGCCAGCAATGGGACAAAGAGAGATTCAGTTAGTTTTTTCAGAGCCACGCCGTCATACGGTCGGATTTCTCACCCCTATCCGCGATGTAGGCGTCCGCGACACCCGTGGTTCGACTACCTTCGTCCGTGGTCTACCTCTTCCTCTTGAAGTTACCATCTAGACCTGCCTCTGTCTCTTGCTGTCCCAGTGCGGGAATCCCATCACGCACCCACTACCACGACTGCCCAGCACATTCCACATCGGGTTTACTACAGAATCCGTTAAAGTCGACAGGATGACTGAGGACAAGCAGAGGATGACGAAGGTCGAAGACGAACACGTCGCGGATGCCCTCACCAACATGCAGCCCCACTGCGAAGACCTAGTAAGCCGCCTAAATGACGCCATTCGGGGACTAGCCGTGCCTCGTGTGGAGGAAGCCATCATCTCCTTTTTCGACGTATCCCACGCAACAATCAGCCTTCTTCCATACAGCCATCTCCAGAGATCAACTCCAGCCAGCATCAGCCATTTCAAGGTACTTTAAACTTTGTTTCTACCATTTTCCCCATAAATTTTATTCTTATATTTTCACCTTAAGCATTTTAAAATCAATTATAACCTTTTTTATAGCATTTTTATTCAATTTTTAAGACTTTCACACTCTCATTTATCCTTTTTACTTTATTTTAATCAAATTATAAACTTTAATTCATCATTTTCAATTTTATTTTAAGAAATATTCAATCACGCATTTTTGCCAATTTATTAATCTTACATGCCTTTCTTAAAGTCACCTAAAATGGCATTATCCAAATATGCAACTTTCAATTTTACATAAAAAATCATATTATATTTTAATTACTCGAATCATATTATTTCATATCATCACAGCAAACTTATTTGTATGTTTTTTTTTAGTACCTTATTTATGGCCATAGTATTAATAATTAAATTTATTACGCTCTTTATTTTACTTGACTTATTACTATTCCAATTGATATTTCTCAATATTTAAAAGTTTTAAAAACTAGTCCTAGATTTGTATATTTATAAATATCAATTTTAAATCATCTCATCTCAAAATGTGCCTCCCATTTTTCCCACAATTACAAATACAACTATAAATGTAATATGCGAAAACTAAATATCATACCTTAAAATTTCCATACCCCATCGCATTTCATTCCTACCTGCGTTAAACTGTTATTTACGAAACTCTATCGTATTTTGTACCCATGCCATAACCTTTTCTCTTAAAAAAAATTCGTAAATTCATTATTTTATAATTTTTCTAAACCTAATCACCGCTAATAATCCCCTCAGACTTAAATGACCACCTATCCCAATATAATAGAAAGTAGAAAACTAGCAATACAACGTACAAATGACAGACACGACAAAGAGAAACTTAAATATGATGACAAACATAAAAATCCACACTTTGATACAGGAGATTTAGTATTAGTAAAGGTGTATCATCATCCAAATAGCGGTAAGTTAGTACCCTACTTTACAGGTCCATATAAAATTACTGAAATAATTTCTGATAATGTCGTACGTATAAATAGACCCAAAAGGATTACAGGTAATGATAGCGATACTGTGCATGTAAATAAATTACAATATTATAATGAAGAGGTCCTCTATATTTCACCACCCAAATTAGAACCCCTAAAAATAAATAGAATAATAGAGCCTTTCCGACATTTAGACCCCAACTTGTTTAGTCCAATAGAAAAAAGTATAGCTCATCGGTTTTCCGAACCTTCTAATCATTTGTCCCCCCAACTATTCGCATAGAATTAGTGGAATCTAGGCCCTGAAAGACTGGCAAACAATCCATGTTATATAAATAGCTATCATATTACTGTCCTCCCGCCACAGCGGTGTCATCTCCTGTTTGTTTTCATTGCCGGCAACAAAGGATTAGCGCGGCCATGTTGACCTCTCCAGTTTCAGTTCACCTGTACTTGAAACACGTGCAATTGGCACACCGGTATTCTAGACTTCGTGTCCACCAAACAACCTGCCAGATTAAAACGGATAGGAAAATTATATAAAATCCCTTTTATGGCAAATCTTATTTTTATAATGTTAGGATAGTTTATTGTTTTGTCAACCCGTTTAAAAATTAAATCCCCAAAATGGCGTCCATCGCCACGACACTATTCCAAACATCGTCTAATTTGCGTTTATAAGTATTGCATCACGTGGGGAACACACTAACCTAAATACTTAATATATTTTAAAATCTTATTCATTTATATTTTTACGATCCTTGATGTGTGCCATTTTATATTTTAGAATCAATCCATATATTTTAGGATATTTATATTACATTAAGATATTTCTTTTCCTTCCATCCCTAAACAATTAGCCAACCTATATAAATATAATCTGAAACCTTATATTCTTTGACATCATTTGTTTTTATTTTCCATGGCCTACGTCTAAGCTAATTTAATTTAAACATTTTGTTTTAACAGTGACGCCTTATACCAACTATCCCTTCTTATATCTTGATCCTTCCAATTTTGCCTTCCATACTTCTCTCGTCTCTTGATCATTCTCCATTGGCCTTCTTTGCCTTCGTTCTAACCACCCCTCGTCCATCGCAAAGTTCCTGTTTGCCGACTTTTTTTAATTTACACCCAGGTCGCCGTCCCAGCATTCTTTATTTCATTATTTTTTCCTCAAACTCGGGTTCAATCAATCAATGGCAACAGTACCCTTTACCTTCCTTACCTTCCATATTTCCCGCAGTCAAGAGTCTCCTGATCGCCAAACAAACTTTTATTTTTTTTATTTTGATTCAACCAGCTGGCTCTAACTTCCTCACTGTACATTTCCCAACAATGAGTTCAGGCGACCAGTTCGAGTTTTTTTTTTTTTTTTTTTCTCAACGCTCGGATCATCATCACAACCATCATTTTACCATTTTATTACTTTTTTTTCAAACTTTTAATCCGAGCTCAATCATCATTGGCAACAGACAACTCTTGACTCCACCTTTCCCATTTCTACTCTTTCAACTTACCTACCTTCCCCATTTGATCTAATGCTACTTACTGAACATCTTGAGATTGCTGAACCCTGAAAACAATACTTCGCTTCTAAGCTCGTATTGCAGGGCAGGACTCCTGATATGTCCTTTGCAGAAACCAATTCAGACCGTCTTCCTTTATTCCTCACTGCGTCACTACCTATCGCAAACCTTTTGCTTGAGTCAATTTTCTTTTATATTTTATTTTACTTTATTATCTCTACTTCCCCTCCTTCCTGTATTACATCCCTGAAACTATGTTGTAAATACTTAAGGCACCTTAAGTAACAAAAAACTGAAACTAGTATACCAACTTTCCCAAATATTTATTCTCGCTATTGTGTGTGTTTACTTTAAATTTATCCTTCCTATGTACTCCTCTTATATATTTTTTGTAGTTTTATAATATCATATCAATGTGTCACCACTACTCCCCTTTATCTTTATTTTTATTCTAGTAACTAATTTTTGTGCCCCAAATTATTTCCCATTTAATAGATTTGCTAACTTTTCTCTCATTTATTTGTGAATAGCCTTACAGTTTACCTAGTTTTGTGGTGTTGGACTTTGTTTTTTTTTTTTACTTACAGATGTGGATAAAACATTTCACTATTAATCGATAATATCATTTTGTATATTAATGCCTTCAACTACCAACCAACCCTTTATATATTATTACCTTTAATATTTTTATTTTTAGACATAGCATTTTACAACTTCAACTAATTTAGGCACCATTTTAAAGAACCTACAACTAACAATATTTATAATATTTCTTAAACAGATAAAACATTTATCATTTTATTTTTCTTAATAGATTTTCAAAATGTTATTTTTGACGCTCCCCTTACAACCTCTAACTCTATCCCATGAACCTTTCCTCCCAACCTTTTACATCCATCAAGAGTTTATTGTTCGTCAGCCATTTTCTTTTTTTTTTTATTGATTAAACTAACTAGAAGACCCTTCCTCGCTGTACATTTCCCCACAGTGAGCTCAGGAGACCCTGTTAGATTTTTATTTTTTTTCCTCTCATCGTCCGGCTCATCATTTTTTCATTTTTCAACATTTCTTTTCATCACACAAGCCGGACACAATCAAAATGACAGCAATAAATCTCTTACATCCACCTCTCCTTTCCCACATCCTTCAAACCTCCAACTACCTTCCAAGGGATCCCAGTTCGCCAAACATTTTTTTTTTTTTTCATTGATTAATCCGACTGGAACAATCCTTCCTCGTTATACGAATTCCCCATAATGAGTTCAGGATATCCAGCGTGATTTTTTTTATTTTTTTTTTCTCATCGCCCGACTCATCATTTCAATTCACCATTTTTTCAAACTTTCACTTTTTTTTGTCATCATTCAAACGGGCATAATCATTATGGACAACAGGAATCCCTCTTACCTCTACCTCTCCCTCTTACCCCATCAAACTTCCCACTTCTTTTCACTATCTGAGCTAATGATGCAGACGGAGTATCTTGGGCCTTCTGTTAATGAAAACAATGCCTCACTTAGACAAGTTCGCATTGCATTGCAGAATGCTTGGGATACTACTTTACAGAAACATGCTCAGATACCCCCTTTCCCTTTTTCAATCTTAGCGTCACATTATATGTTCAACCAATAAACTAACTTTTTCTCCGCTCACATTTTATGCAATAAGATATTATTTTACTGGTACGAATCATTTTACCATGTTGTATTATATACTTTTTCTTAATCTTTTATCATTCATTTTGTGCGTTTTTATTTTTGTAACCTTGATTTTTTTTTCTCATTGATACACCCCCATTACAACATCTTTCTCTTTTTAACTTGTAACTTTATAATAATTTTAACTAATTTGTATACAAATTATTTCTTTTATTTTTTATAATAGGTTTGTTAGGTTATCATTCATTACATGTCATTCCCCCAACCAAACCTTCATCACCGGGGGCACATTCTGTAGTATATTTTGAGTTATATGGTTCACAACCTTCTTCTGATATTCATTATATAACCCCATATCTATATATTAAAATATGTATCGAACAATGGAAGCAAATAAAACAAAGAAAGAGGTAGACCAGAGATGACAAAGGCCAGACGAAAAACAACCTGGCGCCATAAAGTAACGTGATTACAGTAGCCAATGAGGAATCGCCACATATGCGAGCGTCCCAGAGTATATAAAGAGGCCAGCAATGGGACAAAGAGAGATTCAGTTAGTTTTTTCAGAGCCACGCCGTCATACGGTCGGATTTCTCACCCCTATCCGCGATGTAGGCGTCCGCGACACCCGTGGTTCGACTACCTTCGTCCGTGGTCTACCTCTTCCTCTTGAAGTTACCATCTAGACCTGCCTCTGTCTCTTGCTGTCCCAGTGCGGGAATCCCATCACGCACCCACTACCACGACTGCCCAGCACATTCCACATCGGGTTTACTACATATATATATATATCATTCCATTTTTTCATTGTTTTTGACCGGTCTCATTATTTATTGGACACACCTTGTAGTTCCTCCATGTTTGTTTGTCTTCATGGAAGATTTCTGGCCAACTGGTCAACACGCCGTTACTGGAACTCTATACTGGACATCCCGGGAACTCGGGTTCTATGTCTAACCGGGTTATACATATACCTATCCTAACCACTCCCCTGGAAGTTTCCATAGCTGACAACGGCTGACGTGGCGCATGCAACATGTGGGGCCAGTCCTGGGAGAACGTCTTCCCTTTCGTCCAGATCTCCAACAGGTCGTCTGGCCTCGCCACAGTCACGGAGAAAATGAAAAAAGACATGAGTGCCTGTGTTCAAGGTCACACAACATGTTCAAGGTCACAGAACATGACCTGTGTTCAAGTCACACAACATGTTCAAGATCACAGAACATGACCTGTGTTCAAGGTCACAGAATATGGTCTGTGTTCAAGGTCAGAACATGCCCTCTGTGCTAAATCACAGAACATGATCTGTTCAAGGGCACAGAATATGATCTGTTCAAGGTCACAGAACATGATCTGTTCAAGGTCACAGAAAATGACCTGTTCAAGGTCACAGAAAATGACCTGTTCAAGGGCACAGAGTATGATCTGTTCAAGGTTACAGAGAAGATGACAAAAGATTTGGCTACGTAGCCAGGGTTGATATAGGCAATGGTGCCTTAGCATACCGAGATGTGAGGTCATACCCAAGCTCATTTCATATGGTTCAGCTCTAGTTTCATATGGTACAGATCATGGCGGATAATCAGCGAGATCTTTTACTGTAAGAGTACCACATGTCTACACTTGTAGACAGAGCAGTTCGACTTTTGCACTTACAATTGTGCAGAGCCCCGTTTTGTTTCTTGCACTTCTCTTGGTGGGGTTAAACTATAATCGTGACTATTGAAGTAATTTATTTTTCAGGAAAAAAGTGCGTATTGAGGTATTCGATTCCGGATCATAACTGCTAAAAATCGCCGGTTAAACTCATGGACAAAACTTACGGAAGTAGAAAATCTTTGATGTCGCCGACCGTCTTTTTTTTTTTTTTAAAGGAACGGAGGCAATTTCATTCACACTTGGTTATCTTGTGTGTCTTCAATAAAGGTCACTGTAATATCTTTCAGGTTATTGTCCCGATATACAAGCTAAAAGGTACAACTTATTGTACATGAGTGTAGATTACTTCCCCGTCAACCCACTACCGGCAATGTAAATAGTATAAAGGGTAAATTGATGTAGATATGTAATTACAAAGAGATTATATATATATATGTGATATCTTGGGACAGCTAAGAATAGTGTACATGATGCTAGATGAACCTCGATGTCACCGCTACCGTGCAGTCGTGGCGACACAGCTTGACTAAAGGTGAAATAAGCAAACAGATATTCCACAGAAGGCTGACGTCAAGAAGGATTGGAAAGAGGAGGATTCAGGCAGGGAAGAATTACCTGGCGATCGATGTGAAGTGTACCAAGGGCTTTCGTTGGCAGAAGAAAACGTACTAACTACCTAGGTTTGGGAGCCTCCTTTCATAGCTTCCACGGGTCCAGGCAGGTCACTACCCTTTCTGACATGATCGGGGGGGGGGGGGAGTTACATCAGCCAAGAGTGCCATGATCTCGTAAAACTTGGACTGGGTTTCCTAAGCCTCGTTTCCTAATTTGTACTAGGCCTGATTAGTTTCAGACTTAAGTGATTCTTGTAATTCTCAATTCCTTCAATCTGTACAGATGCTATACTTTACTACAGTCTTAAGAGGTACAGATTTATGTTATTTGATGTCCCATAGTTGCAGTAAATAGCAAGTTATGTACATTCACGTGATGATATATGTGGTATTACATACGAGGTGTGTTCAAAAGGTTTCGCGAATTTTGAATTTTCGCGGGTTACGTATATTCGAATTTCGATCTTTTTGTGGCTTTATGTTGATACTCATGTCTCTCACTTATGCCGACAAGCTCGGCCATTTTGAATGTTCACTTAATTGTTGACAGCTGCTTTGCTTGCAGGTGTTTTGGATCGTCTTCGATTTTTACCTATTAAAAAAATGAATCAAAGAACCTGTATCAAATTTTGTGTGAAAACGAAATTAAGTGCGCGGATGCATTCCGAATGTTGACTGTGGCATACATAGAAGCTACCTTGGACCGAAGCAACGTTTATCGGTGCTACAAAATGTTCTCAGTAGGCCGTGAAGATGTGAACGACGAAGAGCGTGCCGGACGCCCGAGCACTTCAAAAACAGATGAAAAAATTAATGAAGTAGAGAAAATGATATTGGCCAATCGTCGAATCACCGTTAGAGAAGTTGCTGAGGACCTAAACATATTGATTTGCTCGTGCCATCCGATTTTTATCAATGATTTGGGCATGAGACGGGTCGCCGCGAAATTCGTACCAAAATTGCTCAATTGCGACCAAAAACAGCATCGAATGAACATTGCTAATGAGATGTTGGACTCTGTCCGCGACGACTCAAATTTGCTCCAGAGGGTCATAACTGGTGACGAAGCGTGGGTTTATGGTTATGACGTGGAACCAAAGCTCAATCATCTCAATGGAAGCTGCCGCACGAACCAAGACTGAAAAAAGCGCGCCAAGTTCGGTCGAATGTGAAAGTTTGGGTGACAGTTTTCTTCGATTGCAGGGGCGTGGTGCTGTAGAACGGTCAATAAGGAATATTACCTGCAAGTTATGCGCAATTTGCGCGAAGCAATCCGCCAGAAACGCCCGGATTTGTGGAAGAACAAAAATTGGCTTTTGCACCACGATAACGCCCCTGCTCCCACATCGTTGCTTGTGCGCGTTTTTTGGCCAAAAACAACACACTAATGATGCCCCAGCCACCGTATTCCCCAGATCTGGCCCCCTGTGACTTCTTCTCGTTTCCTAAACTGAACAGGCCCATGAAAGGACGACGTTACGCTACGCTTGACGAGATAAAGACGGCATCGAAGGAGGAGCTGAAAAAGATATTTAAAAATGATTTTTTGAAGTGCTTCGAAGATTGAAAAAAAACGTTTGCACAAGTGTATAATACCTCATGGGGATTACTTTGAAGGGGACAAAATAGGTATTTATGAATAAATAAATAATTTTTGAAAAAACACAAAAGTCGCGATACTTTTTGAACACACCTCATATTTGGATATATTACAATAATTCCATGGTCTTAAATCCTCACATATATATGATATAAAAATCAAAATATCCCCTATTATTGTAACTTGCTTTTGAAGTAATACAGTTAAAGAAAGTCTGACGTCACCAGAAATAACTGTGACAACCTGGTGCCACAGAATTTAACAACAGGACAAAAGGGGACAGGAAAGGTTTGGTAGGAGAACTGTTAGAAGACAGTTGGGGGGGGGGGGGGAGGAAAAGTTCAAAGGAGATGTACTGGGCAGTACTGGGCACGTCTGTTTCTAGGGATTTGGTCTTCTCCTCGCCACTAACCTCTGCCATCTACCATTAAAGTGGCGAAACTGCTGGGAGGGTTCACCACTGATGAGCCAGGCCCACCCATTAATTTTTAATTGCAGTAAGGGCAGTAGAATTTGTTTAATTTTTAAAACGAATCATACGCTCCTATAATAGATTCGAATTTTCGTAACAGATGGCGCGCTAATGCATCATAAGCTCTGAAGTATTTTTATTTACATACCCATCACATTATTACATATATGGTATACACGTGGTGCAGAACTGCAATGTCACCCACATGTTCCGCCTGGCCGACAATTTCTTCAAGGACCTCGGAATGGAAGCAGTCCCCGACAGTTCCTTCAGCAATTCCATGTTGGTGCATCCTGAGAACAGTGTGCCACGCCTCGACTTGGAACTTCCAGGACGCAAAGGACTTCAGTAACTCCACGTGATCACGGCCGGTGAACAAACATTTCTGGAATATAAGATAACAAGCTTTGTTTATTTAGACGTTTACATATGAAAAGGTGTCTAAACTGTTGGTTTTCAACCGCAACGACGCAGGATCGAATCCCGCATTGGGCACATTTTTTCTAATTAAAAAAAATGCTCCAATGGCACACGATTCAAGGAATCTACCAGGGTTAGTTTTTCGTTAAGATTGAAATATTTGTTCATTTATCACTCCCTGAATAGCCTTCTCCATGTCTTCATTTCAATTTCCTCAATTATTTCTTCTAAGAGTCCATCTCTCACATCCATTAGTGACCACAAGGAACACCAATGCCTCTATAATAAACTTATTTTGAGATAAATGCCTATATCTTTCGTAATCTTGTCTAATTTGAATTTGTCTTCCTGCCGAGTGTTGTATCTCCTTGTTGTACTTCTCCCCAGCCATCCATCCTGTACATTTGCACTCACTCATTCACTTTTCGGCAGATCTTACCAGGATCTTCGCCTCGTCCCGCAACGCCGAGGATATCAAGAAGTATTGGGTGGGCTGGCGCGACGCCACGGGCAAGAAGATCAGGAGCCAGTACTTCAAGTTTGTGGAGCTGAGCAACGAGGTAGCCCGAGCCAACGATAAGTCGGGGGATTGTCCCACCTCGCTGACACTGACTGGACCCAACGGGCGCAGGCTTCAACGACAGGGGCGAACTGTTGCGCGAGCCCTACGAGTCTCTCACCTTCGAGGACGACATATCCGAACAGTGGGAGATCCTTCGGCCGTTCTACCTCGAGATGCACGCCTACGTCCGCATGAAGCTGGTGAAGCTCTACGGCGAGGAGGTCGTCAAGCCAGACGGCCCCATACCGGCCCACCTGCTAGGTACTGCAAGGATATTTGGGCACTCGCTGTGCTTGTACGCATTACCTAATCTCACGTGAAAGAAATGCTTGTTTTTAGAAATATCTTTAAATCCAACCTTCGCTCTACACTTGAATCCCAGTTTCAAAAATATTATAGTTGCCAACTTGGTGTAATAGAGTCACTCTCAGCACCTAGTTGCAGAGTAAGGTTGTTCTATAAGAAGTGCTGTCCTCTCACTGGGATATTAGTGACTAGTAAAAATGGGATTAAGCAGACAAATTTATGGTCACAAACCTTCAGACAAAAAGAAAACATTGCGTTATCTCATTCAAAAATCATAAAATGGGGAAATACAATTTCCCGCAGTATTGTCAGAACTCTTAACATGATGTATTAGCGCGCCATCTGTTATCAGAAATTTAAACTATTATTGACGCTAATGAACTGGTGAACCGCTGGAAGGGTTCGCCACTGATGAGTCAGGCCCTTCCATCAATTTATCATTGGCAGAAAGGGAGGGGGAGGGCAGTAGAGAATTGTTTAATTTAAAAGAATCATACGCGTCTGAGGTTATTACAATTTCTTATACTCCGTTTTTTGAGTGGTTAGTTTGGCGACAATTATACAGGATGTAAGGAAGCGACACAGCAGGTGTCGAGGCCAAGCCAACTCCAGATTGCCGGGGTGTACTCTCAGCTGTCCCTTGGAATTGTCATTGCTGCCTTGGGTCCCACCTCCTGAGTGTGTCAATGGTGCAGGCAATATGTGGGGAGAGAACTGGAACCACCTCAAGGACATCACGCGGCCCTTCCCCGACAAACAGGACGTTGACATCACGCCGGAGATGGTCAGAAGGGTGAGTTCGCTCGGGAAAACTTTCAATCGCCAAATGTCGGCAGTAGGGCGCTGACCTGGAATTCCACTTGTTCACGCCCAGATTGTACTAACACAGAATGACATTTCTCCGTGACGGGCTCTCAGGCAGATCTCCTAGTGTGGCCCACCAATAGGTTCCAAACCCAGAGTCTGCAGCCACACAGCTCGAGCTAAATATACACACGGATGTAAACTTCCGGGGACCCGTCTCTCGACCACCGGCTGCGTATGGAAACTGCCACAGCAAGGACGTTTGGGGCCTTGCTGGCGAGAAGTGAGCGCAACGCTAAATCTTGCGTTAAAAAATGCGATTTTTTAGAAATATCTTTGAATCCAGTCCTCCCTTTCTGCATTCTTGAATTCCAGGTTTCAAAAGATTATAGTTGCCATCTTGTGGCGGGAACTCAACACCTAGTTGTAGATAAAAGGTTCTTTAGGGAGAGATGTCCTCTTACTGGAATATTGCTAACTAGTAAAAATGACAATTTCTGCGATAAAACAAATGTTTTGTATAGATAATTCCTTTAGAGGGAGTTACCTCTCTCTCTCATGGAAGTGGTTTAGCTGTATTTACACTCATGGACAGAACTTAAAGAAATTGTACCTTTCAGCATGTATATCGGGATTCAGACAATAATTCTGAAAGATATTACAGTGACCTTTATTGAAGAGACACGAGATAATCAAGTGTGAACAGCTTCTGTTTTCTTAAAAAAAAAAAGAGAACTGGAGACATCAAAGACTTTCTACTTCCTTAAGTTTTGTTCATGAGTGTAAATATAGACATTCACACAAGGCCTTGTGTTCTGCCATTGAGAAAACACCATCTTGCCTATTGAAGAAGAAAAAACCTTTGATAGGAGGACAATTAGCCCCACCTGCCAATATGGATTCTGGAAAAATTGACAAAAGATTTGTTCACAATGTCTTTATTGGAAACACAATGGGTCAAGCGAAAACCACTCCTACAGATGGATAACAAAGAAAAATAGAGTGCTTCCTAAATAAGGATGTTTGCATGTCTACAGCGGAATTTTACACACGTTCGTGGGACATTTAGAAACTAATTTTTAAAATACGATCGCTATTTACACTCTGGTGTTTTCCCTAATAATGGGTTCCCCTCTATGTACCAGGTGTAAGTCACAACCTGCAACTCCAAACCACATTGTTTACTGCATTGGCTCATTCATTGATAAATTCTACTCATCCCCACTACATTCGTCAGCAAGCTCTACAGGCTCTTTGATGTCCTGCTATGTGAAGATAATAAAGACTACTATCGAGGAATGTATTTGTTTACACATTTAGTGGAATTATAGGGAATAAACTGTGAGAGGAAAATGGTCGTTTTCTAAGGCTTCGCTAATGCGTTGTACTTAGTCTGTCAGTGAGGGTTCTGTGCAGAACCTGACGGCCATCCAGATGTTCAAGATATCGGAGGACTTCTACACGTCGCTGGGAATGAAAAGAATGACGCCCGAGTTCTGGCACTACTCGGTGCTAGAGGAGCAGGAGGTGGAGGCCATGGAGTGCTACACAATGGCCTGGACCATGTTCGCCGACGATGACTTCCGCATGTGGCACTGCACCGTGCCCACGCAGGAGGACCTGGTGACCGTGCGCCACATGATGGGGAACATCCAGTTCTTCCAGCATTACGCCAACCAGCCGTTTGCCTTCCAGTGGGGCGCCAACCCGAGCTTCCACGAGGCCATCGGAGAAGTCCTGGAGCTGTCGGTCGTCACGCCCAAGCACCTCCACAAGATCGGCTTCCTAGACAAGGTGGAGAACGACACTGGTGAGTAGCACTAGGGAGGCCTGCATGATCGAGCAGCCAGGACTATACGCTGACTGTGCGCAGAGACCTAGATCAACTTCCTGATGTTCATGGCGCTGGAGAAGATCGCCTTCCTTCCGTTCAGCTACCTCATCGACATGTGGCGCTGGAACGTCTTCCCCGGGAACGTCGAAAACCTCAACGACCGGTGGTGGCAGCTGCGGCTGCAGTACCAGGGGCTGTGTCCCCCCGTGCGCCGCTCCGAGACCGACTTCGAACCTGGAGCGAAGAATCACGTGCCAGACAACACCCCGTTAATCCGCCACTTCTTTAGTTATATCCTGTAGTTCCAGCTGAAAGAGGTGCTGTGCCGAGTGGCCGGCCACCTGGGCCCGCTGCACACCTACGGCTCGCACGCGGCGGGCGACAAGCTGGCCGGGCTGCTGAGGCTGGGCAGCTCCATGCCGTGGCAGGATGCCCTGGCCAGGATGACCGGTGGTTCGGGCAAGCTGGACGCCAGGCCGCTGCTTAACTACTTCGCCCCGCTCCAGCGGCACATACCGGACAGCCTGGGCAATTCCACCGTCGGCTGGACCTCCGGCGACCACAACATCTGCCCCTAGACAGCCGTCGGACAGGACACCAGCAACCATTCGCCCGCGCGGCCTCTCTACGCGTATCTCCTCAAAATCAATAAATGGTTTGTTGTTAATTATCTGCATGGTTGTTTGTCTTGATCTCCGCGTGAGCCCGTTTGGCGGCCATCACCTTGGCTGTTGCAGTTTGTCCAAGTGGAACGTCGCCCTATCTTTGGGGAATGAAACTTGCCAGAATTGAACTACCTCTCTGACAACACCTAGTTACAGAGCAATTTTGTTCTTTGGAGAGAGAGGTGTCCTCTTACCCCAGAGTTAATATTTAGCACAAATGGTAGTTTTGACGAAAAAGGTGTCCTCTTATAGAGGTTCTGTTCTACTGGGAGTTAGGACAGAATGGCTGATCATCCAAACTGGCATCTTGGGTTACGTCAGTTTATAAAGGCAGTTGCTTATCATAGGTCACTCATTTCTCACATCCAATGTGTATAACCATTTGTTGACACTTACCATTAACGTAACAATCCCGTTTGTGACGCCAAGGAAGCTACAACTAACTCTCTCACATGAGGTAACCAGGACTCTTGGAGCCTACTGAAGACACGGCCCCGACATGTCTAATGGTGGAGTTTATCAGGTGTACTTGGTTCTGTACAGAGGCAAATATTCCTGGAAGGATGGTGGCTGTTTGGTATGCTGTGGTGGTGGACAGTTTCTTCTTCCTGGTGACAATGTCGTCTTTTGGTTTTTCTGCAGCATCGGGTTTGACAGAGCCGTGACTGTTTGGATGGTAGAGCTGGTTTGAACAAAAGGTTAAAATAACACAGTTCTTCTGTGGTACCTTCAGTTTGTCTTCAGTGGACCTGCAACACATCAGTGGTACTGTCACGTAGGAAATCAGGAATGACAAACTTAAGGATGACGCGGCAATTTATATATTTACCTGCAGGTTCCTGGAACCACCACGTACACAAATCACCCTTCTTCTGTTTACAAGGTCAGTGAAAGTTCAGTTTCTGAGGTTGGCAGGTTTATTTCTTGGGATTTTTTGAGGGATTCGGTTAAAAACCACTTTATTAGGAATCGCTCAACAAAAACAACCTGGTTTATGATAATTGCAACAATGGATAATATGTGAAGGTTATTCACATAATAAACAAAATGTAAATCGGTGATTCGATTTCGGTTCATGACTGTCGGGAATCGAGGATTTTACCCATTTGTCTAGCGACTTCTTATATTTTTTTCCAGGGATTCTGGATTAGGTTGATGTTAGCATTTATAAAATATAAGAGTGGAAATGAGGGAAGGTTTATTTATTTCGTCTCAGTTTCCAGGTGTTAGATTCGAGTCATCTCGTCCTGGGTATTTACACATGCAAAGTTGGTTAGTTTATGAACTTTCTTGATCAATATATGTAAATATTCTAAGTTTTAAGATACAGAACAAACACAGCCACATCAACCAATGGTTTATTAAACTCCCGACGTTACAGTGACTGGCTGTCATTCTCCAATCATTCCACTGAAGAGAGTGACAGGAAATCACTGAAACGTCAGGAGCTAAATAAATAATTGATTGATGTAGCTGTTGTTTGTTCTGAATCAACTTACAACCAAAAGAAATGATGATCTTCGGATTTAAGTCTTAATTAGTTTGTTGTTTTGTTTGTTTCCTCAGTAATAATCGCAAATATTTCAATAGCGGGCCTGATTGATTGATAAATAAATGAATAAATAAACAGAAACATGGCGAGTAGGTGGCGTAGATCTTGCAGCTGTTGGAACTCCTAACTAATTGTCAGGAAATCGGGGGATGATGTCTACTTTGTTTTGTAGAGTATCTTGTACAGTTGGGTTAGATTGTAGCTGAATTTATATTTTCTTAAAGGAAATTAAAGTGACTGCGACGTATTCCTGCCCTGAGTGACCTGGGCCTACAACACCACAAAACAAGATACGACAGCTTTTACCCCTTTTAAAATGATCCATGGACGCGAAACCGAAACGATTGTAGACACTCTTTTCCCAAATTCGCATGAAGACCTCCAAGAGGAATACAGTCTGAAGATTGCCTCGCGAGTCGAAGAGACTAGGCAGCTAGCAAGATTAGAAACCTTGAAAGCCCAAAAAAAGGACAAAGCCAGATATGATTCAAAGCACGAGGCAATAGATTGAAACGTCGGTGACCTGGTATGGATTTTTATCCCGTTTGAAAGGTGGGACTATCAGAAAAACTGATGAAAAAGTACTTCGGGCCATACAGGGTTACTCAGAAACTCTCTGACGTGACCTTCGAAGTTGGAGCTGTGGACCAACCAACCACCAAACAAGAGATCTGGTCCATGTACTGAGAATGAAACCCTACCATGAACCTGAGGACCAAGCTGATCTGTTCAAGTGGTAATTACAGCGGGGCGCTTTTCATTTAGGAAGGGGGCAATGTCACTGTATAATTATTTTAAAAATTCTGTGGTATATCGTCATAAATATTTGCATAGTCATCACCCCTTACCATGCTTGTATATTATTACTTAATACAAAGCAATAAAGCGCAATCTATACATATAAAATTATTTAAAAGCGCGAATGTTTCTTTTATACATAAAACAAACTTCTACTGTCCTTACTGCAAATGAAAAAATATATTAGGAGGGCTTGGCTCATCAGTGGTGAACCCTCCCAGCGGTTTCGCCAATTTAATCCACCAGACCGCTTCTCAGAGCTCTAATACTGAATTGGATCATTCTGCTTTTATATGCTACACTGAAGGATGGAATCTTAGAAATGGTTTTCAAATAAACTATGGACATAAGCTTATAGGACAGTAGAATTACATTCAAATATTTGCTTCGAGCAATGCTCTTCAGCAAACTATAAGACAAGGCCATTAGGAATAAATTAACACAAAGCAATAACCCGCCATCTATACATATAAAATAAAAGTATTTAAAAGCGCGAATGTTACTTTTATACATAAAACGAACTTCTACTGTCCTTACTGCGATGAAAAATCCAATATATTTTTTCATCGCAGTAAGGACAGTAGAAGTTCGTTTTATGTATAAAAGAAACATTCGCGCTTTTAAATATTTTTATTTTATATTATTACTTGTTAATAAAATTTAGAAATAGTTTGCATTCTAATCAATAAATTATTTTTACTTAAACTTTTGCTATACTCGTTATCACTGCCGTGACAATATTCTGCTACAATTTATGGATTGCCTCCATTTTAATTGTTTGGGTTTCTAGTGGGTGTACCAAAGATAAACACAATATATGAGTTTCAAAATGGCGCTAGGACAGAACTGTTGGTTGCTTTAACGCAAGATTTGTGGACCCTCATATCACCAAGATAGATAAAATCTTATTCAAGAAATAATTTAAAAAGGCATCTATTGATTATGCAAATTAAGTTTCTGGTAGCTGGCACCATCTGTCGGAATAAATTTTAACTAATAATTGATTTTTGATTGTTCAATCAGGGAGGGGTATTTGGGCAATTGTAGAATAATTAAAAATCAACGATTAATTGATATTTATTCCGACACCTGTTCCAAGTACAATTTCACACTTTTGTACTGTTTCTCACAATAAATAATTTGTTCCATATAAGTTCCCCACAATATATTTGACCTATTTATATCAACCAGACATGATATAGGTCTGTAAGAGTCACTAGTATAGTTTTCAACCCCATTATATACAAATGAAACCAATAACTATTTACATAATATGTGGAGTCTGAAAATTATTATAATGATATTAATGAATTTCTATCATCATCACTATATTGAAATATAACACAATGATAACCCAATATAATGCGGTTTGTGATTGTAAAAGGACATTTGAAATACTATCCCGCATGTGTTTCTTTTCAACGAAAAATACAAATTTATTTCAAGGAGAAACAACGATCATTTCTAACCTTCTGCATGAGGTATGAAAGGGTGAATTGTGAAGAGTAATGATAAACGGAAAAATAAAAGTGTCCAGGGATGGGAATTGAACCCAAAGTGTTCCGCTTACCGGGCAGATGCCATGTCCACTAGGCTACCCTGGACATGGAGATTACATCTGCCCGGTAAGCGGAACACTGTGAGAACGATTCCCATCCCTGGACACTTTTATTTTTCCGTTTATCATTACTCTTCACAATTAACCCTTCCATAACTCATCCAAAAGGTTAGAAATGATATTTGTTTCTCCTTGAAATAAATTTGGATTTTTCATTGAAAATAAGCACATGCGGGATAGTATTTCAAATGTCGTTTTACAATGATAACAATACCACAAAACCTTTAAATAAAACAAACGATATTTTTAGTACACTATAAATAAAAAACCCAGTACTGTTCTTTTATTAATTTCTATAAAATAGACCCATGACCTTTCAAGCCCCCAAAAATATTTTCTTCAAGGCCCTGATACAAAAAACAGCGCTATATGCAAATAGCCAAATATACATATAACTAATATATTTGCATGCCTAAATACATATACCTAATTTTTGCATACTATATATTAAAAAACCTTTTTAAAAACTGAAAATATGGAATTTTTTCAAAGTTATTTTGTTCTTAAAATATATGAAAGTTTTTTATTTCCCATATTGATCCACGCTAGGCCAATATAACAACCATGTATTTCTATTAGAGCTAATTCATACAAGTTTGTCAATTGTCTACAGTGCGCGTTGTTCCATATTGGACAGGTAATTCTATCTAGTTGTTGTGTTTCTCTGTAAATCCTATCTTTTTTCCAGTAGGTCCTTGGAATGGCCTCTATGTTACATTGATGGGTTTGTTAAACTATAGTTATATAGAAATAAGGTCTCCATATATACACTCATGGACATATGATGTCTGACACCTTGATTAGAGATTTACGCTCATGGACAAAAGAGTGAGAACTCTTACAGTGTTCCTGCTTCTCCATGTTCACCTTTGAGAACTGAGTTGTTTGGCTATACAGTAGAACTCTGGCTTCCATGTTAGGAACGGCCTCAATTATAGGCAAAGTCACACTTTCACCAAAGTGTGCCTGAATCATGATGCCATGATCAACGAAAGCTTCACCCCTACACCCCATTCTATGTCAGCTCAAGGAAAATGAACTCATGGAATTTGTGTAAACTTTACACAAGGGGATAAGGAAGTTGTACCTTTTAGTATGTATATATCAGGTTTCAGACAATAACTCTGAAATATAAACAGTGACCTGTATTGAAGACATAAGAGATAACCAAATGTGAACAAAATTGTCTGTCTGCTTAAAAATAAAATCGTCGACTGGCGACATCAAATATTTTCCATTTAAGTTTTGTCTATGAGTGTATACAGTCGAGTAAAAAAAAATATCTCGCATTTAAGACCGAGGTCTCCAATTCAAATTTTGGTAGGTATCCGAAATAACATTTCTGAGAAACTGAAATCATTTGCAAAGAATAACCTCCCAGTAGTCAAAAAAAAATGCTGGGCGTGTCTAATATATATATGTAATCTATGCAACTTTTCTAGCATGCAGATTTTCTATAGGCTGTTTACCGACCCTGACATCACATCTCTATCACCAACTCTGTCAGTACCAAGCCCAGATAAAAAATGAGGAGGGGGAGCAGTAACAAGCTTACTATCAAACCTGGGCTCAGATAATATTACCTTGTAAGGGCTCCATGGATAAAGAATATACTCCATGGTAGAAGCGGCTATATATGGTGTCTGTTCCTCATTTCAGACATTTCATATTGGAGCTAAGTCAGTGGCCAGCTACTGAGTAGTGCTCCCAGTCTTAATGACATTCTCCTAGTCATGATGGTTCTCAATACACCATCAACAAGCTCTATGATTGTGTGGAGATAAGAATAAATATCTATCACATGTAAAAGGTCGTCACGTGGCTCTCGAAAGCTTTCATCACATTCAAATATAAAAGATTGACTTAGCCCGACAACACTGGTTTTAACTGATATTTTATATCTTATTCAATGCCAGTTATTTAAAATACCTTTTCAAAGAAGTCAGTATCTGTATAAAATGAAAAACATCAAAATGCAATATTACAGCGGTATGGTAGATTAAACTGGCGAAACCGCTTTGAGGGCTCACCACCGATGAGCCAGGCCCTCTTAATAATTTATCTTTTCAGTAAGGGCAGAAGAAATAGTTTTATTTCAATTCGCGTCAAGAATAGTTTCTTATAACAGATGGCATCTCTCTATATTTATCATCAATATTTGAGATGAATTTTTCTAATCAAATAAATCGATAATTGAATAAAAAATTAAATCAATTTTGGAAAAAAAATGAATTTTAAAATCATTTTTGATAAAAAAATATGACTAAGAGACAAAATGGCGCCAGCACTCAAAGGCTTAATGCATATTTAAAGGGAGAGGTGCCTCGTTTGGTATACAATAAAGGATATAAGGAGAGATTATCATAAAATCCGCCTTATAACGCCAAATTGTGCTTTATCAGTATGGTATTGGTGTTTCAGAATATTGAATATAATAGTTTCTATTAGTGTAGTTGGATTTTTTTTTTATTAATTCAAAATCTTAATTATTATTTGTTCTAAGTCAAATTAAAAGGGGTGAATACAAATGAAACAAGGAACATAAAAAAATTTATCTAGATTAGCGTTATGTAGTTAGTGTTGCATCATTGTCTACAAGTGAAAGTAGCATTTAGATTGAGCGTTCCAGTTGAAGTCAGTATTGCTGTTAACATTATTGTAGATCATTCATTTATATGTAATGAATTGCGGTTCATGTTATCAACTTAAAATTCAAAATATGCATGTTACAATTAACATCACAAGCAAATTCTACTCACCCAGGGGGAAACGGTTAATGTCTATAAATAAATTTTCGATTTAAAAGTTAGCGGAGAAAAACAAGTTTGAATAATCGGTCAAAAGTTAATTAAACTCTCATAGTGAAATTTTTAAAGTCATTGAAGTTGAAATTGTATGAGAATTTATTTTTTTAAAGATATTTTCTGATTGCTAAAATGTTAATTTTTTAAATTGTATTTTGGCTGAATCCATTTTTTTGAAATTCGTCATTCAAGTTTTTAATTTTACTTATAAAGTTGTTTAGTTTGTTGTTAATTCTGTAGTATCTTAAAAATTGTCCAAAATAGATATCTTTGGTGCAATTTTTTGATATATTTGAATTCTGAAACACCAATAACATACTGATAAAGCACAATTTGGATTATATATTATAAACACAAGGTAACAGGACCGGGTCCGAGTGAATGATTGGTGTGTGGCATTTCGGTAGCGACGTTGTGGCCCTCTTCAGACTTGTCTGAAGATTGTAACGACGCTGATGCCGAAACGTCGCACATTGTTTATTTGTTTGGATTTGTTCTTTTCACCTTTGTTTACCAATACCATACCTTTATTTCTGTGTTTTCTCTAATTCTTACTTTGTTTGATCCTTTAAATTTATACGATAACTTTAGAATATTTTTTTAAATCTCCTTATAGCATACATAACAATTATCTATGCGTGTTCAATATTTATAAAGGGGGGAATAGAGAATGAACATTCAATCTAATTGATATGAAGCATTAAAACTTAAATTCCTAAACTTCCTTTTTAGCAGAAATAACAGGTAATGGTCCTCATATATTATATTTAAAAAAAAAAGTATAGATAGGACTATATATAGAATATACGGTTCCGTTAGGACCAGTTCAAATAAATTGATAATGTGAGTTATTATGGGATAGCATTTTCACCATCTTCAGACAAGGGACTTAAGTCTTTGTCTGATGAAGCTGATTTTTCCATTTATGGTATGACGCACATTCTTAACTTGTTTGAATTTAATCGTACTTTCTTGTAGTTCCAATTAATCCTTATCCTCTCTTACTACTAATTGTTGAATATATGAATTCAATTTTAGACTTCAATATTTTATAAAATATTGTCACTGAATAATTATATTCTGTGGTATATCATCATTAATATTTGCATAGTTATCACTCCTCACGATTCTTATATACTAGACGAATGACCCGGGCAATGCCCGTGTTTTACCCGATTGAATGATTTTATTCTAATACTATTTGTTACAATTATAAATTGGAGCCGTGGATTTCACTCCTGTGAAACGTCCCGCTCGAAACTTTACATGTACATTAGGTCAGCTGGTATTACCCCTCATTTTCACCGCTAGAGGCGCGAGCGAATTGACTTTTTGTAAATATACATAATTATAAAGATAGAAGCTTCTATAGAAGATAATGATCATAATGATGATGCGCGCGCATCCGTGACATGAGGAATTGAGGAAAGACGGTCGTGACTATATATATTAATAATAAAATAATAATATAATAATAATAATTATTATTATTAGATAATGATAATGATCATAATGATGAGGCGCGCGCTTCCAGTACAGAGATGAGGAATTGTTGAGGAAAGAGGGTCGTGACTATATATGTTGATAATAATAATAATATAATAATAATTATCATCATTATTATCATTAGATAATGATAATGATCATAATGATGATGCGCGCGCATCCGTGACAGCGATGAGGAATTGAGGAAAGACGGTCGTGACTATATATTAACGAATGACCCGGGCAACGCCCGTGTTTTACCCGATTGAATGTTTTTATTCCAATACTATTTGTTACAATTATAAATTGGAGCTGTGGATGTCACATTGTGAAACGTCCCGCTCCAAACTTTACATGTACATTAGGTCAGCTGGTATTACCCCTTATTTTCACCGCTAGAGGCGCGAGCGAATTGACTTTTTGTAAATATACATAATTATAAAGATAGAAGCTTCTATAGAATATAATGATCATAATGATGATGCGCGCGCATCCGTGACATGAGGAATTGAGGAAAGACGGTCGTGACTATATATATTAATAATAAAATAATAAAATAATAATAATATTATAATTATAATAATTATTATTATTATCAATAGATGAGGAATTGAGGAGGAAAGACGGTCGTGACTATATATGTTGATTATTACTTGTAAATAAATCCTCAGATATAGTTTCGCATTTTATAAATAAACTATTTTAAATTACTAAAATCGTATGTATTAATTTCTAAAATAATATAAAACCTAAAACCATTCTAACAGTGGCAGCATAAAGCGTGGTTATAACTTAAAATCTAAAATCGTAAAAATAAAAATGGCTGCTGTTATGGAAGATATTTCGATTATAGATAAATTAAAAGACTCTGAAAATTTTGATATTTGGAAATTTCAAATTAACATTATTTTTAAAGCTAATAATTTAATTGAAATAATAAATGGTAAATTGTGTTTTAAAGATCAAAAGGATGAAAAAGAAAAAAACGCATGGATAATAAAAGATGCTAAAGCCCAAAAATATATTATTTCGAGCATCGATAAAACGATATTAACACACATAATACATTGTGAAAATGCCAAATCAATGTATGACACCATATGCAGAATATTTGAAAGAGATTATGAACAATTAAAATGTAAGCTGCTACAAGAATTTCACACTTATAAATTTGATAAAAATGTAGACCTTGTAGCCAACATAAGTAATTTAAGAAATTTGGCTTTTAAACTCAATAATCTAAAACAGAACTTTGATGACAATATTGTTATTTCAAAGATTTTAACAATTTTGCCAGAAGAATATAATTATTTTTGTACTGCTTGGGAGTCAACTGGAAAAGATGAAAAAACTATTGAAAATCTAATATCAAGATTGACCACTGAAGAAATAAGAAGAAATAGACAGAGCCAACCAGAAGACCGAGTGGCTATGAATGCAACAAAACAAAAGGTATGTTTTACTTGTAATAAACCAGGACATATATCTAAAAATTGCACCCAAAGAAAATTCTGCAAATTTTGTAAAAAAACTAACCATGAAGAAAAGGACTGTTTCTTTAAGAACAACAGTAAACCTGCTGCTAAAGTAAACAAAGAACAATGCAGAATATGTAAAAAGTTTAATCATAAAGAAAAATACTGCTATTTCAGGAACAAAGAAAAGCAACCTCCCATTGCTTTCATTGCTGAACAAAGAGAAGAATATGATGAACGATCATTAGTCACTTTCATTGTTGATAGCGGATCCACCTGTCACATGATTAATGAAGAAAAGTTGCTTGATCATCAAAAAAAGTGTGATGTGAACATCAATGTTGCAAAAAAAGAAGAAGGTATGAGAGCAAAAACTTCAGGACAATTTAAGGGGAGACAATGTAACCTAAATGAAGTAATATTTGTGCCTGAATTATCAAAAAACCTTTTGTCAGTGAACTCAATTGTTAACAACGGAGGAGAAGTAGATTTTAAAGGTAATAAAGTGACAATTTTGAAAGATGGAAAAAAAGTTCTAGAAGGAGATCAACTTGAAAATGGACTTTATGCTGTAAATATTGAACAACATTTTTCAAAGCAAAATGACTCAAACCTTACCTTACCAAGTGAAAACAAAACCCAAGAATGGCACAGAAAATTGGGACACATTGGAATGCAGAATCTAAGAAAACTTGAAAGTTTGGTTGATGGTATGGAGCTTAACAAATTGGAAAAACAGGAAAATGATGTGTGCGAAATTTGCATCATGGCAAAGCAAACTAGGAAGTCATTTGGAAATGAAAGATCTAGAGCTACCCGACCTTTGGAAATTGTTCATACTGATTTGTGCGGCCCAATAGAACCCTTAACACATGATAATAAGAAATATATAATGACATTTTTGGATGATTACACACATTTCTGTTATGTGTATTTGCTCAGCAATAAATATGAAGCAAAAGAATATATAAAAGAATATGTAAATGAAGTGGAAAGATTTTTAAATGCGAAAGTGTCAAAATTACGGTGTGATAATGGCGGTGAATATGCCAATACGCAAGTTAAAGAATGGTGCAAAATGAAAGGAATAATACTTGATTTTACAATTCCATATACTCCACAATTGAATGGAAAAGCAGAAAGGTTGAATCGAACTCTGATTGAAAAAACCAGAGCACTTTTGCTGGATTCCAAATTAAATAAGGAAATGTGGGGAGAGGCCACAAGAGTCGCTGCCTATTTAATCAACAGAAGCCCTTCAAATACAGTACAAACAACACCAGCACAGATGTGGTTTGGAAGAAAGCCTAATCTTTCTAATGTAAAATTATTCGGGAGTGAAGTGTATGTCAAAAAATTGGGAAATCTAAAAAAATTGGATAGTAAAAGTGAAAAATATTCACTTATCGGGTACAGTGGAAATGGATACAGATTGTGGGACATGCAGAAAAGAAGGATTATAATTGCAAGAGATGTGGTGTTTACAGGAAAACTAACAAATGAAATGTGACCACTGTCATTCAGCCAAGATACAGAGAAGATTTGGATTCTGAAATAGAGGAAAGTCAAGACACTAAAATGGAATTGGATACCCATGATAAACCACAGAACTCGACCAATTCAAAATATATGTTAAGGAATAGAGAAAATATCAATAGACCTGAAAGACTGAAAGATTATGAAGTGTTGAATTCTGTTTCTGGAGAAATAGGATTGTTAACATACAATGAAGCTGTAACCGGAGTAGACAAAGAAAACTGGGTAAAAGCAATACAGGAAGAAAAAGATTCATTGAAGAAAAATGAAACTTGGGATTTTGTAAATGCTGAAGAAGTTAAAGGAAAGAAGATACTCAGTTCTAGATGGATATTCAAGATAAAGGATGGTGGACATTATAAAGCAAGACTTGTTGCTAGAGGAAATGAACAAAGAGGACTAGATTTTGATGAAACCTTTAGTCCAGTAGTGAGTACAATTTCTTTAAGAATGTTGTTATCCTTAAGTGTTAAGAAAAATCTAAAGTTCAAAACTTTTGATGTCAAAACTGCATTTCTCTATGGATATTTGGATGAAGAAATCTTCATGTATTTACCCGAAGGATATGAAGATAACAAAATATGTCGACTAAAGAAGGCACTTTATGGACTACGACAAGCACCTTCGAAGTGGAATAAAAGATTTGAAGCCTTTTTGAAAACAAAAGGACTGGTGAAATCAAAATTAGAAAATTGCATTTTCAAAAACCAAAATGGAAGTTTAATTTAGGCTTTATATGTTGATGATGGAATGTTGTTTGGAAGTGATGAAGAAGAAATGGACAATTTGTTGGAAGAACTGGCACAAGAATTTGAAATAAGAATAAGTAATAATCCTGAAATGTTTGTTGGCATGAATATCATGAATAAAGATGAGGGACTGATACTTTCTCAACATGACTATATAGAATGTGTTCTAAAAAAATACAACATGTTGGATGCAAAGCCGGTGACAACTCCAATTGTAGAAGGAGCTGTGAAAATTGATCCTATATTAGAAAACAAATCTGAAGGTAATTTTCCATATAGAGAAGCTGTTGGAAGTCTCCTATATTTAGCAAAAAGAACCAGACCAGATGTTGCTTATGCAGTTGGTTATGAAAGTCGTTCGATGCATGAACAGACAAACCAGGATATACAAAATGTTAAAAGAACTATGAGATATTTGAAACAAACCAAAACTTTTGGACTTCACTATAGTAAACAAGATGAAGATATGGAACTTAATGCATATTTGCTGGAGACATGAAAACAAGAAAAAGTACATCCGGATATTCAATTTTGTTTGGTAAAGGACCAATAAACTGGAGTTCAAGAAAACAACCAATTGTAGCCTTATCCACTACTGAGGCAGAATATATTGCTGCATCTGAATGTGTGAAAGAACTCATTTATATAAAAGCACTAATTGAAGAACTTACAAATGAAACCATACTTGCTAAACTAAATATTGACAACCAAAGTGCAATGAATTTAATGAAGACAGGACAAATGAACAGAAAGGCAAAACATATAGATGTTCGATATCATTTTTTGAAAGATCAGATAAGAGAAAATATTCAGTTTTGCCCAACCCAAGACCAAGATGCTGATATCCTAACCAAGCCTCTGCCAAAGGAAACTTTTGAAAAACACAGATCTTCACTGCTGCAGATGATGTTTTGATAGAGTAATTAAAACTCTGAAACATGAATTCAAGAAGGAGTGTTGAATATATGAATTCAATTTTAGACTTTAATATTTTATAAAATATTGTCACTGAATAATTATATTCTGTGGTATATCATCATTAATATTTGCATAGTTATCACTCCTCACGATTCTTATATATTATTACTTGTAAATAAATCCTCAGATATAGTTTCGCATTTTATAAATAAACTATTTTCAATTACTAAAATCGTATGTATTAATTTCTAAAATAATATAAAACCTAAAACCATTCTAACACTAATATCTTATTATTTTCCCGCAGTCCTATTATTTAGAGTGTATGAACACAATTTGGACTGTAATCTGAACCTACCAACATCAGACAAAGTTTATTTTTCTATGTTCTTTAATGTTAGATTTCCTGTTCCCTTGTCGACGCACATTGTTAAGGGCTTGGGATATGATATTTTTTTCCTATATTTATGATAATCATTTAACTGCATTACTAATTTCTTATCAGTCTCTTACAGTCCTTATACCCAAAAAGAATAAACACAATTTTATTTAAAGTTTAGCACTAAGGGATAAGTATGTGTCAATCTAATTAAGTCTAGGAAACCGAATAAATTTAACTTCTGAACTGAAAAAACATTTTTTGAGTTAGGTTTGAAAGTGCAGAAGATGACAATATCTTAGTTCATTAGTTGATTTTTGTAGTATATCTGAGGTTCAGCTATTACCCTATCTCCGTTCCAACCTAAATTTGCTTTCTATATGGTTGAAGAGTCATGGTTTGGCAGTAATGGAGTAAGGGCCGAAACTACTGCTCAGGTCTTCATCTGAAGAGGCCCACCTGAGTACCATCCTCTTTCCATCTGGTCTAACCTTTATGGTTTTCAACTGGTCTAACCTATTATATCTAACTAATTATTTATTACAAAAAAATAAAAACAAACCTCACACATTTAAATTAAATTTAAAAAATGATTAATCTTAAAATTTTTCATAACTATATTATACATATATATATAAATATATATATATATATGTGGTAATTTAAACCAACAACCCTATATTGTATAATACTTAATACAAGATTGTCATGTCGTATATAGAAACACATCTATTAATAATTATACGCATGATTGACATGTGTCATTGCATTACCATATGTATTGTAATTTTTACAAACTGAGGATGAATAAATAAAACTATGTAATAGATTAAGAGCTGAGCTAAACAAGAAATCGAGTTAGAAATCCAACAACCCTAAAGAGGAATTTGGCAGATCGTTTCATCAAGGTCATTGGGTGTAGAAATACCACAGATACCCCACGCCCTTTGCACCCGTTCAAAGTCCAAATTCTCGCATGTCTGCCCCCCTCGGCAAATATATATAAATCATCTGTTCTAGCCGAATTAACAGTCACTTTATCATCAGCGTGTGCCCTCGTCGGTTGTACCCAGGTCCACCTCATCGACCATGTAGAACAGTAAGAACTCTTTTATCTCCATCTTGCTTTTAGCTCGACTCCTATCTGTTAACGGAACTTTCCCTCTACAACTGTGTCTCTTCGTTTTTTTTTGTGTGTGGACATTCCCAAGCTTTCCACTCTGCCTCGACCACGACTGCCTGTACTCTGTGAGGACTGTTGAAGGTCCTCCAAGGTGCAGAGAGGTACTGGAAAACTCTCCACGCCCTGACTGTCCCTCTCGGTTACTACAGGTTTGACCCTCGGTTACCACAGCTATAGCGAGAGTCGACAGGATACCTCATCACTGATAAGTCGACAGGACCTCATCACATATATATATATATTGGGAGGGCTTGGCTCATCATTGGTAAACCCTCTCAGCAGTTTCACCAGTTTAATCTACCTGACTAATACTGTGTTGGATGATTGCGCTTATATATGCTGCTATGAAGAGTGGAATCGTAATATGGTGTTCAAGTAAACTGTTTTAACATCACGGTAGGGATAGTTTGTTTTATGTGTAATATTTGTGCTTAAATTCTTTCATTTCTTATGTATAGATGGGTTTAGCTGAGTGCAATCTCAATACCTTGTTTAGTAAAGTTGATTGGAATTTTTGGGGATAGGTTTTTTTTTTTAATGATTGGTCGGTTTCTCATTTCTGTGGACCACAACATACCATCCCGAGTATATCGATACGTTAGGTTAATTTAGGTTAGAGTTAGTTTATGTTAGATTATTTTTGGTTTGGTTTAGATTAGGTTAGGTTTATTTCAGAATAATTTATGATAGAGTTATTTTAGGTTAATTTTGGTTAAGTAAGGTTTATATTAGGTTAGTTTAGCTTATGTTAGGGTATTTTAGCTTATGTCAGGTTACTTTATGTTAGGTTAGTTTGTTAGGTTACTTTATGTTAGTTCAGCTTATGTTAGGATAGTTTATGTTAGGTTAGTTGGTTAGTTTAGCTTATGTTAAGTTAGTTTATGTTAGGATAGTTTGTTTTTTAGCTTAGGTCAGGTTACTTTATGCTAGGTTAGCTTATGTTAGGTTAGTTTGTTATTTTAGCTTATGTCAGATTACTTTATAATAGGTTAGGTTGTTAGTTTAGGTTATGTTAACCGAGTTTATGTTATTTTAGCATATGTTAGGTTAGTTTGTTAGTTTAGCTTATGTTAGGCTAGTTTATGTTAGGTTAGTTTAGCTTAGGTTAGGTTAGTTTGTTAGGTTAGTTTATCTTATATTAGGTTAGGTTAGCTTATGTTTGGTTAGATTGTTAGGTTAGTTTAGCTCATGTTAGGTTAGTTTAACTTATGTTAGGTTAGTTAAGCTTAGGTTAGTTTTGGTTAGGCATAGTTTAGGTTAGGCTTAGTTTAGCTTATGTTAGGTTAGCTTAGCTTAGGTTAGTGTTGGTTAGGCTTGGTTCAAGTTAGATTAGTTTAGCTTATGTTAGGTTAGTTTAAGTTAGTTATTTTAGAAATGGAACTATTTTTGTTTATTGCGAGTTAGGCAAGCGTGGCATAATACAATCTCTGAGAGTTTTCATTCTCCGCAGAAATATCACCAGATAATTTCTAAAGCTATAAGGATATAAAGGTTATCGTGTCACTCAATTTGCCCAGGTTCAACACTACTTACATAAAAGAGGTCTAATTGTTCCTGCGGAGAAACTGAACAAACCACCTTATCTACAACTGTCCGAACTTGGCAGAAGTAATACATCCATTATTCTCCCAGATCTAAATGGTTTATCTTTCTTAAACCCCTATTCATATGAATTTTATGAATTTTATCGAATGATACATGTAAATTTGTAAATATTCAATTCTATGTTTAAATTTGTTTGTGTTTCCTCTGTAATAGGCGCAAATACTTCAATATCACCTCTTATTGATTTTAATAAATAATGATGAAGATATCGGAGAAGTGAAGTTTATTCTAAATAGATTAATTCAGTATTTGCGAGCAAACAATATATCTCACCGCTCGCAGACGATGACAGCGACGTGTGCGCAGGCGCATCAGTCGTGGCCCCAGCTCCGCGACGCCGGGCCGTCAGAACGGGGGTTGGCCCTGGAACACGATGGTCTTCTCATTGCTAGCTGTGTTGTCCCTGGCCGCGCTGGGCTCAGCCGAGCGCTACCTGCAGGGGACCAACTCCAACGAAACCGAGGCCATCGCCTTCCTGAACAGGTACAACATAGAGTCAAGGTCTCAAACTAGGTTGTGGGCGCTGGCGTTGTGGAAGTACATGACCAACAGGACGGAGTCCAACATGAACGCCATGGTGAGTACCATTCTGGAATGAACCTAGTTACATATTGTCTATAAATACACAGTTTATAATAGTTATATTTGTATGCGCGCAACTAAACCCTGGTATACAGATTTTGTCTAAATTTTCGAAAAATTGGTGTTTTGACTCATTCTTTATCATTACCTGTAAAGTTTTTTTAATAGGCTGATTACAATTTTCTGATGCACATTTAAAGGGAGAGGTGCCTCTTTTGGTACATCAATATACAACTGAGTACAATGAATATTGTTGCACCAGGTTGCGGCTTGGCAGACTCTTCAGGCTTGATTCTCTCCTGTGCTGGGTCTTGCATCTTACCAGAGCGTGTTTCAACCATCCTACAAATTTATAAAAGGGAATAATGAGATAAGTCTACTTTATGTAGCCACCAGAATAATTTATTTATTTTCTCACATCAAAGAGAGCAGTGAAGTCACAGTGTACCTAAATACAAATGATGATAATCTAAAAATAATCTGTTTTAAATAAATATCATAGAATATAAAAATAAATAAATATATAATTTAAATTTCAAATATATTAAAAATAATATAATAAATACGCCGTTAATCATGATGTAACACTTCCCCCTCTCCAGAGGTCGTCACGTCCTCGTGAGTTACCTCATCAATTCTCTCAAAATAGGGTTTGAGTCTTGAGACATGGACAATCAATGGGTCTTGGCCAGGATTATCTTTCGGCTCAATTAAGTAATTTACGTTAGACATCTTCTTTAATATTCGATATGGGCCAAAATATTTTCTCAATAGTTTTTCGCATTTTCCGATTTTCCTGACTGGTGTCCAAACTGCCACTAAATGTCCTGGTTCATAGATTTTCTCATTGTGTTTTTTGTCATAGTTTCTTTTCATTCTTTCCTGAGTCTTCTCTGTGTTGTTAATGACTACCTGTCTCGTCCTTGCTATTTTATCTAAGTAGTTTTCTATATATTCGTCGTAATCGTCCATGTTACTGTCCGTTGGGATATTCTCGTCGTCTAAGAGGGACATGGGTTCCCTTCCAAACAACAGGAAAAATGGAGAGTAGCCTGTGGTTTCTTGAATCGTGGTATTATACGCGTGGGTGATAAAAGGGAGGATTTCATCCCAGTTCTTTTGGTCTGTGTTCACATACATGCTGATCATATTGATTAAAGTTCTATTTAGCCGTTCCGTTAGTCCGTTAGTCTGGGGGTGGTAGCTCGTTGTGAAGCAGTGTTTCACTTTGCACATTTTCATTACCTCCTTCATCAAATTGCTAGTGAATTGTGAACCTCTATCGCTAATAAGAAATCTTGGGGCCCCGTGACGTAAAATAATATGTTCGATTAAAAATGCAGAGACTTCTTTCACGGTTGCTTCTGATACTGCCTTTGTTTCAGCATACTTGGTATAATAATCAGTCAACACAATTATCCACTTCCTTCTTCTTTTCGTTGATGGCAAGGGGCCAACAAAGTCAATTCCGATTCTTTCAAAAGGGTAGTTAGCTGGGGGAATAGGTTGTAGAAGTCCAGAAGGCAAGTGATTTGAACCTTTCCGACTTTGGCAAAGATGGCACGTCTTTACAAATTCTGAAACATCTTTCAACATGGAAGGCCAATAGTATTTATTCTTCAATCGGTAAGTGGTTCTGGCGACGCCCAGATGGCCATTCAGCATATGGTTGTGGTATTCACTCATGACTTCCTTCCTTCTCTTCTTTGGCACTACCAGCAACCATGCCCTACCTTCAGGATTTGGATTTTTCTTGTAGAGACACCCATTTTCTTCTTTGAAGTTCTGTGTAATTGAACGCTTGTTTCCACTAAGGTTTTCCTTAATATTCTCAATAAAATAATCCTTTTCGTCTATTATTTGATTCAGAAATAGTCTTTCATAATCTTCGTCCCATTCGTTTTCAGGCAAGGGTCCTCTAGATAGACCATCAGCGTCCAGATGTTTTTTACCCGATTTATGTATGATTTCGAAATTATATTCCTGAATCTTCAGTGCCCATCGTGCTAATCGGCCGGTCGGATCTTTCAGATTCTTAAGCCAGCATAGTGCGTGATGATCAGTTACGATTTTGAAGTGCCTTCCATATAGGTAGGGTCGTAACTTGGACATTGACCACACAACAGCTAGACATTCTTTTTCGGTAGTCGAATAATTTTGCTCAGGTTTGCTCAGTGTTCGACTTAAATATGAGATAACTTTTTCTTTATCGCCGAACTTTTGGACTAATGTTGCACCCAGGCCGATGTTAGATGCGTCAGTATGAATGTAAGTAATTGCATTCGGGTCAAAGTGCCCTAAGATTGGAGGATTTATCAATGCTACTTTAAGGGTTTGAAATGCTTTCTCTTGATTTTCTGTCCAGGTAAAAGGTACATTCTTTTTTATAAGACTGGTTAATGGATCGGCAATTTTTGAAAAACCTTTGATAAATTTTCTATAATATGAGCACATTCCTAAAAATGATTGAACTTCTTTTATCTTTTTGGGCCGAGGAAAATCTCTAATAGCCTTTATATTATGCTCCGCTGGTTTTATACCATGTTGATTAGTTATATGGCCAAGAATCTCCAGTTCTTCGAAAGCAAATTGGCATTTTTTGTTGTTCAATTTTAAATTAGCCTCGCGAAAACATTTTAAAACAGCTTCTATTCTTTTGAGATGTGTTGAAAAATCCGAGCTATAAATGATTACGTCATCTAGATAACATAAGCAAATTTGCCATCTAAGATTACCAAGCATATTTTCCATGTTCCTCTCAAATGTAGCAGGGGCATTGCATAGACCAAAGGGCATTACGTTGAACTCATATAGGCCATGTGCTGTAGTGAAGGCTGTCTTTTCTTTATCTTTCTCCTCAACCTCTACTTGCCAATATCCTGATTTAAGGTCAATTGCTGAAAAGTATTTGGATCCTTGAAGTGTATCCAATACTTCATCAATTCTGGGAATTGGGTAAACATCCTTCACTGTTACATCATTCAATTTTCTGTAGTCAACGCAAAATCTGTACTTACCATCTCGCTTCTTGACCAAGATTACAGGGAAGGACCATGGACTCGAGGATGGTCTAATTATGCCGTCTCTGAGCATTTCATCAATTTGTTCTTTTATGATTTCTCGCTCTTTCGCGCTCACCCTATACGGCTTGTGTTTGATCGGTTTCGCGCCTTCTGTATCGATCCGATGTTTCGCTAAGTTGGATCTTCCTAATCCCGACGAAAACAAATCCTCGTACCTTTCCAAAACTTGTTTCAATTGCTCCTTTTCCGTATATGCTAAATTTTCGTTTATCTGAAATTGGGGTTCTTCATGCTCTTTTTGTTCACTTTCTTCCATAAGATTCACTTCGGCTGGCTGGCTTCCAAAGCACAATGTTTGGTTTTTTAATATTTTTAATGGTCGAGGGTAAGGGTTTGTTATCCAGATATATGTTTCCTTATTCACAACATTTATTAAGCTTCTCGCTAGTCGAAGTCCATTTGTTTGAAACATTTTATGGTTCTCCTCGATGATGTATTCGCCATCCTCTGCTTCTACAAATGCATTAATCAATTTAATAGAAAGTTCTGGTATAATGGCATCCTTTGCACTTTTTATTTTCTTCTGTTGATATTTGATTACGTCACGATTTTCTGTCAAGTCATATTTGATTATTTCACGCTGACAATCAATTTTTGCGTTCATTTTCTTAAGAAAATCACGTCCAAGTATAAATATTCGCAAATGTGTTCTCATTATCACAAATTGATGTGTAATTGTTTTGTCATCAAATTTTATATTTAAAATAATATTTCCTACGATATCTAATTCTTTGCCATCGGGTCCGGAGCACATTTTATCAGGATTTATTATTTCAAGACCTGTGTTAAGAGCTGTACTAAGGTCGACCACTGAAAGATCGGCGCCTGTATCTATCAAAGCTTCGCAGATACCGATTCTATCCACGTTAATGTTCATTTTATATTTGGGGTCTAACTTTTTAATTCCATTTATGGTCGACTTGCTTTGATTGACGGACTCAGGCGCGATGTTTAGTTTAAATCTTCTAATGCAGCATATCTATTCCTTGTAGGGATACTCGAGTACGGGCTATTACTTACGTCAGAGTAGAGCAGAGGTCTCGACTTCTGAGTTCCATTATCCATTCGGATTTCTTCTTCGACCTTGTCTTGTGTAACTATGGGGTCCTCTTCCACAATTCTTACAAACCTGACTCTGCAATACCGCGCTACGTGTCCTGGCTTGTTACACTTGAAACATATTGGTCTCCCGTCTTCTGTCCTATTCCTATTTGAATTTGGATTCTTATTGTATGTTTTACTTGGGTAGACCGGTTTTGGCTCAGGATTGGGAGTGTAAGATCGTCTAGGGGCAGATACCTGGGGCAGAGGCTTGTTCTGGTAATACCTCGGAGTGGGGGCCTGGGGCTTGGAGGTGTTCTGGTAGTACCTCGGAGCGGGGGCCTGGGGCTTGGAGGTGTTCTGATATGGTCTTCTGAACGACGTAGCATTCTTCCATTGCTCTTGATGATGGGGACGAGGAGAGCGTGGTCCATTATAAAGAGCTTTTGATTTTTCTGCACGTTCTTGGTAATTCTTTTCGAACAAATCCAGCTTTTTACAAATTTCTAGAAGTTCATTGGTATTTTTAGGAGGGTTTAGGTGAAGGGCAAAAGAGTATTCTTTCTTTAACCCTCCAATAACCCAGTTTATTTTAGTCTCTTCTTCCATTTGGGGGTCGACCTTGTTGCACAGTACAAGGATATCCTCTGCGAACCTGATGGCAGGTTCATTCCACTGTTGTATCCTGTTTAATCTCATCCTCATTTCTTCTTTGTTGGCGTCTGAGGCAAAATCCTCAATTAGGCGGCTCTTGAAATTTTCCCAGCTGGTGAAACTTACTTTGTGTAGGTTCAGCCAGGTTTTGGCGCTACCAATCATATTCATGGCAGCATAACGGGAGATAATGTAGTCTGCCCAATGGTACAGGAAGCCAATTTCTTCAAGAGATTCAATCCATGGGCGAGGGTCTTCTGTTCCATCATACTTGGGGATGTCGATGTTGGGATTCAGGACAACTGGGTCGGAACTAGCATCTCTACCAATTGTTGCACCAGGTTGCGGCTTGGCAGACTCTTCAGCCTTGATTCTCTCCTGTGCTGGGTCTTGCATCTTACCAGAGCGTGTTTCAACCATCCTACAAATTTATAAAAGGGAATAATGAGATAAGTCTACTTTATGTAGCCACCAGAATAATTTATTTATTTTCTCACATCAAAGAGAGCAGTGAAGTCACAGTGTACCTAAATACAAATGATGATAATCTAAAAATAATCTGTTTTAAATAAATATCATAGAATATAAAAATAAATAAATATATAATTTAAATTTCAAATATATTAAAAATAATATAATAAATACGCCGTTAATCATGATGTAACAATATGTAGATGGCGTCACCGCTGCAGAGACACCGAACATTTCGCGGTCTACGAAGAAAACGTAGATTGCGTGCTGAGGTGATGGCGATTCTGCAATCTATAAAGTGTTCTCCTTTCTGGAATCTCTAGCGAACCGTTAAAATTTGCGTAGAAACTGTAACCTGAAAGCTTCACTAAGTATTAAAGAACTGGAGTAATTCCAAAGGTTTTGCCAAGAAACACTGCCGGGTGGATCAATATACGTTAGGTTAGGTTTTGATAGTTCAATTAGGTTTCTGATAGTTCAATTAGGTGTCTGATAGATCAATTAGGTGTCTGATAGTTCAATTAGGTTAGGTTTCTGATAGTTAAATTAGGTTTCGGGTTGTTCAATTAGCATAGGTTTCTGATATTCCAATTAGGTTTCTGATAGTTCAATTAGGTTAGGTTTCTGATGGTCCAATAAGGTTAGGTATCTGATAGTTCAATTAGCCTAGGTTTCTGATAGTTCAATTAGGTTTTTGATAGTTCAATTAGGTTAGGTTTCTGATAGCTCAATTAGGTTTGGTTTTTGATAGTTCAAATAGGTTAGGTTCCTGATAAATTAATTAGGTTTCTGATAGTTTGATTAGGTTTCTGATAGTTCAATTACGTTTCTGATAGTTCAATTACGTTTCTGATAGTTCAATTAGGTTTTGATAGTTCAATTGGTTTTCTGATAGTTCAATTAGGTTTCAGATGGTTTAATCAGCCTAAGTTTCTGATAGTTCAATTAGAAAAGGTTTCTACTAGTTCAATTAGGTTTTTGATGGGTCAATTAGCCTAGGTTTCTGATAGTTCAACTAGGTTAGGTTTCTGATAGTTCAATTAGGTTTCTGATGGTTCAATTAGCCTAGCTTTCTGATTTCATATTTCTAGGTGACCTATAAGTATTTTAAAAATTGATTACAAGATTTGGCGACAGACATCCAGACAGACAGACATGGAGGCAAGTTGAATGAAAGCTTTTAAATTGAATAAAAAGTAGACCAATCTCAATGAAAATGGTACCATTAGAAAGAGCGTAAAAGTATACCAAGAAAGCTTAGCCTAAGAAGGAGAAATCGAAGGAAAATCGCTGAAAACGAATGGTTTATTTCTAAACTAATTGACACGTCTGAGGGACGGATAAAACTTTATCTGACCGAAGATGTCTGCAATTTTAGAACTATGAATGCCTGCAACCTCTATCTTCAAAAAGGTTAGTTTTTAGCTTAGACCAGGCGTCGGCAAACTGCGAGCCACATGCGGCTCTTTGGATGTGAAGCTGCGGCTCTTTATATAGTCCATACGTGAATATTATTTATGCGTGTTATATTCATTGTTGGTAATTTTGTGGCATTTTAAAACTTCGAAATTTTGTAAATTGTAATTTTTGACTTTTCCCACTTAAAGGTTTGCCGACCCTTGTATTAGACTCTTTTAAATCTATTTCCCCGCGAAGGGAAATCAGCGGCGTATATTTTGTATCTAGGCACAGCCTTGTCAAATCTCACAACACATGTTTTTAAATGAGATCTTATTCGGACAGGTTTAAAATTGTTCGCGTTGCCAAGCCGATGGTTAAGAAGGGCAATCTTGCACTATGTCATTCGAGGCAAAATGTCTTCCACTCAGGACTTGTTTGCTCTTGTGGGAATAGCGGACACCTGGAGTGAAATAACGTAACTACGGTGTTTGGAAAATATGCTACAAAAGTGAAATTGTACTGTGATCAGGTGGATAAATAAAGAAAAAATACATCTCCTGATTTTACAACTGAAAGTTACTGATAGCTTGCGCCATCTATCGGAATAAATATCAACCATTCTCAATTTTTTAATATAAATTTTTCCAGAATATATTGAGGCAAATACCCATTTTTTAAAAGCTTTTATTTAACTTGCCTCCATGTCTGTCTGTCTGGATGTCTGTCGCCAAATCTTGTAATCAATTTTAAATATACTTATAGGGCACCTAGAAATATGAAATTTGGTACACATGTTAAAATGGCCAAGAACGGACAAATTTCCATTTTATTTTTCAAATTTTGTATATTTAATTTTATTTATTCTGTTTTGCCAATATCTCGCGAACCATTCGTTTTCAGCGATTTTCCTTCGATTTCTCCTTCTTAGGCTAAGCTTTCTTGGTATACTTTTACGCTCTTTCTAATGGTACCATTTTCATTGAGATTGGTCTACTTTTTATTCAATTTAAAAGCTTTCATTCAACTTGCCTCCATGTCTGTCTGTCTGGATGTCTGTCGCCAAATCTTGTAATCAATTTTTAAAATACTTATAGGTCACCTAGAAATATGAAATTTGGTACACATGTTCAAACCTGATGACAATGCTAGCTGACCAATTTTCAGACTTCTCGGTTGTCAGGTTGGCCAAGAACGGACAAATTCCCTAATTTCCTTTCAAATTTTGTATATTTAATTTTAATATGCTTCCAGACCATATAGAATAATGAAACTCACAATACTCGCTCATTCCAATTAACAATGCAAGTGTACTAATTTTCAGACTTCTGGGTGGTCGGGAAGGCGGGAAATAAGCCATTTTATATATTTCTTTTTTAATATATTATGTGTTGCATTATATCTTCTCGGAAAATGCTGCAGGCTGCGAAAGAATTTTTTCAATAAATGTTCAAGACATGGAAGGAATTAAAAATCCAAATATTCAGATTCCTATCTGAAACGCCCTTGGAATTACAAGCAAATAAATGAGAAAAGCCAACAAATATATTAATTTTATCTGTTATAATTTAGTCATCTTAGTCCAATTTCATCACGCATATATTTATATTCATTATGTATATTTAGGTGTTTTGTAACAATATACCACCATATATTTCACACCTTTTTAAATAGTTCCCCTTTTTCAATTAGTATGTTGTTACTTTTAACTATTTAATCAATTGTTCAATTATAATTCAAATTTTATATGTACCAATTATCTCCTAACAATAATCCACTGGGTGTCTCTAACTTTGTAATATAATTCAATAAATTTAGGGTTCCCAAAAGCAAAGAGACACAGTTCTGTTAGTAACGGATTTTGCTTACGTCACTTCCGACCTCCCTCGAGGAATTGACCAATCTGCTACGAGCAGGCTTGCAGCTATTTAAGGCCAACGTCGTCTCAGTGATAAGGCTTTTTTTTTTTTTTGGACTGGCATATATACGACTAAAAATAGCGTGAATAATTAATCATAAAAAAAAGACTTAAAAAAAAGCTTTTATTTAAAATGCACTAAAAATAACAAAATAAATATTTCTGAAGTATTGTTTTTTTCTCTGAAGGTACCTTTTAACAAATTTAATAATAGACTTATAAATAAAAGCGGTGGGGTACAATAATAATAAATTTGAGATCAATGTGATTTTATATGAAGCAAATGATTAGCAAGATTTTGCCTTTCATTAAATTTATATCTATTTGCTGCATTAATGATTATTATAAATATAATAATATAATAATAAATTTGAGAACAATGTGATTTTATATGAAGCAAATGATTAGAAAGATTTTGCCTTTCATTAAATTTATATCTATTTGCTGCATAAATGATTATTATCCCCCACCGCTTTTATTTCTAAGTCTATTATTTTATTTGTTAAATGGTACCTTCAGAAAAAAAAGAAATACTTCAGAAATATTTATTTTGTTATTTTTAGCGCATTTTAAATAAAAGCTTTTTAATTTTTTTTATAATATTATTTTATTTGTTAAATGGTACCTTCAGAAAAAAAAGCAATATTTCAGAAATATTTATTTTGTTATTTTTAGTGCATTTTAAATAGAAGCTTTTTTTTTTAAGTTTTTTTTTATAATATTATTTTATTTGTTAAATGGTACCTTCAGAAAAAAAGTAATACTTCAGCAATATTTATTTTGTTATTTTTAGTGCATTTTAAATAAAAGCTTTTTTTAAAGTGTTTTTATAATTAATTATTATTAACCAAGTGAAGCCAACCAACATGTAAGCCTTTCAAGCTGTTGGCCGTGGTGCAGGCTGTTTCTGAACGAATAAAAACAAATTTAAGGCCAAAAGTGCGTGAGAACGACAAACATTTTTTTTTTTAGACTTTTAAAACACCTTTATTTTATTTATTGTTATATAGATCATTCCCTATCGTCACCCAGTGTCACCAAGGACGAGGTGTCGTGTCTTGTCAAGCACCATAACTCTAGGCTGGATGTCCGTGGTAGAATTATTCTGCTTACGTAACAACCCACATTAATTTTTTTTATTTCTTTGTTTTTCCCAAACCGTTTCCTACAAAGTATAAACGGCAAAACCACCCTCGAGGTTACCTTATTCCATTAAAAGGTTTTCAAATTTCACTTTCTCTCATGTCTGTTCATATATTCAATAGACTTCCAGATCACCTACAAGTCCTCAAATTTGCACCCTTGCTCATCCACGATGACAATACAATTGCATACAATTCCATACTTCCAGGCCGTCTGGAAGTGTTTTCAGTAGAAGAGATCTAACCTCAAAGGTTTGAAGTGTAATTGTCATCGTGAGTAAGCAAGTAGAAATAATAGCTATAGAAACCTAACAGAGAGCACAATTGCTTCCGACTTGACAATGTCTTGTGCAAATATGAACAATCACGTGCCTTGTATAGAACGATCATACCAACTTGGAAATTTTAGCCCATTTTCTCCAAGAAAGCATCTAAGGATCCGTTTATCACAAGAAAAAAAAAAGAAAACAGCAAAAACCTCAAAGACTTACGACTTTCTTAGTTTTACTCATGAGTGTATCATCAATAAGCCCACAAAAATGTCGCGGTGTGTGGAAGTGACATATCTGGCGACAACAGGAGATGTCGACACAAGTGACGCAAAACTTGCGATATCCCTCTCCTCATCCCCTTTTTATTTTCTTTCTTTAACGCTCTCCTCGTCGAATGCAATTACGAAGACATTACCATATACACTCGTGGGCAAAACTTAAGGAAGTTGTACCTTTCAGCATGTTTACCGTTGTTCAGACAATAACTATGAAAGATATCACAGGGACCTTTATTGTAGACACACGAGATAACCAATATAGACTCATGGACAAAACTTGAAGAATTTTTACCTTTCAGCATGTTTACCGTTGTTCAGACAATAACTCTGAAAGATATTACAGGGACCTTATTCAAGACACACGAGATAACCAAGTGTAAACAGCCTCTATCTCCCTAAATAATATAGACGACCGGCGACATAAAATATTTCCTGAAGTTTTGCCCATGAAAGAATTTATATAAAAAAACTTGGAAAGTGATAAATACAAGTAGACTTGTAAGTAGAAGTAATCTCTCTTATTTGGAGTATGTTTATCTCAGTTAATGTGTGGAACTGAAAGCGGTCATTGACACCCGACACTGAGATCTTTGGATCAAATTTGTACAGTTCTGCATAGACGGGAGTCCACAGGTCAATTTCTCGCCACGCTGTCAATGCTCTCAGACATTTCGCCGAACGATGGATTCTTCCCGTTCTTGTCTAACATCCGATTGTGGCCACTGAGTTCATCAATAAAGTCCGGTTATAAAGCTTGGTCCCAGTCACTCCCAATATGGCAACGTTAGGGAGATTGGTGTGGATATAAACATAGTGTTACGGGTATTGTTGATCCAGAAAATAAAACAGTTACAACGTCTGTTAACAGATGGCGCGCTTCAAGACTTTAGCTTCAGGTGCGAGTCACACGACGGCTGCGTTCGAGTAACTGTTGTTGTTGGGAAGCTGGAAGTGATAGAACGTGGTTGGATCCAAGTGCTGCAGAGGGGAGACAACATGGCTGGTGTTCAACAGCGGAAAAAGCGGTGTTGGAATACATTAATCTATCATCATTGTATGACCGCGAGATATGCAAATTAGACTAATATAATTTGCATATTCCAGGGTCGGGGCTAACAATCGCCTCTCTATATCGCGGCGATAGCGTGGACACGTATGCGTAACAAACGGAGAATATGCAAATTATCCCGATAATCGATTTGCATATCCCGGGTCGAAACTGCCGACAATGACAACTTCGAACCTTTGTCAGGGCAAGGTTTCATCCGAATAGCATATTGCGTAATATGGGAGACAATATATCCTATATACCTAGATACTTAATTTTATTATCACTACACACACAATAGATGTGAATCTACTGGGTATTAATAAAAACAATGCAACGAGGTTTCTTCAAATTGTTTCTTTTCATTTTAGTAATGCGTTCTCAAGCTTTTTCGGCCAATTTCGCCCTCCTACAGGAGTACAGAACGAACAATAATGATTTGTTTATGATCGTTAATTGTACTCCTATGAAATGAAACATCTCCAGAAACCTCGTTGCATTATTTAAGAACCATTATGAATCATAATAATCATTTATCCGCGGGTGTCAGAATGCGGAGTACCAGAGGTTCGCTGTCTTCCGGAAGGAGATGTGGCGGCTGGCGACGTCGTTCGCCTGGAAGAACCTGACGGACCCGCTGGTCAGACGGCAGTTCCAGAAGTTGGTGGTGCTGGACGACGGCTTTTTGACAGAGGACGAACACGCCGAGTTCTTCAGGATCGCAGCCGAAATGGAGGACATCTATAGCCAGGCAAAGGTGGACAACCTCAGCCTCGACCCAGGTAGGAATGTCACTCTACTGACAGCTCTTCTCCAATTTGATCTGTTAGCGGCCATCACTCTCATCTAGTGACTTTCCTGTAGCTTCTTTGACCCCTTCCAGCCAGCTTATTACAACTATTCTTCCTTCAATTTTTAACAACCTATATTCATGGACAAAACTTATGCAAGTAGAAATTCTTTGCTATCGCCGATCGTCTTTTTTTTTAAGGACACAGTGGCAGTTCACACTTGGATATCTGTGTGTCTTCAATAAAGTTCACTGTAATATCTTTCATAGTTTTTGTCTGAATCCCGATATACATGCTAGAAAGTACAACTTCCTTTAGTTTTCATATTGAGTTGTATTTTCCAATCCATTTTTATCACTTGGTGTCCAGAATAGGTTTGTTTGACCAGTCGGGATTCTAGGAATCTACCAGGTTAAGATTTTTGTTAAGATTGAAATATTTGTCCCATTAGCAATCCCTGAGTAACTTTCTCCATGTCTACATTTCAATTTATTCCATTATTTCTTCTAAGAGTCCATCTCTTACAACCATAAGTGACCACAGGGAACACCAATGCCTATATAAAAAACTTCTTTTGAGAGAACTGCCTTTATCTTTCGTAATCTTGTCTAATTTGAGGTTTGCCTCCTGCCGAGTGTTGTATCTCCCTGTTGTACTTCTCCCCAGCCATCCATCCTATACATTTGCACACATTAATTCTCTTCTCGGCAGATCTCACCAGGATCTTCGCCTCGTCCCGCAACGCCGAGGATCTCGAGAAGTACTGGGTAGGCTGGCGCGACGCCACGGGCAAGAAGATCAGGAGCCAGTACGTCAAGTTTGTGGAGCTGAGCAACGAGGTAGCCCGAGCCAACGGTAAGTCGGGGGATTGTCCCACCTCGCTGACACTGACTGGACCCTCCGGGCGCAGGCTTCAACGACAGGGGCGAACAGTGGCGCGAGCCCTACGAGTCTCTCACCTTCGAGGACGACATGGCCGAACAGTGGGAGATACTTCGGCCGTTCTACCTCGAGATGCACGCCTACGTCCGCATGAAGCTGGTGAAGCTCTACGGCGAGGAGGTCGTCAAGCCAGACGGCCCCATACCGGCCCACCTGCTAGGTACTGCAAGGACATTTGGGCACTCGCTGTGATTGTGCGCATTACCTAATCTCACGTGAAAGAAATGCTTGTTTTTAGAAATATCTTTAAATCCAACCTTCCCTTTACACTTGAATCCCAGTTTTTAAAAATATTATAGTTGCCAAGAATCATGAAAATTTCTCTTATAGAATTGTAAATAGTTATAAAACGAAGAGAAAATCATCGATACTATATATAGCGTTATTTTCTCTCTCTCAATATGTTGTACCCGTCGAAGGGCGTGAAGCCCGAAAGCTTGTAGCCCATGTATATTAAAATAAAAAAAAATTCTCTTCGTTTTATAACTATTTATTATAGTTGCCAACTTGGTGAAATATTGTCACTCTCAGCACCTAGTTGCAGAGTAAAGTTGTTCTATAAGCAGTGCTGTCCTCTTACTGGGATATAAGTGACTAGTAAAAATGGAATTAAGCAGACAAATTTGTGGTCACAAACCTTCAGACAAAAAGAAAACATTACAAAGCGTTATCTCATTCAAAAAGCATAAAATGGGGAAATACAATTTCCCGCAGTACTGTCAGAACTCTTAACATGATGTATTAGCGCGCCATCTGTTATCAGAAATTTAAACTATTATTGACGCTAATGAACTGGTGAAACCACTGGAAGGGTTCGCCACTGATGAGTCAGGCCCTCCCATCAATTTATCATTGGCAGAAAGGGAATGGGGCAGTAGAGAATTGTTTAATTTAAAAGAATCATACGCGTCTGAGGTTATTATAATTTCTTATACTCCATTTTTTGAGTGGTTAGTTTGGCGACAATTATCCAGGATGTAAGGGGGCGACACAGCAGGTGTCGGGGCCAAGCCAACTCCAGATTGCCGGGGTGTACTCTCAGCTGTCCCTTGGAATTGTCATTGCTGCCTAGGATCCCACCTCCTGAGTGTGTCAATGGTGCAGGCAACATGTGGGGAGAGAACTGGAACCACCTCCAGGACATCACGCGGCCCTTCCCCGACAAACAGGACGTTGACATCACGCCGGAGATGGTCAGAAGGGTGAGTTCGCTAGGGAAAACTTTCAATCGCCAAATGTAGGCCGTAGGGCGCTGACCTGGAATTCCACTTGTTCACGCCCAGATTGTACTAACACAGAATGACATTTCTCCGTGACGGGCCCTCAGGCAGATCCCCTAATGCGGCCCACCAATAGGTTCCAAACCCAGAGGCTGTAGCCACACAGCTCGAGCTAAACACACACGGATGTAAACTTCCGAGGACCCGTCTCTCGACCACCGGCTGCGTATGGAAACTGCCAGAGCAAGGACGTTTGGGCTCTTGCTGGCGAGAAGTGAGCGCAACACTAAATCTTGCGTTAAAAAATGCGATTTTTCAGAAATATTTTTGAATCCAGTCCTCCCTTTCTACATACTTAAATTCCAGGTTTCAAAAGATAATAGTGGCCATCTTGTGGCGGGAACTCAACACCTAGTTGTAGAAAAAGTGTTCTTTAGGGAGAGATGCCCTCTTCCTGGAATATTGCTAACTAGTAAAAATGACAATGTCTGCGATAAAACAATTTTTTTGTAGAGAGATTTCCTTCAGAGGGAGTGACCTCTCTCTCTCATGGAAGTGGTTTTGCTGTATTTACACTCATGGACAGAACTTAAAAAAATTGTACCTTTCAGCATGTAATTATCGGCATTCAGAAAATATATTACAGTGACCTTTATTGACAGCACACGAGATAACCAAGTGTGAACAGCTTCTGTTTTCTTAAAAAAAAAGACAACTGGAGACATCAAAGACTTTCTACTTCCTTAAGTTTTGTTCATGAGTGTAAATATAGACATCCACACAAGGCCTTGTGTTCTGCCATTGAGAAAACACCATCTTGCCCATTGAAGAAAAAAAACCTTTGATAGGAGGACAATTAGCCCCACCTGCCAATATGGATTCTGGAAAAATTGACAAAAGATTTGTTCACAATGTCTTATTGGAAATACAATGGTTCAAGCGAAAACCACTCCTACAGATGGATAACAAAGAAAAATAGAGTGCTTCCTAAATAAGGATGTTTGCATGTTTCCCGTGGAGTTTTACACACGTTCGTGGGACATTTAGAAACAAATTTTTAAAATACGATCGCTATTTACACTCTTGTGTTTTCGCTAATAATGGGTCCCTTCTATGTACCAGGTGTAAGTCACAAACTGCAACTCCAAACTACATTGTTTACTGTATTGGCTCATTCATTGATGAATTCTACTCATCCCCACTACAGACGTCAGCAAGCTATACAGGCTCTTTGATGTCCTGCTATGTGGAGATAAGAAATACTTTTATTGAGGAATGCATTTTTTTACACTATTAGTGGAATTATAGGGAATAAATTGTGAGAGGAAAATGGTTGTTTTCTAAGGTATCGCTAATGTGTTGTACCCTGTCTGTCAGTGAGGGTACTGTGCAGAACCTGACAGCCATCCAGATGTTAAAGATTTCGGAGGACTTCTTCACGTCGCTGGGAATGAAAAGAATGACGCCCGAGTTCTGGCACTACTCAGTGCTGGAGAAGCCGAAGGTGGAGGCCATGGAGTGCAACACATTTGCCTGGACCATGTTCGCCGACGATGACTTCCGCTTGTTGCACTGCACCGTGCCCACGCAGGAGGACCTGGTGTTTGTGCACCACATGATGGGGAACATCCAGTACTTCCAGCATTACGCCAACCAGCCGTTTGCCCTCCAGTGGGGCGCCAACCCGAGCTTCCACGAGGCCATCGGAGAAGTCATGGAGCTGTCGGTCGTCACGCCCAAGCACCTCCACAAGATCGGCTTCCTAGACAAGGTGGAGAACGACACGGGTGAGTAGCGCTAGGGAGGCCTGCAGGATCGAGCAGCCAGGACTATATGCTGATTGTGCGCAGAGACCGAGATCAACTTCCTGATGTTCATGGCGCTGGAGAAGATCGCCTTCCTTCCGTTCAGCTACCTCATCGACCTGTGGCGCTGGGACGTCTTCCGCGGGAGCGTCAACAAACTCAACGACCGGTGGTGGCAGCTACGGCTGCAATACCAGGGGCTGTGTCCACCCGTGCGCCGCTCCGAGACCGACTTCGACCCTGGAGCGAAGAACCACGTGCCAGGCGACACCCCGCAAATCCGCCACTTCTTCAGTTACATCCTGCAGTTCCAGCTGCAAGAGGTGCTGTGTCGAGAGGCCGGCCACGTGGGCCCGCTGCACACCTGCGACATCTACGGCTCGCACGCGGCGGGCGACAAGCTGGCCGGGCTGCTGAGGCTGGGCAGCTCCATGCCGTGGCAGGATGCCCTGGCCAGGATGACCGGTGGTTCGGGCAAGCTGGACGCCAGGCCGCTGCTTAACTACTTCGCCCCGCTGCGGCGGCACATACGGGACAGCCTGGGCAATTCCACCGTCGGCTGGACCTCCGGCGACCACAACATCTGCCCCTAGACAGCCGTCGGCCAGGACACCAGCAACCACTCGGCCACGCGGCCTCTTTACGCGCATCTCCTCAAAATCAATAAATGGTTTGTTGTTAATTATCTGCATGGTTGTTTGTCTTGATCTCCGCGTGGGCCCGTTTGGCGGCCATCACCTTGGCTGTTGCAGTTTGTCCAAGTGGAACGTCGCCCTATCTGTGGGGAATGAAACTTGCCACAATTGAACTACCTCTCTGACAACACCTATTTACAGAGCAATATTGTTCTTTGGAGAGAGGTGTCCTCTTACGGAGAGTTAATATTTAGCACAAATGGTAGTTTTGACGAAAAAGGTGTCCTCTTATAGAGGTTCTGTTCTACTGGGAGTTAGGACAGAATGGCTGATCATCCAAACTGGCATCTTGGGTTACGTCAGTTTATAAAGGCAGTTGCTTATCATAGGTCACTCATGTCTCACATCCAATGTGTAAAACCGTTTGTTGACACTTACCATTAACGTAACAATCCCGTGTGTGACGGCAAGGAAGCTACAACTAACTCTCTCACATGAGGTAACCAGGACTCTTCGAGCCTACTGAAGTCACGGCTCCGACATGTCTAATGGTGGAGTTTATTTGATGTACTTGATTCTGTACAGAGGCAAATATTCCTGGAAGGATGGTGGCTGTTTGGTAGGCTGTGGTGGTGGACAGTTTCGTCTTCCTGGTGACAATGTCGTCTTTTGCTTTTTCTGCAGCATCGGGTTTGCCAAAGTCGTGACTGTTTGGATTGTAGAGGTGGTTTGAACAAAAGGTTAAAATAACACAGGTCTTCTGTGGTACCTTCAGTTTGTCTTCAGTGGACCTGCAACACATCAGTGGTATTGTCACGTAGGAAATCAGGAATGACAAACTTAAGGATGACGCGGCAATTTATATATTTACCTGCAGGTTCCTGGAACCACCATGTACACAAGTAACCCTCCTTCTGTTTACAAGGTCAGTGAATGTTCAGTTACTGAGGTGGGCAGGTTTATTTCTTGGGATTTTTTAAGGGATTCGTTACAAAACCACTTTATTAGGAACCGCTCAACAAAAACAACCTGGTTTATGATAATTGCAACAATGGATAATATGTGAAGGTTATTCACATAATAAACAAAATGTAAACCGGTGATTCGATTTCGGTTCATGACTGTCGGGAATCGAGGATGTTACCCATTCGTTCACCGTCTTCTTATATTTTTCCAGGGATTCTTTGGATTAGGTTGATGTTAGCATTTATAAAATATAAGAGTGTAAATGAGGGAAGGTTTATTTATTTCGTCTCAGTTTCCAGGTGTTAGATTCGAGTCAGCTCGTCCTGTGTACTTACATATGCAAAGTTGGTTATTTTATGAACTCTGTCGATTAATATATGTAAATATTCTGGGTTTTAAGATATATATATATAGTACAAACACAGCCACATCAACCAATGGTTTATTAAACTCCCGACGTTACAGTGACTGGCTCTCATTCTCTAATCATTCCAATGAAGAGAGTGACAGTAAGTCACTGAAACGTCAGGAGTTAAATAAATCATTGGTTGATATAGCCGTTGTTTGTTCTGAATCAACTTCCAACCAAAAAAAATGATGATCTTCGGATTTAAGTTTTAATTTGTTTGTTGTTTTGTTTGTTTCCTCAGTAATAATCGCAAATATATCAATATTGGGCCTGATTGATTGATAAATCTATATATATATATATATATATAAATGAATGTCTGTCTGTGTGTGTGTACTCTATAGATTCAAAAACCATACATCCACTCGCCGTGAAATTTTCGGATATATTTAGGTATAAAACAACACTTAAAGTTGCACCGCATAAGTTTCTTTTCTGTGATAAATCAATATTTATTTCAAAGAGAAATATTTAATATTTCCAACTTTTTTGGATGAAGTATGAAAGGGTGAAAATATGAAGAGTAATGGCGAATGGAAAAATAAAAGTGTCCAGGGGCGGGAATCGAACCCACAACCTTCCGCTTACCGGGCAGATGCCATGTCCACTAGGCTACCCTGGACGCATTCTTCTGTTCGTAAATAATACCTTAAGTAACTTATAATACATTATAAAGGACTGTGGCGTGTGATTATAAAACAACACTTAAAGTTGCACCTCATAAGTTTCTTTTCTGTGAAAAATCAATATTTATTTCGAAGAGAAATATTTAATATTTCTAACTTTTTGGATGAAGTATGAAAGGGTTAAAATATGAAGAGTAATGGCGAACGGAAAAAAAAGTGTCCAGGGGGCGCATTCCTTTATAATGTATTATAAGTTACTTTAAGTATTATTTACGAACGGAAGAATACGTCCAGGGTAGCCTAGTGGACATGGCATCTGCCCGGTAAGCGGAAGGTTGTGGGTTCGATTCCCGCCCCTGGACACTTTTATTTTTCCGTTCATTATTACTCTTCATATTTTCACCCCTTCATACTTCATCCAAAAAAGTTAGAAATATTAAATATTTCTCTTTGAAATAAATATTGATTTTTCACAGAAAATAAACTTATGCGGTGCAACTTTAAGTGTTGTTTTATAATCATACCCCACAGTCCTTTATAATGTATTATTAGGTATATCCCCGGAGAAGTTTTTGAAAAATAATTTCTTGAATATCTCGAATATCCTTAGAGTTATTTGCAGATTTGTAGCTTTAACTCGCAAGCAGAGCCACCTTTCGACGAAGATAGGCTTAGGTCTGCCCCACCCCCTGTCGAGAGAATGTAATCGTCCTGCCGCCGGCCGGATGGACAATCCAAGTACCCACCGACCAATCAGAGGTGTCAAGGGGTCCTGGCGTGCGGGGGCAGAGTAGGTGACACAGCTGTGCCAAGTAGACAAGAAAAAAGCCTCGCGGGGGCTTGCCCAAGATGACCTCCGGGAACTTCGTCCATCTTTCATAAACGACCATGATTTTATTCAACTTATCGAGTATTTTTCAAGGGTCTGGGAAAAAATGTTCACTAGATAAAACAATGATTTTGTAATATAGAAAATTAGGAAAGACAAAATTCAGGATGACACGGCACAAAGGGACCGGGAAAAATGTTCACTTTATCGAGAGATTCAAATTTACGAGTTTCAAATTATTAAAAAATATATATATTTTTATATAAGTTTATAGAGAATTGTTTTAACAAATGTTCGTTAGACAAACCTTTACTCGGGTAAAACCCGGGCGAAGAAAAGAAATGATGATCTTCGAATTTAAGTTTTAATTTGTTTGTTGTTTTGTTTGTTTCCTCAGTAATAGTCGCAAATATTTCAATATATCGCGCCTGGTTCATTAATAAATAATAATAATAAATAAACATGGCGAGTAGGTGGCGTAGATCTTGCAGCTGTTGGAGCTCCTAACTAAGTGTCAGGAAATCGGGGGATGATGTCTTCTTTGTTTTGTAGAGTATCTTGTACAGTTGGGTTAGATTGTAGCTGAATTAATATTTTCTTAACGGAAATTTGGTACATCTCTTCTAGATCGGGTTAGTTTGAGGGAAGTTTGAAGAATAGAAAAATATAAAATTCATCAGTTCATAGAACAATATTGTCACTGAATAATTATTTTAAATATTCTGTTGTATATAATCATAAATATTTGCATAGTTATCACCCCTCACCATGCTTGTATATTATTACTTTTAAATAAAATTTAGAAATAGTTTGCATTATCTATCTATATATTAATAAAATGCAAATTTCATAAGTGGTGTTCTTAAAAACTTTCGTTACAATGCATCAATTTCGACCAAATTTTCAACATCATGTAAAACGAGATGGAGCAGGTTTTGCTTAACATCAAAATATTTTTCCTAACTTTAACATGCGTAACTTCGCTGTTTTCGATTAAATACAAAAAAATCAACAGAGTTAATTTTATTTATATATAAATACAAAAAAATAATTAAGCAATTCATTCAACTCACTCTAAAAAAATATTCAAAACAAGCAATTTTAAGATAACACCATATGTAAAACAGTCGGCCAAGAAAACAACAACGATATTACATCTTTCTCACATATTCACACACAATCTTGATTAATAATTAAAACAAATCTTTAACATTGTTTATTTTACTTCATAATATATAATATTCGTCAGGTAAACTTTCACTCGGATAAAACCCGGGCGAAGCCGGGTACACATCCGCTAGTATAAATATAAAATTTAATGTATGTCTGTCTGTGTGTACTCTATAGATTCAAAAACCATACATCCAATCGCCGTTAAATTTTGGGATATTATTAGGTATATCCTAGGCAAGGTTTTTGAAAAATAATTTCTTGAATATCTTGAATATCCTTAGAGTTATTTGCAGATTTGTATATTTAACTCGCAAGCAGCGCCCCCATTGCGACTATGATAACAAGTTTTTTTATCTATAAGTTTTATTATCACTAAGTTTATTATCTTAAAAATTATTTATCAAAAGTAAGATTTTCTACATATTAATTGCGCACAAGTCAAAGTTAGTTATCGAGTATTTTCCAAGGGACCGGGAAATAATGTTCACTGGATAATACGATGATTTTGTAATGTAGAAAATTAGGATAGACAAAATTCAGGATGACACGGCAATTTATTTGAGACAAGATGAGATAAGGAACCGGGAAAAAATGTTCACTTTATCGAGAGATTGAAATTTACGAGTTTCAAATTATCAAAATATATCTTTTTTTTTTTATAAGTTTATAGAGAATTGTTTTAACAAATGTTCGTTAGACAAACCTTCACTCGGGTAAAACCCGGGCGAAGCCGGGTACGTCCGCTAGTAATCAATATTTTTTTTACTTAAACTTTTGTTATACTCGTTATCACTACCGTGACAACTGGTGGAGAAGCTGGATTATCCCCTCGCCACCCAAGCCGTTAGAAGAAGCTGAAGACTAGAAGGGTTATAACCTCAAGAGAACATTGCTATGGTAAAGCAAGAGACACAGACAAAAATGGGTGAGTACCACTTTCAACCTTTAAGAAACCCTTCTATTTTTATGGGAGAACACAACCAGAATCCAGAAAAATGGTTGAAAGAATACCATCGCGTCGCTCGTTACAACTGCTGGGATGATTCAATGTGCCTCGCAAATGATTTTTTTTCCTCCAAGGAACAGCGCACAGATGGTACGAATATGTCTAAGAGAAAATTAATTCATGGGATATTTTTGTGAAAATATTTTCTCAGAATTTCGGACATCATGTCGCTCAAAAAGATCAGCTGGCTGAGAAACTCAAAACTCGAGCTCAAGGGAAGGAGGAGACCAGTGATTCGTACATTCAAGATGTTTTCCATTTGTGCCGAGAAGTGAATCCGGCTATGATGGAAAATGAAATAGTTGCACACTTGACGAAGGGAATATCGGAGGAGATATATCAGTCAATCATCATTTTAGACATTGCAACTATCGATGAGTTCATCAAATGGTCTCGAAAAATCGAGGCTTCACATAAACAACGTGTAAATAAACGTGTAGTATTCGACAGACTACCAAATGTTGCCGCCATCGATTCAGCAGACTCTGAATCAATGGAAGACTTACTCGACGCATCGTGCGTGAAGTTCATCGCGCACTAAATCCGGAGTCAACTACCCCTGAACCATCTTTTCTGAAAGAAATTATCCGAGAAGAGATTGAAAAAGTCCTCAAAAAAGATAATAAAGTCACGTGGATCTCTGACCAACAGGATGCTTGTGATTCCTTGAAAAAAGCATTGATGTCTAAACTTGTTCTTGCCTATTTCGAAGAAGAACTGCCAACCGAGCTTCATTCTGACGCCAGCGAATATGGAATTGGAGCTGTCCTCGTACAGATCAACGATGGGAAAGAGCGGCCAGTTGGTTATGCTTCAAGACCTTTATCTAAGGCGGAGAAGAATTACTCATCAACGGAAAGAGAATGCTTTGCCGCATTATGGGCCATCAATAAATTTCGATCGTACCTTTTTGGTCGTGAGTTTGTCATTGTCATTGACCACCACGCTCTTTGATGGTTATCTAACCTGAAGAATCCGTAAGGAAGGCTAGAAAGATGGACTTCACAACTCCAAGAATACAATGTGATGGTTTGTATTTGTATAAAAGAAACATTCGCGCTTTTGAATCCTTTTATTTTATATGCATAGATGGCGCGTTATTGCTTTGTGTTAATGTGATGGTTGTTTATGAAAGTAGACGCAAACACCAAGATGCCGACTGTTTTTCTCGAAATCCTCTCCAACTTGAATCGGAAGAAACATACAATGATAAGGATGATGATATACCCTCAATATCTGCTCTGATGTGCTTCGAGGCTGAACAAAGAAAAGGCCCTCAAATTAATAAATTGATAGAGGAAACAGAAAGATTTGGTGCTGAATCGAAAGGATATGAAATGTTAAAAGGACCTTATGCAAAAAGTTTTTCGACCCCCTGGGAAACCAGCACCTTTTAGTTATCCCCAAGCACTTACGATTAGAACTACTGAAAAGTTTACATGACTCTCTCACAGCAGGTCATCTTGGATTTTCGAAGACATATGATAGAGTTAAAAACAAATATTTCTGGCCAGGACTTCTCCGGGACATACGGAAGTATGACGCTCATTGTAAAGAGTGCCAAAGAAAAAAACAATCAACTCAAAAGCCACCCGCACTACTTACGGCCATACCTCCTGCAACCTCCCCTTTTCACAGAGTTGAAATGGACCTCTTTGGAATATTTCCCAAGTCTGATACTGGTAATAAGTGGATCATAGTCTGTACAGACTATTTACCCCATTTGCTATTACCAAGGCCTTATCCACAGGAGAAGCAAAAGAAGTTGTCAAGTTCTTTATGGAAGATGTTGTCCTCAAACACGGAGCCCCCAGAGAAATCATTACGGACCGTGGGCGGGTATTTCAATCAAAGATGTTAAAGGAACTTACTAACTAGTGCTCTTCCATACACAGGTTTACAACAGCCTATCATCCCCAGACGAATGGATTAACAGAAAGACTTAATAAAACATTGGCTAACATGCTGGCAATGTATGTGGGCGTCGATTAAAGTGACTGGGACGTATTCCTGCCCTAAGTGACCTGGGCCTACAACCTCACAAAACAAGATACGACAGCTTTTACCCCTTTTAAACTGATCCATGGACGCGAAGCCGAAACGACTGTGGACATTCTTTTCCCAAATCCGCATGAAGACCTCCAAGAGGAATACAGTCAGAAGATTGCCTCGCGAGTCGAAGAGACTAGGCAGCTAGCAAGATTAGAAACCTTGAAAGCCCAAGAAAAGGACAAGGCCAGATATGATTCAAAGCACGAGGCAATAGATTGAAACGTCGTTGACCTGGTATGGATTTTTATCCCGTTTGAAAGGTGGGACTATTAGAAAAACTGATGAAAAGGTACTTCGGGCCATACAGGGTTACTCGGAAACTCTCTGACGTGACCTTCGAAGTTGAAGCTGTGGACCAACCAACCACCAAACAAGAGACCTGGTCCATGTACTGATAATGAAACCCTACCATGAACCTGAGGACCAAGCTGATCTGTTCAAATGGTAATTACAGCGGGGCGCTGTTCATCTAGGAAGGGGGCAATGTCACTGAATAATTATTTTTAAAATTCTGTGGTATATCGTCATAAATTTTGCATATTCATCACCCCTTACCATGCTTGTATATTATTACTTGTAAATAAAATTTAGAAATAGTTTGCATTCTAACCAATAAATTATTTTTACTTAAACTTTTGTTATACTCGTTATCACTACCGTGACAATATTCTGCTACAATTTATGGATTGTCTCCATTTTAATTGTTTGGGTTTCTAGTGGGTGTACCAAAGATAAACACAATATATGATTTTCAAAATGGCGCTAGGACAGAACTGTCGGCTGCTTTAACGGAAGATTTGTGGACCCTCATATCACCAAGATAGAGAAAATATGCAAATTATCCCGTTAATCTATTTGCATATCCCGGGGTCGAAACTGGCGACAATGACAACTTCGGACCTATGTCGGGGCAAGGTTTCATCTGAATAGCGTATTGCGTAATATGGGAGAGAATATATCCTATATACCTGGATACTTAATTTTATTATCACTACACACACAATAGATGTGAATCTACTGGGTATTAATCAGAACAAGGCAACGAGGTTTCTTCAAAGTGTTTATTTTCATTTTAGTAATACGTTCTCAAGCTTTTTCGGCCATTTTCGCCCTCCTACTGGAGTACAGAACGAACAATAATGAGTTGTTTATCATCGTTCATTGTACTCCTATGAAATGAAACACATCTCCAGAAACTTTGTTGCATTATTCAATTATCATTATGATTCATTATAATTATTTTCCCGCGGGTGTCAGATTGCGGAGTACCAGAGGTTCGCCGTCTTCCAGAAGGAGGTGTGGCGGCAGGCGACGTCGTTCGCCTGGAAGAACCTGACGGACCCGCTTGTCAGACGGCAGTTCCAGAAGTTGGCGGTGCTGTGTGTGGACGACGACTTTTTGCCAAAGGAAGAGCACTCCGAGTTCTTCAGGATCGCAGCCGAAATGGAGGACATCTATAGCCAGGCAAAGGTGGACAACCTCAGCCTCGAACCAGGTAGAACTGACACTATACTGACAGCTCTTCTTTAATTTGATCTCTTAGTGGCCATCACTCTCATCTAGTGACTTTCCTGTAGCTTCCTTGACCCCTTCCAGCCAGCTTATTGCAACTCTTCTTTCTCCATTTTTCACAACATATATTCATGGACAAAACTTATAGAAGTAGAAATTCTTTGCTATCGCCGGTCGTCTTTTTTTTCAAGGAGACAGTGGCAGTTCACACTTGGATATCACGTGTGTATTCAATAAAGGTCACTGTAATATCTTTCATAGTTATTGTCTGAATCCTGATATACATGCTCAAAAGTACAACTTCCTTAAGTTTTCATATTGAGTTGTATTTTCCAATCCATTTTTATCACTTAGTGTCCAAAATAGGCTTGTTCGACCAGTCGGGATTCTAGGAATCTACCAGGATAGGTTTTCCGTTGAGATTGAAATATTTGTCCCTTTAGCAATCCCAGAGTAACTTTCTCCATGTCTACATTTCAATTTATTCCATTATTTCTTCTAAGAGTCCATCTCTTACATCCATAAGTGACCACAGGGAGAACACCAATGCCTATATAATAAACTTCTTTTGAGAGAACTGCCTTTATCTTTCGTAATCTTGTCTAATTTGAGGTTTGCCTTCCTGCCGAGTGTTGTATCTCCCTGTTGTACTTCTCCCCAGCCATCCATCCTATTCATTTGCACACACTCATTCTCTTCTCGGCAGATCTCACCAGGATCTTCGCCTCGTCCCGCAACGCCGAGGATCTCAAGAAGTACTGGGTAGGCTGGCGCGACGCCACGGGCAAGAAGATCAGGAGCCAGTACGCCAAGTTTGTGGAGCTGAGCAACGAGGTAGCACGAGCCAACGGTAAGTCGGGGGTTGTCCCACCTCGCTGACACTGACTGGACCCAACGGGCGCAGGCTTCAACGACAGGGGCGAACTGTGGTGCGAGCCCTACGAGTCTCTCACCTTCGAGGACGACATGGCTGAACAGTGGGAGATCCTTCGGCCGTCTACCTCGAGATGCACGCCTACGTCCGCATGAAGCTGGTGAAGCTCTACGGCGAGGAGGTCGTCAAGCCAGACGGCCCCATACCGGGCCACCTGCTAGGTACCGCAAGGACATTTGGGCACTCGCTGTGATTGTACGCATTACCTAATCTCAGGTGAAAGAAATGCTTGTTTTTAGAAATATCTTAAAAACCAACCTTCCCTTTACACTTGAATCCCAGTTTTTAAAATATTATAGTTGCCAACTTGGTGTGATATAGTCACTCTCAGCACCTAGTTGCAGAGTAAAGTTGTTTTATAAGGAGTGCTGTCCTCTTACTGGATATTAGTGACTAGTAAAAATGAGATTAAGCAGACAACTTTGTCGTCACAAACCTTCAGTCAAAAAAAAAAAAAAACATTGCAAAACGTTATCTCATTCAAAAAGCATAAAATGGGGAAATACAATTTCCCGCAGTACTGTCAGAACTCTTAACATGATGTATTAGCGCGCCATCTGTTATCAGAAATTTAAACTATTATTGACGCTAATGAACTGGTGAAACCACTGGAAGGGTTCGCCACTGATGAGTCAGGCCCTCCCATCAATTTATCATTGGCAGAAAGGGAGGGGGAGGGCAGTAGAGAATTGTTTAATTTAAAAGAATCATACGCGTCTGAGGTTATTACAATTTCTTATACTCCGCTTTTGAGTGTTTAGTTTGGCGACAATTATCCAGGATGTAAGGGGGCGACAGAGCAGGTGTCGGGGCCAAGCCAACTCCAGATTGCCGGGGTGTACTTTCAGCTGTCTCTTGGGATTGTCATTGCTGCCTAGGATCCCACCTCCTGAGTGTGTCAATGGTACAGGCAACGTGTGGGGACAGAGCTGGATCCACCTCCAGGACATTACGCAGCCCTTCCCGGACAAACAGGACGTGGACATCACGCCGGAGATGGTCAGAAGGGTGAGTTCGCTCGGGAAATCGACAAATGTGGGGCGCTAACCTGGAAATCCACTTGTCCACGCCCAGACTATACTAACACAGAATGACACTTTCCCGTGACGGGCCCTCAGACAGCCCCCCTAGTGTGGCCCACCAATAGGTTCCAAACCCAGAGTCTGCAGCCACACAGCTCGATCTAAATATGCATGCAGATGTAAACTTCCAGGACCCGTCTCTCGACCACCAGCTGCGTATGGAAACTGCCACAGCAAGGACGTTTGGGCTCTTGCTGGGGAGAAGTGAGCGCAAACCTAAATCTTGCGTTAAAGAAATGCGATTTTTTTAGGAATATCTTTGAATCCAGTCCTTCCTTTCTACATTCTTGAATTCCAGCTTTCAAAAGATTATAGTGGCCATCTTGTGGCGGAAACTCAACATCTAGTTGTAGAGAAAGTGTTCTTTAGGGAGAGATGTCCTCTTACTGGAATATTGCTAACTAGTAAAAATGACAATTACCGCGATAAAACACTTTTTTTGTGGAAAGGTTTCCCTTAGAGAGAGTGACCTCTCTCTCTCTCATGGAAGTTGTTCTGCTGTATTTACACTCAGGGACAGAACTTAAGGAAGTTGTACCTTTCAGCATGTATATCGGGATTCAGACAATAACTCTGAAATATATTGCAGTGACCTTTATTGACAACACACGAGATAACCAAGTGTGAACAGCTTCTGTTTTCTTAAAAAAAAAAGACAACTGGAGACATCAAAGACTTTCCACTTCCTTAAGTTTTGTTCATGAGTGTAAATATAGACATTCACACAAGGCCTTGTGTTCTGCCATTGAGAAAACACCATCTTGCCCTTTGAAGGAACAAAACCTTTGATAGGAGGACAATTAGCCCCACCTGCCAATATGGATTCTGGGAAAATTGACAAAAGATTTGTTCACCATGTGTTTATTGGAAATACAATGGGTCAAGCGAAAATCACTCCTACAGATGGATAAGAGTTGTTGTGTTGCTCTATAAATCCTATCTTTGTCCGGTATGTCCTTGAAATGGCCTCTATGTTTCATTGATGGGTTTGTTAAACCAAGAGTTTTATAGAAATAATGTCTCTATATACACACTCATGGACATATGATGTCTGACACCTTGATTAGAGATTTACACTCACGGACAAAAGAGTCAGAACTCTTACAACATTCCTGCTTCTCCATGTTCACCTTTGAGAACTGAGTTGTTTGGCTATACAGTAGAACTCTGGCATCCATGTTAGGAACGGACTCAATTATAGGCAAAGTCAGACTTTCACCAAAGTTTGCCTGGATCATGGTGCCATGATCAACGAAAGCTGCACCCCTACACCCCATTCTATGTCAGCTCAAGGAACATGAACTCATGGAATTCCTGTAAACTTTACACAAGGGGATAAGGAAGTTGTACCTTTAGCATGTATATATCGGGATTCAGACAATAACTCTGAAATATATAACAGTGACCTTTATTGAAGACATACGAGATAACCAAATGTGAACAAAATTGACTGTCTCCCTATAAAAAATAGTCGACTGGCGATATCGAAGACTTTCCACTTAAGTTTTGTCCATTAGTGTATACAGTCGAGTAAAAAAAATATTTCGAATTTAAGACCGAGGTTTCGAATCCAAGTTTTGGTAGGAATCCGAAATAACATTTCTGTGAGACTGAAATCATTTGCAAAGAATAACTTCCCAGTAGTTAAAAAAATACTGAGCGTGTCTTATATATATGACATTATAATTTGCAACTTTTCGAGCATGTAGCTTTTCTCCAGGCTGTTTACCGCCCTCTGACGAAACATCACTATCACCGACTCTGTCAGTACCAAGCCCAGATAAAAAAGGAGGAGGGGGAGCAATAACAAGCTTGCTAACAAACCTGGCCTCAGATAATAGTACCTTGTAAGGGCTCCAGGGATACAGGATGTACTCCATGTTAGGAGCGGCTGTATATGGTGTCTGTTCCTCATGTCATATTGGAGCTAAGTCAGTGGCCAGCTACTGAGTAGTGCTCCCAGTCTTAATGGCATTCTCCCAGTCATAATGGTTCTCAATACACCATCAACAATCTCTATGATTGTGTGGTATAAGAAGAAATATATATCACACTAGCCGAATGACCCAGGCAACGCCCGGGTTTTACCCGATTAAATGTTTTTATTCAAATACTATTTGTTACAATTATAAATTGGCGCCGTGGATGTCACACTTGTTAAACGTTCCGCTCCAAATTTGTTTCTGAGAAACGATATTTTTATAGAAAGATGTTCTGGCTTTTTTTTTCTGCTCAAATGAATGTTTTTTTTCTGTTAGAATTTTGTTCCTGCGTACAAAATAATGAACTGGTTTCACCCGTGGTCTCTGCTTTTTGGAATTTTTCCGATATTGTTAGTTTAGCTTTTAGTTGGTTAGTTTGTCAGGTTAGTTTGTTAGGTTAGTTTGTTGGGTTAGTTTATGTTAAGTTAGTTTGTTATGTTAGGTTAGTTTAGCTTATGTTAGTTTAGTTTCTTAGTTTAACTTATGTTAGGTTAGTTTAGATTAGGTTGATTTTGGTTAGGCTTAGTTTAAGTTAGTTATTTTAGAAATGAACCTATTTTTGTTTATTGCGAGTAGGGCAAGCGCGGCATAAAACAATATACAACGTGTTTTCACCCTCCGCAGAAATTTCAACAGAAAACTTTGTAAAGCTATAAGGATATAAAGGTTATGGAGTCACTCAATTTGTTCCTTTTCAGCACTACTTACATAAAAGAGGTCGAATTGTTCCTGCGGAGAAACTGAACAAACCACCTTATCTACGACTGACTGAACTTGGCAGAAGTAAGACATCGATTGTTCTCCCAGATCTAAATGGTTTATTTTTCTTACACCCTTATTCATATAAATTTTATGAATTCTATCGATTGATACATGTAAATATTTAATTCTGAGTTTAAATTTGTTTTTGTTTTTTCTCTGTAAGAGGCGCAAATACTTCAATATCGCCTCTTATTGATTTTAATAAATAATGATGAAGATATCGAAGTGTGAAGTTTATTCTGAATAGCTAAATTTTTAGTATTTGCGAGCAAACGATATATCTCACCGCTCGCAGACGATGACAGCGACGTGTGCGCAGGCGCACCAGTCGTGGCCCCAGCTCGGTGACGCCGGGCCGTCAGAACGGGGGTTGGCCCTGGAAAACGATGGTCTTCTGCTTGCTAGCTGTTTTGTCCCTGGTCGCGCTGGGCTCAGCCGAGCGCTACCTGCAGGGGACCAACTCCAACGAAACCGAGGCCATCGCCTTCCTGAACAGGTACAACATAGAGGCAAGGTCCCTATGTAGGATGGATGTCCTGGCGGTGTGGAAGTACATGATCAACAAGACGGAGTCCAACATGAACGCCATGGTGAGTACCATTCTGGAGGAAATGTAATTACATATTGTCAATAAATACACAGTCTATAATAGTTAGATATGTTTGCGCGCAACTAAGCCCTGGTATACAGGTTTTGTCTATATTTGCCAAAAATTGGTGTTGTGACTCATTCTTTATCATTACTAGTGAAGTTTCTTTTAATAGGGTGATGCCATTGTTCTGATGCACATTTAAAGGGAGAGGTGCTTTTTTTGGTACATATATATACAACTGAGTATAATGAATATGTACTTGGCGTCACCGCTGCAGAGACACCAAACATCTCGCGGTCTAAGAAGTAAACGTAGATTTCGTGCTGAGGTGATGGCGATTCTGCAATCTATAAAGTGTTCTCCTTTCTGGAACCTCTAGCGAACCGGTAAAATTTGCGTAGAAACTGCAACCTGAAAGCTTCACTAAGTATTAAAGAACTGGAGCAATTCCAAAGATTGTTCCCAGAAACACTGCCGGGTGGATCAATATACGTTAGGTTATGTTTCTTATAGTTCAATTAGGTTTCTGATAGATCAATTAGGTTTCTGATTGTTCAATTAGGTTTCTGATAGATCAATTAGGTTTCTGATAGTACAATTAGGTTTCTGATAGTCCAATTAGGTTTCTGATAGATCAATTAGGTTTCTGATAGTTCAATTAGGTTAAGTTTCTGATAGTTCAATTAGGTTTCTGATGGTCCAAATATGTTAGGTTTCTGATAGTTCAATTAGGTTTCTGGTAGTTCATTTAGCCTAGGTTTCTGATAGTTCAATTAGGTTTCTGGTAGTTCAATTAGCCTAGGTTTCTGATAGTTAAATTAGGTTTCTTATAGTTCAATTAGGTTAGGTTTTTGATAGCTCAATTATGTTAGGTTTTTGATAGTTATTTTAGGTTAGGTTTCTGATAGTTCAATTAGGTTTCTGAAAGTTCCATTGGGTTTCTGATAGTTGAATTAGGTTTCTGATAGTTCAATTACGTTTCTAATCGTTCAATTAGCCTAGGTTTCTGATGGCTTAATTAGGTTTCTGATAGTTCAATTAGTTTTCTGATAGTTAAATTAGGTTTCTGATGGTTCAATTAGCCTAGGTTTCTGATAGTTCAATTAGGTTAGGTTTCCGATAGTTCAATTAGGTTTCTGATATTTCAAATAGCCTAGGTCTGATAGTTTAATTAGCCTAGGTTTCTGGTAGTTTAATTAGGTAAGGTTTCTGATAACTCAATTAGTCTATTTCTAAACTAATAGACACTTCTGAAGGATGGATAAAATTGTATCTGACCGAAGAGTTGTCTATTATTTTAGAACTAAGAATGCCGGCAACCTCTATCTTCAAATAGGTTAGTTTTTAGCTTAGACCAGGCGTCGACAAACTACGAGCCACATGCAGCTCTTTGGATGTGAATCTGCGGCTCTTTATATAGTTCCATACGCAAATATTATTTATGCGTGTATTATTTATTGTTGGTAATTTTGTGGCTCTTTAAAACTTCGGAATTTTGTAAAGTGTAATTTTTGACTTTTCCCACTTAAAAATTTTCCGACCCTTGTATTGGACTTGTAAATCTATTTTTCCGCGTAGCCCAATCAGCTGCGTATATTTCGTGTCTAGGCATAGCCTTGGTAAATCTCCCAACACATGTTTTTAAATGATATTTTATTCGGACAGGTCTTAAATTGTCCGCGTTGCCAAGCTGATGGTTGAGAAGGGCAATCTTGCACTATGTCATTCGAGGCAAAATGTCTTCCACTCAGGACTTGTCATTCTTGTGGGGATAGCGGACACCTGGGGTGAAATAACGTAACTACGGTGTTTGGAAAATATGCTACAAAAGTGAAATTATACTGTGATCAGGTGGATAAATAAAAAAAAACATCTCCTGATTTTACAACTGAAAGTTACTGATAGCTTGCACCATCTATCGGAATAAATATCAACCATTCTCAATTTTTTAAATAAACTTTTCCAGAATATATTGGGGCAAACACCCATTTTTATTAACCAAGTAAAGCCAACCAACGTGTAAGCCTTTCAAGCTGTTGGTCTTGGTGCAAGCTGTTCCTGAACGACTAAAAACAAATTGGCCCTCGAGGGCTTCCTGAAAAATTGATTGAATCCAAGAAGTGGATTAAAGGCCAAAAGGGCGTGAGAACGACAAACTTTTTTTTTATTCTTGAAACACCTTGTTTTATTTATTGTTAGATCATTCCCTGTCGTCACCCAGTGTCACCAAGGACGAGGTTTTGTGTCTTGTCAAGTACCATAACTCTAGGCTGGATGTCGTTGTTGGGAAGCTGGAAGCGATAGAACTTGTTTGAATACAAGTGCTGCAGAGGGGAGATAACATGGCTGGTGTTCCAAGGCGGAAAAAGCGGTGTTGGAATACATTAATCTATCATCATTGTATGACTGCGAAATATGCAAATTAGACTAATATAATTTGCATATTCCAGGGTCGGGGCTCGCAGTCGCCTATCTATATCGCGGCGATATCGTGGACATGTATGCGTAACAAATGGAAAATATGCAAATTATCCCATTAATCGATTTGCATATCCCGGAGTCGAAACTGGCGACAATGACAACTTCGGATCTATGTCGGGGCAAGGTTTCATCTGAATAGCATATTGCGTAATATGGGAGACAATATATCCTATATACATGGATACTTAATTTTATTATCACTACACACACAATAGATGTGAATCATCTGGGTATTAATTAAAACAATGCAACGAGGTTTCTTCAAAGTGTTTGTTTTCATTTTAGTAATGCGTTCTCAAGAATTTTCGGCCATTTTCGCCCACCTACAGGATTACAGAACGAACAATAATGAGTTGTTTATGATCGTTCTTTGTACTCCTATGAAAAGAAACATCCCCATAAACCTCGGTGCATTATTTGATTATCATTATGAATAATTATAATCATTTATCCGCGGGTGTCAGAATGCGGAGGACCAGAGGAGAGCCGTCTTCAAGAAGGAGATCTGGCGGCAGGCGACGTCGTTCGCCTGGAAGAATCTGACGGACCCACTGCTCAGACGGCAATTCCAGAGGTTGGCGGTGCTGGGCGACGCCGTTTTGCCGGAGGATGAATACGCCGAGTTCCTCAGTATCGCAGCCGAAATGGAGGACATCTATAGCCAGGCCAAGGTGGACAACCTCAGCCTCGACCCAGGTAGGACTTTCACTCTACTGACAGCTCTTCTCCAATTGACCTTCTTTGTCCCTTCCTGCCAGCTTATTGCAACTCTTCTTCCTTCAATTTTTCACAACATATATTCATGGACAAAACTTATGGAAGTGAAAGTTCTTTGCTATAGCCAGGCGTCTATTTTTTTTTTTATTTTTAAGGAGACAGTGGCAGTTCAAACTTGGGTCTCGTGTGTCTTCAATAAAGGCCTCTGTTATATCTTTCAATGTTATTGTCTGAATCCCGATATACATGCTGTTGGAGTCAATTGTAAATATTCATTTATTCATTTATTTGCATTTTTTAAATTCATTTTGTTTTCATTAATTAATTTATTTTATTTAATCTGTGAAGTTTATTTTTATTATTTGCCACTGTTGGTGTTTTGTTGATATTTTTAATCTCCTACCATTATTGTTGTTGTAATCAAAGTCGTGGTAATAAACCTAATCTATTCTTTAAAGAGTTCATTCATTCATTAATTAACTAAAATCTAGTCTATTTCTTTACAAAGACTTTATTCATTCATTCAATAACTCAAGTCAAAATAAATACAAAGAATCAAATCTACAAAATCGAACATCTTTCTGGTCCCTCGAGCCGGATCCACGGATAATTGGGTAAGTGAAAAATTAAGTTATCTCGTGGTGAATAGAATCAAGCGAAATATAAATATTTTATACATAAAATAAGCTAAATCATGTCTAAAAAGGCGAATTCTGATATACCAATCTTTAAAATTTATGTTGAAGAATTCAATACCTATGCAAACCAGTTTGACGAAATTTGTCAACAGAGAAATTTACGTAGATTGAAACTTTATCATACAAATATTGCCGAATTATTTAAAACCATCAAAGAAACATATTATCAAATAGTTAGATCGAATGCTTTGGAAACCAGTGAAACTCTATTTAAAGAATACATAGATGTAAAGAATCGTTATGAAAATTTTGTATTTCAAATTGAGGAAATCTTGGACGTAGAGAACGTTTCTCAGCCAGTCAAATCGGAACAAAGTGCAATACCTAATGTTAAATTACCCAAATTTAATTTGCCTATATTTTCCGGTGAAATGTCTCAGTGGTTGAGTTTTAAGGACCTATTTTTGGTTACAATAGATAAAAATACGACTCTTTCAGATATACAAAAATTACAATATTTACATTCTTCCTTAAAAGGTGATGCAGCTCGTATAATAAAGGGTTTCCCGATCACTGAAAATAATTATAATCAAGCTTGGAAAACTTTGGTAGAAAGATATGATAATAAAAGAGAGATAATATTCTCTCAACTAGATAAAATATTTAAAATCAAATTATATAAGATCTCTACCTCGAAGGCTATATATGAGTTGTTGGATATCTGCAACGAATCTCTTAGAAATTTAGAGACAATAGGTTTGGAAAGAAATGAAATGGTAGACATTATGTTAATACATTTCTTACAAAAGAAGCTGGATACTCCAATCAGACAACAATGGGAATTGTCCTATGATAATCAAGAACTGCCCTCATATCAAAGGTTTATTTCCTTTTTGGCAAAACAAGCTCAATCTTTAATGAATACAATGAAGGACACTACCTCAAAGGAAAATTTGAATAAAAGAGTAAATACATACAACATCAATGTAGGTTTCAAAAATTGTCTACTATGTAAATTGAGGCATAAACTAAATCAATGTAATGAATTCAGACAAATGTCAATTCAAAATAGAATAGGTTATGTAAAACAGAACCAACTTGGTTCTAATTGTTTGCGTGGCAATCATTCTGTTGAGAATTGTAAAATCACAAATCGTTGTTTCCATTGCAATAGGAACCATCATACCTTGTTGCATGTGATTTCAAGTCCTCCAAGACAAAGGGAATCTTCTGGTGTCCAGTTTACCTCTCCCAAATCAGTACAACCATCGAATGTACCTTCAACAAGCACATCCTGCTGTTTGAGTGGAGCAGATGGTGCTATACAAATACTGTTATCTACAGCTATAATTCATATACAAGATGTAAATGGGGAAGATCAAATTTGTAGAGCTCTGTTAGATAATGGAAGTCAAAGAAGCCTTATCACTGAAAAGTGCGCGGCAAAACTAGGAATACCCATCAGACGTAAACGTATAGCAGTTGGAGGTTTGGGAGATCAAATTGTAGAATCTTCCCTAGGTGAGGTCTTTATCAGGTTTTCTTCTCATTTTGATCATCAATCGTTTGAGACTACAGCACTGGTTCTTACCAAGTTAACAAACAATATTCCTAGTTTTACGGTCAAGAAATTAAATTATTCACATATGAAGGGATTGATCCTGGCTGATCCTTCATATTTTAAATCGAGAGAAATAGATGTAATCTTGGGGTCAGATATAGTATTCAACCTCATTCAGGAAGGAAGGAGAAATGGAAATGAAAATGAGCCATCTGCTATCCATACAAAATTGGGATGGCTCGTATATGGTCCGACCTCAGTGAGTGAACGGCAGTCATTCAGAAATATGGCACATTTCTCTTATGAAGTGGAATCTGAAGATTTAATAAAAAGGTTCTGGGAATTGGAATCTATTCCTTCAGAAGAAATTCCTACAAAGGAAGAAAAGGATTGTGAAAGTCATTATTTAAAAAATGTAGTCAGGGATGAATCGGGAAGGTATATTGTAAGGCTTCCATTTAAGGAATCAGCTGAAAAATTAGGTCAGTCAAAATCCATCGCAATTCGCAGATTTCTTAATCTAGAGAAAAGGTTAGAACAAAATGAAAGTATATATGCTCAATATAAACAATTTATGAATGAATATATAAGATTAGGTCATATGCAGGCAAGTTGTTCTCTGCAGACTGAACCAAAGTATTACATTCCTCATCACTGTATTCTAAAGGCACAGCCAACTACGTTACGAGTGGTATTTGATGCATCCACCAAGACTACCACCCAAATATCATTGAATGATCTCCTTCATGTAGGTCCAAAACTTCAAAATAATATATTCAGCATCCTACTCAAGTTCCGCACGAACTCTGTTGCTTTAGTGGCCGACATTGAAAAGATGTTAAATATCAAACCATACTATGGAGAGATCGTAAAGATCTAGAATTGCAGGAGTATAACTTGTTGACAGTCACTTATGGCCTTGCATGTGCTCCTTACTTGGCAATTCGAACTCTACATCAGATTGCCCATGAGGTACAGGTTTCTAATCCAAGAATATCCAAGATTATTCGTGAGGATTTCAACGTGGATGACCTTCTGACTGGATGCCCCACAGTGGAGGACGCCAAGGGACTCATGCAACAATTGATTGCTGTATTGGGTTCTGGTGGATTCGTTCTGAGAAAATGGGTATCCAATGAAACTTCTATAATTGAAGACTTACCTTTATTATTGAGAGGAAAAGGTGAGGTGATGGAACTTAATAGAAAGGAATCAGGCGTGAACGTTCTTGGAATCCAATGGGATCCAAGTTATGATACCCTCAACATTTCTTGTAAATCTGGTCCAGCTGATATTAAATCAAAGAGACAAATTGTATCGGCTATAGCCAGAATTTATGACTCCTGTGGCTGGCTTTCCCCTACCACAGTTGTGCTAAAACCTTTCCTCCAAGAATTATGGAAATTGAAAATAGGCTGGGATGAAGATATACCTGCTTCTATTCAAAGAAAGTGGAATACTTTTGAAAGAGAAATGAAGCATTTTCAACAAATCAGTATTCCAAGATGTATATTCCACACACAAAGGAATTTATTAATTTCCAATATGCAGATGCATGGATTCTGTGATTCATCGGAGTTGGCTTATTCTGCTGTCTGTTATCTAAAAATAACTTATGAGAATGATCAAATTGAGACCATTCTTTTGACAGCAAAAACAAAAGTTGCTCCCATCAAGAAAATAACCATACCAAGACTTGAGCTTTGCGCAGCCTTGATGTTGGCGCAACTTCAATCGCAGACAACTCAAGCACTTCCCTTTAATATCGATGAACAATTCTATTGGACAGATTCAAAGATTGTTCTGGCGTGGATTACTTCTGAATCAAAGAAGTGGCAGATATTTGTGGCCAATCGGGTGGCAAAGATTCAAGATCTGACTGCAGCCCATTCATGGCAATATATATCAGGCAAGCAAAATCCAGCAGACCTTGCTACGAGAGGAATTTTGCCTTCCTGTTTGATCAATTCAAAATTATGGTGGCATGGACCCGTTTGGTTGACATTAGATGGTTCGGAAAATATTCCTTCATTCACTATAGACCCTTCTATGGGTTTAGAAGAGCGCAGTGTTATACTGCATGCTACAATAGCAGAACCATGCCCAGAGTTTTTGTCCAAATATTCTTCCTTCACCAAACCTTTAAGGGTCATGGCTTGGTGTAAAAGATTTATTAATATCACCAGAAAACAGCCAACTCAAAGACTCTCATTTCTAACATCCCAAGACTTAAAAGATTCTCTATTACAAATCGTCAAGATTATTCAGAGATGTGAATTCACCCCAGAAATCAATGCTTGCATAAAAAATATTCCTTTACCAAGAAAAAGCAAGCTTATTTCGCTTAACATTTTTATAGATTCTCAAGGAATTCTTAGAGTAGGCGGACGATTACGTCACTCGGATTTAGATATTGATCAGAAGCATCCTATGCTAATTCCTAAAGATCATTTTGTAACCAAATTAATTGTAATGCACTATCACATAAACAATCTTCATTCTGGAACTCAATTAACTTTATCTTTGATTCGAAATAAATTTTGGATTCCTTCTGGAAGAAACTTAATCAAAAGAGTCTTAAATCAATGTCTCGTATGCCTGAAGAGTAAATCTAAGGCTATTCATCAGATAATGGGAGACTTACCAAAAAATAGACTTCTTACAGGTAGACCATTTGAAAAGATTGGTATTGATTTGGCCGGTCCCATTCAAGCTAAACCTATGTTGAAACGAAGCAAAGTTATTTTCAAATTCTACATAGTCCTATTCGTTTGCTTCACCACCAAAGCCATTCACTTAGAAATTTCATCAGATTTGACTGCGGAAACCTTTCTTGCAGCATTGAAAAGATTCATCTCTAGAAGAGGAAGACCAACTGATATATACTCAGACAATGCAACTAATTTTAAAGGTGCAAGCAACATTTTGAAAGAACGATGGAAGTTGTTCAATACGGCTAATATTCAAGATTTTTCAGCCATAGAATCCATTAATTGGCATTTCATTCCTCCGTCGGCACCTAACTTTGGTGGATTATGGGAAGCTGGCATTAAATCAGTTAAAACCATCTTATCTAAAACGATTAAATCTAGGTTGTTGAATTACGAGGAGTTACTGACCTTATTGGCTCAAATTGAAGCCTGTCTTAACTCCAGACCATTAACCTTTGTTAGCAATGATCCAAATGACCTAACAGCGCTAACACCAGGACATTTTCTTATAGGAAATGCAATACGACATGATGCAGATTCTGATCACTCTACTTTGAATCTTCGCTCCAGATGGAGTCTGATTCAACCTCAGAGAGACTACTTCTGGAACCGTTGGAGCTGTGAATATCTACATCAACTCCAAGAAAGAAGGAAGTGGAGGACTTCACATCCGGATGTCAACATTGGAGATTTGGTTATGTTGAAGGAACAAAACAAACCACTACAATGGAAACTGGCGAGAATTGTCCAGATATTCCCAGGAGAAGATGATCATGTCAGAGTGGTGCTTCTTCGTACCCCTAAAGGCCTTCTGAAGAGACCAATAACCAAGATATGTCCTCTGCCTTACAAGGAGTGAGCTCTTGAACTGAAATATAGTTCAAGGTTGTGGGGGAGTATGTTGGAGTCAATTGTAAATATTCATTTATTCATTTATTTGCATTTTTAAAATTCATTTTGTTTTCATTAATTAATTTATTTTATTTAATCTGTGAAGTTTATTTTTATTATTTGGCACTGTTGGTGTTTTGTTGATATTTTTAATCTCCTACCATTATTGTTGTTGTAATCAAAGTCGTGGTAATAAACCTAAATTATTCTTTAAAGAGTTCATTCATTCATTAATTAACTAAAATCTAGTCTATTTCTTTACAAAGACTTTATTCATTCATTCAATAACTCAAGTCAAAATAAATACAAAGAATCAAATCTACAAAATCGAACACATGCTAAAAAGTACAACTTCCATAAGTTCTCATACTGAGTTGTATTTTCCAATCCATTTTTATCACTTGTTGTCCGAAATAGGTTTGTTTGACCAGTCGGGATTCTAGGAATCTACCAGGATTAGTTTTTCGTTAAGATTGAAATATTTGTCCCTCTAGCACTCTCTGAGTAGCTTTCTCCATGTCTACATTTCAATTTCTTCAGATATTTCTTCCAAGAGTCCATCTCTCACATCCATAAGTGACCACAGGGAAAACCAATGCCTCTATAATAAACTTCTTTTGAGAGAAATGCCATTATCTTTCGTAATCTTCTCTAATTTGAGGTTTGCCTTTCTGCCGAGTGTTGTATCTCTCTGTTGTACTTCTCCCCTGCCATCTATCCTGTACATGTGCACTCACTCATTCTCTGCTCGGCAGATCTCACCAGGATCTTCGCCTCGTCCCGCAACGCCGAGGATCTCAAGAAGTACTGGGTGGGCTGGCGCGACGCCACGGGCAAGAAGATCAGGAGCCAGTACGCCAAGTTAGTGAAGCTGAGCAACGAGGTAG
>CP092863.1:129329221-129370207 GCA_030710605.1 Cordylochernes scorpioides
CTTTTTTTTAAGTAGATATAGGCAATTTTGTTCACCCTTGGGTATCTCGTGTGTCTTCAATAAAGGTCTCTGTAATATATTTTAGAGTTATTGTCTCAATCCTGATATACATGATAAAAGGTACAACTTCCTTAAGTTTTGTCCATGAGTGTATGTTTTTATTTAAAAGGTTGTAGCAGAAAAAAAGGATGTCTATGAACCGGGTTGTCTGTTTCTAACTGTATCTCCACTCCCTGGGGACATTCAAGGTGACATTGCAGTGACATATTCGACAGTAAAGAAATCCAGAAGATGTCTCAGTCGGACAACTCTTGTTCCAGCTACATTCCACTCTCTGATAATTTAATTTATCTTGAAGATAGGTACTTGAAAAAAAATTGTGACGTAATCAAGAATGTCATTTTGGCTGAATTTTCAGCCGTATGTTCTTCAATGTCTTCACATGTTCGATCGATGTGGGTCGACGTAGCAAGTCTTCCGGACAGAATGGACGATGTGGATGATTCGGTCAGTTCATACAAACCACAATACAAACCACCAGACAAACCACAATACAAACCACCAGACAAACCACAATACAAACCACCAGACAAACCACAATACAAACCACCAGACAAACCACAATACAAACCACAAGACAAACCTCAATACAAACCACCAGACAAACCACAATACAAACCACAAGACAAACCTCAATACAAACCACCAGACAAACCACAATACAAACCACAAGACAAACCACAATACAAACCACAAGACAAACCACAATACAAACCACAATACAAACCACAAGACAAACCATAATACAAACCACAATACAAACCACCAGACAAAGATATCAGTAAGAGCCGTTTGGTCCGATCCAATGGTACAAATTGGACGATGATCTAGAATCGTTCACCCAGCGTTCACAAACAATCCCTGACATCTACAAGGTGCCATTGTAACGCCATGCTGGCAGATGGGATCTACACAGCTGTAGAAACGTCTACGTGAACACACAAAGTAGATACGGATGCAATAAGTAAGGTCACTTCTACTCTTCAACACAGCTAAACATGATGATCATCGTCTCTGCCCAGAACGTCGAGTGGGCCAGTTTGGCAGAATTCGAGGCAAACTGAATATGGTAATGGTTCTCTACAGAACATTGTGAGATTTCATTTCTTGCCTTGGGAGACGTCCTGCATTATCACAATGGGCTGCTTCATCAGTTCGAACATCATTTCGATCGAATATGCGCATTTTAGGAAAGAATTTGCCCTGTAAATTCGCTGTTCAGATTATTTTCCTCAATGTTGGGAGTGAGGTACCATTTGGAAGATGAAGTGACGGTGGTTGACAGATGAAAGGTTTGAACTGAACTAGAAAACTCCTGCATCTGCCGGCTTTCACCTGATGTTTGCCACAAGGCCGGGTTGAGCTCAAACATCCGGCCAGTTGAGACCATGCACAAGCTCGGGATAGCACTGGCGTATCAGCCCACTGGGACAGCATCCTGTGGAGCGACAGTGGAGTTTCATGTTTGACCTGAACGGCCGGTGCACTGCCGTGGGTACAAACCCCTGCTGAAGATTTCCCCGTCAGTTTATATGTTGTTATAGGTGGAACTGCATCAAGAAACAGTATTACCGAAAATTCCACGAGGACCTTATTAACGAGGTGGCAGTGACGGCTCTCCAAATAGCGGCACCAATTTCAGCACGGCGTAATTGGCGTTTAGTTGGGCCATGTCTCCCTTGATTCTCTCTCTATCCCAAACTGGCTACTTGGAGCTGAAACCTCCCAAAGTATATTATCCCTAGTACACGTGGTCATGATCCACTATAGCACTAACACAGAAAATGACTTGATAGTAAACCAAAATTCTAACACAAAGTTAATTGATTTACAATTAATAGGCTAATCCCTTAATAGAATGTTCAAAACTATAAGTCTAAGGGATAAGTGTCTTTTAGGAAAAAATTTTATTTCAAGCTTTCGGGCCCAACCGCCCTTCGACAGGAAAATCACGCTACTGTCGAAGGGCGGTTGGGCCCGAAAGCTTTAAATAAAATTTTTTCCTAAAAGACACTTATCCCTTAGACTTATAGTTTTGAACAAAGTTAATTGATATTGATGATAAACCATGTTTTTTACAGGAAGGCATATTTTGGACATGGAAAATGAAGAACAAATATCAGCACCAATTCTTAAGCCTTCACAAATAACTTAACGTCACTCTATACATCTATTAACGATTTATTACTCAACCATGTAAAAATAACATTTTCTACTGCTTTTTGATACCTTGAAGTGTAACTAGCATAATGTCATAATTACTCAAAATTTAAATACCTTTTTTGCTTCATATATATACATTATATATATATATATATAGTGTAGAAACTATATAACAAAATTATAACAGTGATTCTAATTTTAAAAAATTTAAGGAGCCAACTGATAATAATGATAACTTATATCAGTTAGATTTGATTAGATTAGCAAGCTAAATCTAAATTAATTATAATAATAAATAGTTATTTAATTTATAGTCCAGTTTTGTATTAAAATTATCTTCACTATTATGATCATTTAAATACAAATTATAAAATTTGTAAAATGTTATTAATTTGTAGATAGAGAGAGAAAAAAAAAAAATCCATTACTTCTTTTACATCCTCAAGTTAATTATATATTTATAATTAATAACAATAAAAAAAATTAACAAAGTAACGTCTATTACATCGGCTTTTACACGTCATTCAGACATACTCTAATCCTATATATAGAATAATCGAAGAGATAATATATATAATAGTTAGAAAAAAGAGAGAAAGACAGAACCATGCACTTTTAATCAAACTAATAATAAGGGAAAAAAAAAAAGAGTTTTATAAAGAAGGTAGATAAAATTGTTAGTATATATATATATATTTTTTTATGATTTTATGTTTTATCCTTTTTTTTTTTTTTTTTAAAGATTTTTAAAGGTTTTTTTATTTTATAATATGATTATAAATAGTTGTATTTAGTAATATATCTATAGTATGAATTAACATTTGTTATAAGTTTGGTATTATGTTTTGAAACCCTAATGGTAGACCAGACATACACAAAAAACTTTAAATTGAAATAAATTGGAAAAAGAGATCTGCTGAAACGGGGATCATCAGATAAAATTTCAGCGACATTTCAACCCCTCCTTTTATTATGTCATAGATCTCTTTTAAACCGTATTTTATGTGTTAATATTAAGTTGTTTCAGTGAAATATTTAAATGAACATATAACAGATACCAGTGTTAACAAATTCAAACTGTAAACCTACCTTGACCGCTGCGTCTTCCATTGTGTATATCTATTTCTGGCTTGCACATGTCGCGGGAGGGGAATGTCCCCCACATTTCAAATTTAGACCATTTCTTCAGAATTTTTTTGAACAACAAGAAAATTAAAGAAGATAGGAAAAATAGTTAAAGGAAGAAAGCTAAGTTTTATAATCTTTACAGATAGTTATATCAAAATAACTGATTTAACATTTAATCATCTTTTAATATTCCTTTAAAAAGGCAAATTATAAGAGTTTAATAAAGCTATTAATTGTGCAAATTCATCTTTATTTAACTTCCATTTTCCTCCCCAGAAATTGGAGATTAAACAAAAATGAAATATATACTTTAAAACTTTAAAAATCTTGTGAAAAAATCTTTTAATCAGTTATTTAATAAAAGTTTAATTAACTGTTAAAGATATAAATTTGTTTTAGTTAATATTAAGAGAAATTATAGAAATTGATTTCATAAATGGATATTTCCATTTATTTTTTTTTAAATATTTTATAATTGATATACTGTTGAAATATTTTACTTGTTTGATACTAAATTTGTTTTTAATAAATTCCATGTTTAAATTTTTAACATCTTCTATGAAATTATCTAATATATATTTATTCTATAAAACTTAGAAACTGACCATAATATATACCTTTACAGCAATTTAATGATATATTAGAATTCATATTACAGTATTTTATAATATTGAAATTATAATTACTTTTTTTATTAAACTCTAACAGCACTATTTGTAAGGTCTATATTCAAGTCTAAAAAGTTAACTTTTTTGTTTCTATAAATTTTTTCATTGTTCTTAAGTTTCAAGTATTTAGGATATATTTCAGGTATTAATTTTTTAAACAGTGGATTATTAAATATTATTATGTCATCTACATATCGGAATATTTGCCAATTAATATTATTTTGTAGAAAGTATTCTCTTCGTACCAGAACAATATTAAATTTGCTAGTAACGGACTAGAAGAAGTACCCATGGGAACGCCTTCTGATTGAATATATATTTTATTTTTAAATTCTATATAGTTAAAATTTAAAAATGTTTCCAGTAGAGTTTTTGCTGTTTAAGATCTAATTTAAATGTTTATATTTGTTATGAATAATTTTAATGTAGAAAGTTTTGTCATTAATTAATTCATTAAATAAATTGGTTATTTTATTATTTAGATCTCTTAAATTTATTTTAGAATATAGGTCCTCAAAGTCAAATGTGTGTACTGTTTCAATATTTGTCCAATTGTTCATTAAATAATTAATGATTTTTTTATTTGAGTCGATAAATTTATAATTATATTTATTAGTTAATTTATTTGTTTCTGTGTTATATTGTTCTGGTACGAAAGAGAATACTTTCTACAAAATAATATAATTGGCAAATATTCCGATATGTAGATGACATAATAATATTTAATAATCCACTGTTTAAAAAATTAATACCTGAAATATATCCTAAATACTTGAAACTTAAGAACAATGAAAAAATTTATAGAAACAAAAAAGTTAACTTTTTAGACTTGAATATAGACCTTACAAATAGTGCTGTTAGAGTTTATAATAAAAAAAGTAATTATAATTTCAATATTATAAAATACTGTAATATGAATTCTAATATATCATTAAATTGCTGTAAAGGTATATATTATGGTCAGTTTCTAAGATTTTATAGAATAAATAATATATTAGATAATTCATAGAAGATGTTAAAAATTTAAACATGGAATTTATTAAAAACAAATTTAGTATCAAACAAGTAAAAATATTTCAACAGTATATCAATTATAAAATATTTAAAAAAAATAAATGGAAATATCCATTTATGAAATCAACTTTCTATAATTTCTCTTAATATTAACTAAAACAAATTTATAATCTTTAACAGTTAATTAAACTTTTATTAAATAACTGATTAAAAGATTTTTTCACAAGATTTTTAAAGTTTTAAAGTATATTTCATTTTGTTTAATCTCCAATTTCTGGGGAGGAAATGGAAGTTAAATAAAGATGAATTTGCACAATTAATAGCTTTATTAAACTCTTATAATTTGCCTTTTTAAAGGAATATTAAAAGATGATTAAATGTTAAATCAGTTATTTTGATATAACTATCTGTAAAGATTATAAAACTTAGCTTTCTTCCTTAACTATTTTCCTATCTTCTTTAATTTTCTTGTTGTTCAAAAAAAAATTCTGAAGAAATGGTCTAAATTTGAAATGTGGGGGACATTCCCCCCCGCGACATGTGCAAGCCAGAAATAGATATACACAATGGAAGACGCAGCGGTCAAGGTAGGTTTACAGTTTGAATTTGTTAACACTGGTATCTGTTATATGTTCATTTAAATATTTCACTGAAACAACTAATATTAACACATAAAATACGGTTTAAAAGAGATCTATGACATAATAAAGGAGGGTTGAAATGTCGCTGAAATTTTATCTGATGATCCCCGTTTCAGCAGATCTCTTTTTCCAATTTATTTCAATTTAAAGTTTTTTGTGTATGTCTGGTCTACCATTAGGGTTTCAAAACATAATATCCAAACTTATAACAAATGTTAATTCATACTATAGATATATTACTAAATACAACTATTTATAATCATATTATAAAATAAAAAAACCTTAAAAATCTTTAAAAAAAAAAAAAAAAAAGGATAAAACATAAAATCATAAAAAAATATATATATATATACTAACAATTTTATCTACCTTCTTTATAAAACTCTTTTTTTTTTTTTCCCTTATTATTAGTTTGATAAAAGTGCATGGTCTTCTGTCTTTCTCTCTCTTTTCTACATAACTATTATATATATTTATCTCTTCGATTATTCTATATATAGGATTAGAGTATGTCTGAATGACGTGTAAAAGCCGATGTAATAGACGTTACTTTGTTAATTTTTTTTATTGTTATTAATTATAAATATATAATTAACTTGAGGATGTAAAAGAAGTAATGGATTTTTTTTTTTTTTTCTCTCTCTATCTACAAATTAATAACATTTTACAAATTTTATAATTTGTATTTAAATGATCATAATAGTGAAGATAATTTTAATACAAAACTGGACTATAAAATTAAATAACTATTTATTATTATATATATATATATAATATATATCACTCATTAATATTTCTTATATATACTTTTATTATAATTTCATAATTATATAAATTATTTGTAAACAAACTTTCTTTCGTTTATTTTGAAAAAATTGGATATTGATTTTTATTGTTTCATTTTTTTTTTATTTCTATAGATTTATTGATTTCGTTTAATTAATTATTTTTAATTACCAATTTTATTTTAATATTTTAATATTTTAAAATCTTTTTCACAGGGGGAATATTATATAATCTAAAAACTTAAATATTTCTATATTTTAAAAAATATATATTCTATTTTATTCATTGATAATTTTACTTTGGTTATCAATGTTTTGAGAAAGACTTTCAGTTTAGTTGTATAGTTTTGTTATATATATGCGTAGTTAAAATATCTATCCTTTTAACTTTATAAATTCTATATAATGTGAAATTAACTAACGTGTAATATGAAAATAAAAGCTACTTGACGGTAAATAATTATCTTTTTCTTATCACGACTGCACCTCAACCCTTTATCTCATCGATTCTTTGTCCTATCAACCCTTTATCTAACAACAACAAAATTATCATAACATATATATATATATATTTATTTAAATTGAACTTAACGATTTGTTCAATAGATTGCATCAGAAGTGACAGGTATATTCGAAGTGATCAGTTTATTCTTCTCTATCGATTTGATTTTATGAATCGTCTGCACTAGACTGTGTCAATATGCAGAGTCGTTGCATTAATATTCCTGATATTTTCTGTTACATTTGTTGGGAATTAACTTTCAAAGTTAAAAGGCGAAACTTTACACCGCTCATCAAAAAGTGCTATCAACTTTATTTTGGCTGTGAAGTCGGTGACCAAGATAAGACTTGGGCTCCTCATCATTGTTGTGAAATTTGTGCTCGACGTCTTACAGAGTGGTTAAAGGTGAACGTCATATGTCTTTTGCGGTTCCAATGATATGGAGGGAACCTAAAGACCATTCTACAGACTGTTATTTTTGTTTGACAAAGACTACAGGTATTACATCCAAATCAAGACATACAGTTGAATATCCAGATTTGCCTTCTGCTATGAGACCGGTTCCTCATAGTGATATTTTACCTGTGCCAAAGCCTCCTGAAAATGTAACATTTAGTGACGATGATTCAGATAGACAAGAGCAACAGTCGGATGACACAAATTTTGAAGCAGGTGCTTCATCTGAACCTCATTTGTTAACCCAAGGATATTTGAACGACCTCGTACGTGATTAAGATTTATCCAAAAACAGAGTGAACTTTTAGTCTCTAGGTTAAAAGGCTGGATTCTGCTGCTTAAAGGCACAAAAGTATGCTTTTTTCGCAAGAGTCAAGATGAACCTCAAGACTTCTTTTCACAAAAGAATGATTTAGTATATTGCAATGATGTTGTTAGTCTAATGGAAGCGCTTGGTCATGACCATGATACAGAAGAGTTGCGTTTATTCGTTGATTCTTCAAAAATTAGTTTGAAAGCTGTTCTCCTTCACAACGGAAATAAGTTCCCATCAGTGCCAATAGCACCTGCATCCAACATGAAAGAGACTTACGAAAACATGAAACTGCTTTTGAAAAAGATAGAATATGAAAGATACGGTTGGAAAATATGCAGCGATTTGAAAGTCATTGCTCTCTTGCGTGGATTACAGCTTGGATATACAAAACTTTGTTGTTTTCTGTGTGAGTGGGATAGCAGAGATAGGGAAAGGCATTACATTAAAAAAAGCTGGCAAACCGTGAAATATTTACTCCAGGACATAAATATATTTTACATCCTCCCCTGATCGATTCAGAAAAAATTCACTTACCACCATTACATATTAAACTGGGATTAATGAAGAACTTTGTCAAGGCAATGGATCGAAATGCCAGTGGATTTGTCTACCTAAAACAAAAATGTTCTAGCATAAGTGATGCGAAAATTAAAGAAGGCATTTTCCTTGGACCTCAGATTCGAGAATTGCTGCAGGATGGAAATTTTCAAAATAGTTTAAATGAAGTTGATGCAGCAGCATGGAATTCCTTTAGAAACGTTTGTAAGAACTTCTTAGGAAGTGTCAAGGTTGAAAATTACCGAGACATAGTTATTGATCTGTTGCTTTCTTACAAGGCACTGGGATGTAACATGTCTCTCAAGATCCATTTCCTGAATTAACATCTGGATTTCCTTCAAGACAATCTTGGTGCAGTTAGCGATGAGCATGGTGAGAGATTTCATCAAGATATATCAAGCATGGAGAAGCGGTACCAAGGTGAATGGAGTCCCGGTATTCTGAACACTAGAGAGGGATGTACCACAGGCATAGTATAGAAGAAAATCCACTGTCACTACTTTTCAATAAAATAATATATTTCGTTCATATATTAAAAATATTTCCAAATTTCAAGTAGGTGCATCTCAAAATTCTTGCGTGAAAGAAAAAAAAATGGTATTTTTGATATCAGCACAAAGAGTTAAATTTAGATAAGATGCTGTTTCTTTTGGAAGAATGAAAATTATTTTTTGATAAACCAGTGTAATGTAATAAGGTTTATGCAAAAATGCTTACGTGATATTTTTTTGCATTTTTTGCTCTATTTATCCCAATACCAAAAAAGGGCTGTCAGGCAGAAACCATGGGTGATGAAAAATTTCTGATTAGATTTTTGAGTTCAGCATGATAAGTTACACTAGAAACACCATCAGGTTCTCTTGGGCAAAAATGTTGTTGACCAGTGTAATGCGCACAGTGGCCGCCAGGCGTAGCTGATTCCATCTCCGTTACATCTACTCCTCTCCACAGGTGAATCCACAGCTGTCAGGTCTGGGAACAATATTTTCTGTTCTCTTCATTGTCAGTAGAACGGCCGGTAGCAGTGCTTCAGTGAACGTAGCGTGGACAGCACGTTTTGTCCATCCACTGAAGAAGGAACAGGCCGAAGGAACCGCCGATAGTTTAAGTTAGTTCTATTAAAATTCATCAAGGTTGTTGTGACAGATTCTCGGATGTACTGCGTCCATTGGCGACCTCTGTACGACACCGGCTTGGTCCGTCGAGATGGCGCCAGTCCTCGCTGTTTGGTTATAGATCGGTCATGTTGGCCCGGAATGTTGGACATCTCTGAGAATATACACTCATGGACAACACTTAAGGAAGTTTCAGCATGTATATCGGGACAATAACTCTGAAAGAAATTACAGTGACCTTAATTGAAGAAACACGGGAAAACCAATATACACTCATGGACAAAACTTAAGAAAATTGTACCTTTCAGCATGTATATCGGGATTGAGACAATAAATCTGAAAAATATTACAGTGACCTTTATTGAAGACACACGAGATAGCCAATATACACTCATGGACAAAACTTAAGGAGTTGTACCTTTCAGCATGTATACCAGGATTGAGACAATAACTCTGAAAGATATTACAGTGACCTTTATTGAAGACACACGAGATAACCAATATACACTCATGGACAAAACTTGAGGAAGTTGTACCTTTCAGCATGTATATCGGATTGAGACAATAACTCTGAAAGATATTACAGTGACCTTTATTGAAGACACACGAGATATCCAAATACACTCATAGACAAAACGTAAGGAAGTTGTACCTTTTACCATGTATATCGGGACAATAACTTTGAAAGATATTCCACTGACCTTTATTGAAGACACACGAGATAACCAATATACACTCATGGACAAAACCTAAGGAAGTTTTACCTTTCAGCATGTATTTCAGGATTCAGACAATAACTCTGAAAGATATTACAGTGACCATTATTGAAGACACACGAGATAACCAATAAACACCTATAGACAAAACTTAAGGAAGTTGTATCTTTTACCATGTATATCGGGACAATAACTTTGAAAGATATTCCATTGACCTTTATTGAAGACACGCGATATAACCAAGTGTGAACAAAATATATTACCCCCCTCCCCCCTTTCTCTGTCTACTACTACGACAAAAAAAGCAGATAACCGCAAATCAAAGACTTTCCGCTTCCTTAAGTTTTGTCCATGAGTGTAAATAACAGAGTGGTTACCAGGAGATGTATCATGACGTCCTGATGTCACCACAGTTCTTACAGCTACGTCTTAGCCACGTCTGACAGAGAAACTGGATTCTTTAACCTGATATAATGGTTAAAACGGAGATTTTCAGCCGTGTGTGTACAATACACAGACACCATGACCATCCTATGTGTGTACAGTACACAGACCACCCTATGTGCACAGTACACAGATCACCATGACCATCCTATGTGTGTACAGTACACAGACCACCCTATGTGTACAGTACACAGATCACCATGGCCACCCTATGTGTGTACAGTACACAGAACACCCTATGTGTACAGTACACAGATCACCATGGCCACCCTATGTGTGTACAGTACACAGAACACCCTATGTGTACAGTACACAGATCACCATGGCCACCCTATGTGTGTACAGTACACAGACTACCCTATGTGTACAGTACACAGACTACCATGACCTTACTATGTGTGTACGGTAACAGACTATCATGACCACCCTATGTGTGTACAATATACAGACCTGTCGTCCACCATGACACAGATGTACGGCAACACCACGGTGAAGGTGGGCGGGAAGACCATGGAGCTGGAGCCCGGTAGGTCCACAAGTCTGGCCAGGTCCAGCGCGGTATGACAGTGGCTGCGCAGATCTCTACAAGGTGATGTCCGACATGAACAACGCCAGCGCCATGCGGGAAGCCTGGGTGGCCTGGAGGGACGCCGTGGGCAGGCCATTGCGCAACCTCTACCTGCGTGTCCTCAACCTGACCAATGAGGTGGTTTGGGCCAACGGTAATGTTTCCCCACTGACCAATGAGGTGGCTCGGGCCAACGGTACATTCTCCCACCGACCAATGAGAAGACTCAGGCCAACGGTAAACTTCCCCACTGACCAACGAGGTAGTTCAGACCAACGGTAGATTTCCCACTGACCAATGAGAGGGATCGGGCCAACGGTACATTTCCCCACTGACCAATGAGGTGGATTGGGACAACGTTATGTTTTCACAACTGACCAATGAGATGGCTCGGGAAAACGTTACTTTTTCACAACTGACCAATCAGGACAGCTGGAATAACGTTGTCATTAAGAGTACATAAAAATTTGAACGTAAATAAATGTATAAATAACATTTTGATCTTGTTGGTCGTTGTTCCCTTCACATGTTGGTATGGTTGCAAGATGATTCACATGGAGCCTTCCATCCTATCAAGGAACTGTAAGGTTCTCTCAGCCAGGTGGGCCGTTTAGAACTGAGACAGGATGTTGGCGCAGATTTCACCGACATGAGCGAGATGCGGCTGGACACCTACGAGACATCAAACTTCCCTCAGACCGTGGAGGATCTCTGGGAGCAGGCGAAGCCCCTCTACCAGCGTCTACACGCCTACGTGCGGGAGAAACTGAAAAATAAGTTCCCGAAAGTGAAGTTTCCCAGAGATGGCACCATTCCTGCCCATCTGATAGGTAATTGTGTGGATGGTAGTCCCTCCACATATCTCTCAATGCTACTGTGAGAATTCTTCCAAGTAATGTGAAACATATATCGTTATACATGGGGTGTCCAATAAATGATGAGTCTGGTCAAAAATAAAGATAAAATATAATGTTTAAAAAAAATTAATAGTATTTTCAAAATAGTCTCCTCTCGCATCTATAGATAATTTCCTTCTCTTCTCCCATGATTTAAAACATTTAGAAAAGGCATATTTCGGGATGTTCTTCAAGACCTTTTTCGAATCCGCTTTGATGGACTCTCTAGTGTCGAATCTCCTTCCTTTTAGAGCCATTTTGAGTTTTGGAAAGAGAAAAAAATCATTTGGAGCTAGCTCTGGGGAATAGGGAGGTTGTTGAAGTATTTGTATGCCGTGTTTAGCCAAATAAGTCAGTACAGATGTAGAGGTGTGTGGTGGTACATTATCATGATGGATAATCCAATTTTTGGAACTCCACAATTCACTTCTTTTCAGACGAATTGATTCAAGTACACGTCTCATAAAGTTTGAATACGACTCCTTATTGATTGTTTGACCTTCCTCTAGATATTCATCATGCACGATACCCTTCATATCAAAGAACGTGACCAATAAGACTTTGTTTTTTGACTTGCAAAGTCGGGATTTCTTCGTTCTTGGTTCATCTTTTCCTTTCCACTCCATGGATTGGCGTTTTGTTTCCGGGCCATACCCGTAAACCCATGTCTCGTCTCCAGTTATTGCTTTTTCCTTCCAATTAGGGTTTTCTTCCACCATTTCAAGCATTTTTTGGCAACTTCAACGCGATTCTCCTCTTGTTGTATTGTGAGCATTTTAGGGACAAATTTTGAAGGTGTCTTCTTTAACTGCAAGTCTTCTTTAATTATCGATCCAACTAATGATTTTAATATCCCTGTTTCTTCCTCTATGTCCCTTAATCCTATTCGTGGATTTCCTTGTATCAAATTTGGAATATGACTCACCTTTTCAGGGTTCCTGTGCATAATTGGGCGTCCAACACGCCTCTCATCTTTCACCGATTCCATTCCATTTTAAAATCGTGAAAATCATCTAAATGTGGTGGGCTTATTTACATTTTCATTTCCAAATGCCAATTTCAACAAATCTAAAGTTTCTGAAGCCGATTTCTCATTTTTGTAGCAAAATTTAATACAAATTCGTTGTTCGAATTTTCTATCCATTACAAATTAGAAGTTGTTATGCAATGCGTTCTTTTTACAAGCTTACAATTTATCGACTGCGCGCGCAATCACGTGATGTGATATACTGCAGTGTAGCTGAAGCTTTCTATTTTTTTAATAGACTTTAAAAATATATATATGTAGTATATTTTGAGTTATATGGTTCACAACCTTCTTCTGATATTCATTATATAACCCCATATCTATATATTAAAATATGTATCGAACAATGGAAGCAAATAAAACAAAGAAAGAGGTAGACCAGAGATGACAAAGGCCAGACGAAAAACAACCTGGCGCCATAAAGTAACGTGATTACAGTAGCCAATGAGGAATCGCCACATATGCGAGCGTCCAGAGTATATAAAGAGGCCAGCAATGGGACAAAGAGAGATTCAGTTAGTTTTTTCAGAGCCACGCCGTCATACGGTCGGATTTCTCACCCCTATCCGCGATGTAGGCGTCCGCGACACCCGTGGTTCGACTACCTTCGTCCGTGGTCTACCTCTTCCTCTTGAAGTTACCATCTAGACCTGCCTCTGTCTCTTGCTGTCCCAGTGCGGGAATCCCATCACGCACCCACTACCACGACTGCCCAGCACATTCCACATCGGGTTTACTACAGAATCCGTTAAAGTCGACAGGATGACTGAGGACAAGCAGAGGATGACGAAGGTCGAAGACGAACACGTCGCGGATGCCCTCACCAACATGCAGCCCCACTGCGAAGACCTAGTAAGCCGCCTAAATGACGCCATTCGGGGACTAGCCGTGCCTCGTGTGGAGGAAGCCATCATCTCCTTTTTCGACGTATCCCACGCAACAATCAGCCTTCTTCCATACAGCCATCTCCAGAGATCAACTCCAGCCAGCATCAGCCATTTCAAGGTACTTTAAACTTTGTTTCTACCATTTTCCCCATAAATTTTATTCTTATATTTTCACCTTAAGCATTTTAAAATCAATTATAACCTTTTTTATAGCATTTTTATTCAATTTTTAAGACTTTCACACTCTCATTTATCCTTTTTACTTTATTTTAATCAAATTATAAACTTTAATTCATCATTTTCAATTTTATTTTAAGAAATATTCAATCACGCATTTTTGCCAATTTATTAATCTTACATGCCTTTCTTAAAGTCACCTAAAATGGCATTATCCAAATATGCAACTTTCAATTTTACATAAAAAATCATATTATATTTTAATTACTCGAATCATATTATTTCATATCATCACAGCAAACTTATTTGTATGTTTTTTTTTAGTACCTTATTTATGGCCATAGTATTAATAATTAAATTTATTACGCTCTTTATTTTACTTGACTTATTACTATTCCAATTGATATTTCTCAATATTTAAAAGTTTTAAAAACTAGTCCTAGATTTGTATATTTATAAATATCAATTTTAAATCATCTCATCTCAAAATGTGCCTCCCATTTTTCCCACAATTACAAATACAACTATAAATGTAATATGCGAAAACTAAATATCATACCTTAAAATTTCCATACCCCATCGCATTTCATTCCTACCTGCGTTAAACTGTTATTTACGAAACTCTATCGTATTTTGTACCCATGCCATAACCTTTTCTCTTAAAAAAAATTCGTAAATTCATTATTTTATAATTTTTCTAAACCTAATCACCGCTAATAATCCCCTCAGACTTAAATGACCACCTATCCCAATATAATAGAAAGTAGAAAACTAGCAATACAACGTACAAATGACAGACACGACAAAGAGAAACTTAAATATGATGACAAACATAAAAATCCACACTTTGATACAGGAGATTTAGTATTAGTAAAGGTGTATCATCATCCAAATAGCGGTAAGTTAGTACCCTACTTTACAGGTCCATATAAAATTACTGAAATAATTTCTGATAATGTCGTACGTATAAATAGACCCAAAAGGATTACAGGTAATGATAGCGATACTGTGCATGTAAATAAATTACAATATTATAATGAAGAGGTCCTCTATATTTCACCACCCAAATTAGAACCCCTAAAAATAAATAGAATAATAGAGCCTTTCCGACATTTAGACCCCAACTTGTTTAGTCCAATAGAAAAAAGTATAGCTCATCGGTTTTCCGAACCTTCTAATCATTTGTCCCCCCAACTATTCGCATAGAATTAGTGGAATCTAGGCCCTGAAAGACTGGCAAACAATCCATGTTATATAAATAGCTATCATATTACTGTCCTCCCGCCACAGCGGTGTCATCTCCTGTTTGTTTTCATTGCCGGCAACAAAGGATTAGCGCGGCCATGTTGACCTCTCCAGTTTCAGTTCACCTGTACTTGAAACACGTGCAATTGGCACACCGGTATTCTAGACTTCGTGTCCACCAAACAACCTGCCAGATTAAAACGGATAGGAAAATTATATAAAATCCCTTTTATGGCAAATCTTATTTTTATAATGTTAGGATAGTTTATTGTTTTGTCAACCCGTTTAAAAATTAAATCCCCAAAATGGCGTCCATCGCCACGACACTATTCCAAACATCGTCTAATTTGCGTTTATAAGTATTGCATCACGTGGGGAACACACTAACCTAAATACTTAATATATTTTAAAATCTTATTCATTTATATTTTTACGATCCTTGATGTGTGCCATTTTATATTTTAGAATCAATCCATATATTTTAGGATATTTATATTACATTAAGATATTTCTTTTCCTTCCATCCCTAAACAATTAGCCAACCTATATAAATATAATCTGAAACCTTATATTCTTTGACATCATTTGTTTTTATTTTCCATGGCCTACGTCTAAGCTAATTTAATTTAAACATTTTGTTTTAACAGTGACGCCTTATACCAACTATCCCTTCTTATATCTTGATCCTTCCAATTTTGCCTTCCATACTTCTCTCGTCTCTTGATCATTCTCCATTGGCCTTCTTTGCCTTCGTTCTAACCACCCCTCGTCCATCGCAAAGTTCCTGTTTGCCGACTTTTTTTAATTTACACCCAGGTCGCCGTCCCAGCATTCTTTATTTCATTATTTTTTCCTCAAACTCGGGTTCAATCAATCAATGGCAACAGTACCCTTTACCTTCCTTACCTTCCATATTTCCCGCAGTCAAGAGTCTCCTGATCGCCAAACAAACTTTTATTTTTTTTATTTTGATTCAACCAGCTGGCTCTAACTTCCTCACTGTACATTTCCCAACAATGAGTTCAGGCGACCAGTTCGAGTTTTTTTTTTTTTTTTTTCTCAACGCTCGGATCATCATCACAACCATCATTTTACCATTTTATTACTTTTTTTTCAAACTTTTAATCCGAGCTCAATCATCATTGGCAACAGACAACTCTTGACTCCACCTTTCCCATTTCTACTCTTTCAACTTACCTACCTTCCCCATTTGATCTAATGCTACTTACTGAACATCTTGAGATTGCTGAACCCTGAAAACAATACTTCGCTTCTAAGCTCGTATTGCAGGGCAGGACTCCTGATATGTCCTTTGCAGAAACCAATTCAGACCGTCTTCCTTTATTCCTCACTGCGTCACTACCTATCGCAAACCTTTTGCTTGAGTCAATTTTCTTTTATATTTTATTTTACTTTATTATCTCTACTTCCCTCCTTCCTGTATTACATCCCTGAAACTATGTTGTAAATACTTAAGGCACCTTAAGTAACAAAAAACTGAAACTAGTATACCAACTTTCCCAAATATTTATTCTCGCTATTGTGTGTGTTTACTTTAAATTTATCCTTCCTATGTACTCCTCTTATATATTTTTGTAGTTTTATAATATCATATCAATGTGTCACCACTACTCCCCTTTATCTTTATTTTTATTCTAGTAACTAATTTTTGTGCCCCAAATTATTTCCCATTTAATAGATTTGCTAACTTTTCTCTCATTTATTTGTGAATAGCCTTACAGTTTACCTAGTTTTGTGGTGTTGGACTTTGTTTTTTTTTTTTTACTTACAGATGTGGATAAAACATTTCACTATTAATCGATAATATCATTTTGTATATTAATGCCTTCAACTACCAACCAACCCTTTATATATTATTACCTTTAATATTTTTATTTTTAGACATAGCATTTTACAACTTCAACTAATTTAGGCACCATTTTAAAGAACCTACAACTAACAATATTTATAATATTTCTTAAACAGATAAAACATTTATCATTTTATTTTTCTTAATAGATTTTCAAAATGTTATTTTTGACGCTCCCCTTACAACCTCTAACTCTATCCCATGAACCTTTCCTCCCAACCTTTTACATCCATCAAGAGTTTATTGTTCGTCAGCCATTTTCTTTTTTTTTTATTGATTAAACTAACTAGAAGACCCTTCCTCGCTGTACATTTCCCCACAGTGAGCTCAGGAGACCCTGTTAGATTTTTATTTTTTTTCCTCTCATCGTCCGGCTCATCATTTTTTCATTTTTCAACATTTCTTTTCATCACACAAGCCGGACACAATCAAAATGACAGCAATAAATCTCTTACATCCACCTCTCCTTTCCCACATCCTTCAAACCTCCAACTACCTTCCAAGGGATCCCAGTTCGCCAAACATTTTTTTTTTTTTTCATTGATTAATCCGACTGGAACAATCCTTCCTCGTTATACGAATTCCCCATAATGAGTTCAGGATATCCAGCGTGATTTTTTTTATTTTTTTTTCTCATCGCCCGACTCATCATTTCAATTCACCATTTTTTCAAACTTTCACTTTTTTTTGTCATCATTCAAACGGGCATAATCATTATGGACAACAGGAATCCCTCTTACCTCTACCTCTCCCTCTTACCCCATCAAACTTCCCACTTCTTTTCACTATCTGAGCTAATGATGCAGACGGAGTATCTTGGGCCTTCTGTTAATGAAAACAATGCCTCACTTAGACAAGTTCGCATTGCATTGCAGAATGCTTGGGATACTACTTTACAGAAACATGCTCAGATACCCCCTTTCCCTTTTTCAATCTTAGCGTCACATTATATGTTCAACCAATAAACTAACTTTTTCTCCGCTCACATTTTATGCAATAAGATATTATTTTACTGGTACGAATCATTTTACCATGTTGTATTATATACTTTTTCTTAATCTTTTATCATTCATTTTGTGCGTTTTATATTTTTGTAACCTTGATTTTTTTTCTCATTGATACACCCCCATATACAACATCTTTCTCTTTTTAACTTGTAACTTTATAAATAATTTAACTAATTTGTATACAAATTATTTCTTTTATTTTTTTATAATAGGTTTGTTAGGTCATCATTCATTACATGTCATTCCCCCAACCAAACCTTCATCCGGGGGGCACATTCTGTAGTATATTTTGAGTTATATGGTTCACAACCTTCTTCTGATATTCATTATATAACCCCATATCTATATATTAAAATATGTATCGAACAATGGAAGCAAATAAAACAAAGAAAGAGGTAGACCAGAGATGACAAAGGCCAGACGAAAAAACAACCTGGCGCCATAAAGTAACGTGATTACAGTAGCCAATGAGGAATCGCCACATATGCGAGCGTCCCAGAGTATATAAAGAGGCCAGCAATGGGACAAAGATAGATTATTCAGTCAGGTGTTTTCAGAGCGACGCCGTTATATTGTCAGTGGGGATCTCCACCCCCCTTCTATCCGCGATGTAGGGCATCCGTGACACCCCGTGGTTCGACTACCTTCGTCGTGGTCTACTCTCTTCCTCTTGAAGGTTACCATCTAGACCTGCCTCTGTTTCTTGCTGTCCCAGTGCGGGAATCCCACATCACGCACCCACTACCACGACTGCCCAGCACATTCCACAACGGGTTTACTACATATATATATATATCATTCCATTTTCTCATTGTTTTTTGACCGGTCTCATTATTTATTGGACACACCTTGTAGTTCCTCCATGTTTATTTGTCTTCATGGAAGATTTCTGGCCAACTGGTCAACACGCCGTTACTGGAACTCTATATTGGACATCCCGGGAACCCGGGTTCTATGCCTAACCGGGTTATACATATACCTATCCTAACCACTCCCCTGGAAGTTTCCATAGCTGACAACGGCTGACATGGCGCAGGCAACATGTGGGTCCAGTCCTGGGAGAACGTCTTCCCTTTCGTCCAGATCTCCAACAGGTCGTCTGGCCTCGCCACCGTCACGGAGAAAATGAAAAAAGACGTGAGTGCCTGTGTTCAAGGTCACACAACATGACCTGTGTTCAAGGTCACACAACATGTTCAAGATCACAGAACATGACCTGTGTTCAAGGTCACAGAATATGGTCTGTGTTCAAGGTCAGAACATGCCCTCTGTGCTAAATCACAGAACATGATCAGTTCAAGGGCACAGAATATGATCTGTTCAAGGTCACAGAACATGATCTGTTCAAGGTCACAGAAAATGACCTGTTCAAGGTCACAGAGTATGATCTGTTCAAGGTTACAGAGAAGATGACAGAAGATTTGGCTACGAAGCCAGGGTTAATATAGGCAATGGTGCCTTAGCATACCGAGATGTGAGGTCATACCCAAGCTCATTTCATATGGTACAGCTCTAGTTTCATATAATACAGATCATGGCGGATAATCAGCGACATCTTTTACTGTAAGTGTACCACATGTCTACACTTGTAGACAGAGCAGTTCGACTTTTGCACTTACAATTGTGCAGAGCCCCGTTTTGTTTCTTGCACTTCTCTTGGTGGGGTTAAACTATAATCGTGACTATTGAAGTAATTTATTTTTCAGGAAAAAAGTGCGTATTGAGGTATTCGATTCCGGATCATAACTGCTAAAAATCGCCGGTTAAACTCATGGACAAAACTTACGGAAGTAGAAAATCTTTAATTTCGCCGACCGTCTTTTTTTTTTTTTTTTAAAGGAACGGAGGCAATTTCATTCACACTTGGTTATCTTGTGTGTCTTCAATAAAGGTCACTGTAATATCTTTCAGGTTATTGTCCCGATATACAAGCTAAAAGGTACAACTTATTGTACATGAGTGTAGATTACTTCCCCGTCAACCCACTACCAGCAATATAAATAGTATAAAGGGTAAATTGATGTAGATATGTAATTACAAAGAGATGATATATATATATGTGATATCTTGGGACCGCTAAGAATAGTGTACATGATGCTAGATGAGCCTCGATGTCACCGCTACCGTGCAGTCGTGGCGACACAGCTTGACTAAAGGTGAAATAAGCAAACAGATATTCCACAGAAGGCTGACGTCAAGAAGGATTGGAAAGAGGAGGATTCAGGCAGGGAAGAATTACCTGCGATCGATGTGAAGTGTACCAAGGGCTTTCGTTGGCGGAAGAAAACGTACTAACTACTTAGGTTTGGGAGCCTCCTTTCATAGCTTCCACGGGTCCAGGCAGGTCACTACCCTTTCTGACATAATCAGGGGGGGGGAAAGTTACATCAGCCAAGAGTGCCATGATCTCGTAAAACTTGGACTGGGTTTCCTAAGCCTCGTTTCCTAATTTGTACTAGGCCTGATTAGTTTCAGACTTAAGTGTTTCTTGTAATTCTCAATTCCTTCAATCTGTACAGATGCTATACTTTACTACAGTCTTAAGAGGTACAGATTGATGTTATTTGATGTCCCATAGTTGCAGTAATAGCAAGTTATGTACATTCACGTGATGATATATGTGGTATTACATACGAGGTGTGTTCAAAAGGTTTCGCGAATTTTGAATTTTCGCGGGTTACGTATATTCGAATTTCGATCTTTTTGTGGCTTTATGTTGATACTCATGTCTCTCACTTATGCCGACAAGCTCGGCCATTTTGAATGTTCACTTAATTGTTGACAGCTGCTTTGCTTGCAGGTGTTTTGGATCGTCTTCGATTTTTACCTATTAAAAAATGAATCAAAGAACCTGTATCAAATTTTGTGTGAAAACGAAATTAAGTGCGCGGATGCATTCCGAATCTTGACTGTGGCATACATAGAAGCTACCTTGGACCGAAGCAACGTTTATCGGTGCTACAAAATGTTCTCAGTAGGCCGTGAAGATGTGAACGACGAAGAGCGTGCCGGACGCCCGAGCACTTCAACAACAGATGAAAAAATTAATGAAGTGGAGAAAATGATATTGGCCAATCGTCGAATCACCGTTAGAGAAGTTGCTGAGGACCTAAACATATTGATTGGCTCGTGCCATCCGATTTTTATCAATGATTTGGGCATGAGACGGGTCGCCGCGAAATTCGTACCAAAATTGCTCAATTGCGACCAAAAACAGCATCGAATGAACATTGCTAATGAGATGTTGGACTCTGTCCGCGACGACTCAAATTTGCTCCAGAGGGTCATAACTGGTGACGAAGCGTGGGTTTATGGTTATGACGTGGAACCAAAGCTCAATCATCTCAATGGAAGCTGCCGCACGAACCTAGACCGAAAAAAGGCGCGCCAAGTTCGTCGAATGTGAAAGTTTTGCTGACAGTTTTCTTCGATTGCAGGGGCGTGGTGCGGTAGAACGGTCAATAAGGAATATTACCTGCAAGTTATGCGCAATTTGCGCGAAGCAATCCGCCAGAAACGCCCGGATTTGTGGAAGAAGAAAAATTGGCTTTTGCACCACCATAACGCCCCTGCTCTCACATCGTTGCTTGTGCGCGATTTTTTGGCCAAAAACAACACACTAATGATGCCCCAGCCACCGTATTCCCCAGATCTGGCCCCCTGTGACTTCTTCTTGTTTCCTAAACTGAACAGGCCCATGAAAGGACGACGTTACGCTACGCTTGACGAGATAAAGACGGCATCGAAGGAGGAGCTGAAAAAGATATTTAAAAATGATTTTTTGAAGTGTTTCGAAGATTGAAAAAAACGTTTGCACAAGTGTATAATATCTCATGGGGATTACTTTGAAGGGGACAAAATAGGTATTTATGAATAAATAAATAATTTTTGAAAAAACACAAAAGTCGCGATACTTTTTGAACACACCTCATATTTGGATATATTACAATAATTCCATGGTCTTAAATCCTCACATATATATGATATAAAAATCAAAATATCCCCTATTATTGTAACTTGCTTTGGAAGTAATACAGTTAAAGAAAGTCTGACGTCACCAGAAATAACTGTGACAACCTGGCGCCACAGAATTTAACAACAGGACAAAAGGGGACAGGAAAGGTTTGGTAGGAGAACTGTTAGAAGACAGTTGGGGGGGGGGGGAGGAAAAGTTCAAAGGAGATGTACTGGGCAGTACTGGGCACGTCTGTTTCTAGGGACGTGGTCTTCTCCTCGCCACTAACCTCTGCAATCTACCATTAAAGTGGCGAAACTGCTGGGAGGGTTCACCACTGATGAGCCAGGCCCACCCATTAATTTTTAATTGCAGTAAGGGCAGTAGAATTTGTTTAATTTTTAAAACGAATCATACGCTCCTATAATAGATTCTAATTTTCGCAACAGATGGCGCGCTAATGCATCATAAACCTCTGAAGTATTTTTATTTACATACCCATCACATTATTACATATATGGTATACACGTGGTGCAGAACTGCAATGTCACCCACATGTTTCGCCTGGCCGACAATTTCTTCAAGGTCCTCGGACTGGAAGCAGTCCCCGACAGTTTCTTCAGCAATTCCATGTTGGTGCGTCCTGAGAACAGTGTGCCACGCCTCGGCTTGGGACTTCCAGGACGTAAAGGACTTCAGGTACCTCCACGTGATCACGGCCGGTGAACAAACATTTCTGGAATATAAGATAACAAGCTTTGTTTATTTAGACGTTTACATATGAAAAGGTGTCTAAACTGTTGGTTTTCAACCGCAACGACCCAGGATCGAATCCCGCATTGGGCACTTTTTTTCTAATTAAAAAAAAAAATGCTCCAATGGCACCCGATTCAAGGAATCTACCAGGGTTAGTTTTTCGTTAAGATTGAAATATTTGTTCATTTATCACTCCCTGAGTAGCCTTCTCCATGTCTTAATTTCAATTTCCTCAATTATTTCTTCTAAGAGTCCATCTCTCACATCCATTAGTGACCACAAGGAACACCAATGCCTCTATAATAAACTTATTTTGAGAGAAATGCCTATATCTTTCGTAATCTTGTCTAATTTGAATTGTCTTCCTGCCGAGTGTTGTATCTCCTTGTTGTACTTCTCCCCAGCCATCCATCCTGTACATTTGCACTCACTCATTCACTTTTCGGCAGATCTTACCAGGATCTTCGCCTCGTCCCGCAACGCCGAGGATATCAAGAAGTATTGGGTGGGCTGGCGCGACGCCACGGGCAAGAAGATCAGGAGCCAGTACGTCAAGTTTGTGGAGCTGAGCAACGAGGTAGCCCGAGCCAACGATAAGTCGGTGGATTGTCCCACCTCGCTGACACTGACTGGACCCAACGGGCGCAGGCTTCAACGACAGGGGCGAACTGTGGCGCGAGCCCTACGAGTCTCTCACCTTCGAGGACGACATATCCGAACAGTGGGAGATCCTTCGGCCGTTCTACTTCGAGATGCACGCCTACGTCCGCATGAAGCTGGTGAAGCTCTACGGCGAGGAGGTCGTCAAGCCAGACGGCCCCATACCGGCCCACCTGCTAGGTACTGCAAGGACATTTGGGCACTCGCTGTGATTGTACGCATTACCTAATCTCACGTGAAAGAAATGCTTGTTTTTAGAAATATCTTTAAATCCAACCTTCGCTCGACACTTGAATCCCAGTTTTAAAAATATTATAGTTGCCAACTTGGTGTAATAGAGTCACTCTCAGCACCTAGTTGCAGAGTAAAGTTGTTCTATAAGGAGTGCTGTCCTCTTACTGGATATTAGTGACTAGTAAAAATGGGATTAAGCAGACAACTTTGTTGTCACAAACCTTCAGACTAAAAAAAAAAACATTGCAAAGCGTTATCTCATTCAAAAAGCATAAAATGGGGAAATACAATTTCCCGCAGTACTGTCAGAACTCTTAACATGATGTATTAGCGCGCCATCTGTTATCAGAAATTTAAACTATTATTGACGCTAATGAACTGGTGAAACCGCTGGAAGGGTTCGCCACTGATGAGTCAGGCCCTTCCATCAATTTATCATTGGCAGAAAGGGAGAGGGAGGGCAGTAGAGAATTGTTTAATTTAAAAGAATCATACGCGTCTGAGGTTATTACAATTTCTTATACTCCGTTTTTTGAGTGGTTAGTTTGGCGACAATTATCCAGGATGTAAGGGGGCGACACAGCAGGTGTCGAGGCCAAGCCAATTCCAGATTGCCGGGGTGTACTCTCAGCTGTCCCTTGGAATTGTCATTGCTGCCTTGGGTCCCACCTCCTGAGTGTGTCAATGGTGCAGGCAACATGTGGGGAGAGAACTGGAACCACCTCCAGGACATCACGCGGCCCTTCCCCGAAAACCAGGACGTTGACATCACGCCGGAGATGGTCAGAAGGGTGAGTTCGCTCGGGAAAACTTTCAATCGCCAAATGTCGGCAGTAGGGCGCTGACCTGGAATTGCACTTGTTCACGCCCAGATTGTACTAACACAGAATGACATTTCTCCGTGACGGGCCCTCAGGCAGATCTCCTAGTGTGGCCCACCAATAGGTTCCAAACCCAGAGTCTGCAGCCACACAGCTCGAGCTAAATATACACACGGATGTAAACTTCCGGGGACCCGTCTCTCGACCACCGGCTGCGTATGGAAACTGCCACAGCAAGGACGTTTGGGGCCTTGCTGGCGAGAAGTGAGCGCAACGCAAAATCTTGCGTTAAAAAATGCGATTTTTTAGAAATATCTTTGAATCCAGTCCTCCCTTTCTGCATTCTTGAATTCCAGGTTTCAAAAGATTATAGTGGCCATCTTGTGGCGGGAACTCAACACCTAGTTGTAGAGAAAGGGTTCTTCAGGGAGAGATGTCCTCTTACTGGAATATTGCTAACTAGTAAAAATGACAATTTCGGCGATAAAACAATTTTTTGTAGAGAGGTTTCCTTTAGAGGGAGTGACCTCTCTCTTTCATGGAGGTTTTTCTGCTGTATTTACACTAATGGACAGAACTTAAAGAAATTGTACCTTTCAGCATGTATATCGGGATTCAGACAATAATTCTGAAAGATATTACAGTGACCTTTATTGAAGAGACACGAGATAATCAAGTGTGAACAGCTTCTGTTTTCTTAAAAAAAAAAAGATAACTGGAGACATCAAAGACTTTCTACTTCCTTAAGTTTTGTTCATGAGTGTAAATATAGACATTCAAACAAGGCCTTGTGTTCTGCCATTGAGAAAACACCATCTTGCCTATTGAAGAAGAAAAAAACCTTTGATAGGAGGACAATTAGCCCCACCTGCCAATATGGATTCTGGAAAAATTGACAAAAGATTTGTTCACAATGTCTTTATTGGAAACACAATGGGTCAAGCGAAAACCACTCCTACAGATGGATAACAAAGAAAAATAGAGTGCTTCCTAAATAAGGATGTTTGCATGTCTACAGCGGAATTTTACACACGTTCGTGGGACATTTAGAAACAAATTTTTAAAATACGATCGCTATTTACACTCTGGTGTTTTCCCTAATAATGGGTTCCCCTCTATGTACCAGGTGTAAGTCACAACCTGCAACTCCAAACCACATTGTTTACTGTATTGGCTCATTCATTGATGAATTCTACTCATCCCCACAACATTCGTCAGCAAGCTCTACAGGCTCTTTGATGTCCTGCTATGTGGAGATAAGAAATACTTTTATTGAGGAATGGATTTGTTTACACTATTAGTGGAATTATAGGGAATAAACTGTGAGAGGAAAAAGGTTGTTTTCTAAGGTATCGCTAATGTGTTGTACTCAGTCTGTCAGTGAGGGTACTGTGCAGAACCTGACGGCCATCCAGATGTTCAAGATTTCGGAGGACTTCTTCACGTCGCTGGGAATGAAAAGAATGACGCCCGAGTTCTGGCACTACTCAGTGCTGGAGAAGCAGGAGGTGGAGGCCATGGAGTGCTACACAATGGCCTGGACCATGTTCGCCGACGATGACTTCCGCATGTGGCACTGCACTGTGCCCACGCAGGAGGACCTGGTGACCGTGCGCCACATGATGGGGAACATCCAGTACTACCAGCATTACGCCAACCAGCCGTTTGCCTTCCAGTGGGGCGCCAACCCGAGCTTCCACGAGGCCATCGGAGAAGTCCTGGAGCTGTCGGTCGTCACGCCCAAGCACCTCAACAAGATCGGCTTCCTAGACAAGGTGGAGAACGACACTGGTGAGTAGCACTAGGGAGGCCTGCATGATCGAGCAGCCAGGACTATACGCTGACTGTGCGCAGAGACCGAGATCAACTTCCTGATGTTCATGGCGCTGGAGAAGATCGCCTTCCTTCCGTTCAGCTACCTCATCGACCTGTGGCGCTGGGACGTCTTCCGCGGGAACGTCGAAAACCTCAACGACCGGTGGTGGCAGCTGCGGCTGCAGTACCAGGGGCTGTGTCCCCCCGTGCGCCGCTCCGAGACCGACTTCGACCCTGGAGCGAAGAACCACGTGCCAGACAACACCCCATTAATCCGCCACTTCTTTAGTTATATCCTGTAGTTCCAGCTGAAAGAGGTTCTGTGCCGAGAGGCCGGCCACCTGGGCCCGCTGCACACCTACGGCTCGCACGCGGCGGGCGACAAGCTGGCCAGGCTGCTGAGGCTGGGAATCTCCATTCCGTGGCATGATGCCGTGGCCAGGATGACCGGCGGCTCGGGCAAGCTGGACGCCAGGCCGCTGCTGAACTACTTCGCCCCGCTCCGGCTGCACATACGGGACAGCCTGGGCAATTCCACCGTCGGCTGGACCTCCGGCGACCACAACATCTGCCCCTAGACAGCCGTCGGACAGGACACCAGCAACCATTCGGCCGCGTGGCCTCTCTACGCGTATCTCCTCAAAATCAATAAATGGTTTGTTGTTAATTATCTGCATGGTTGTTTGTCTTGATCTCCGCGTGAGGCCGTTTGGCGGCCATCACCTTGGCTGTTGCAGTTTGTCCAAGTGGAACGTCGCCCTATCTTTGGGGAATGAAACTTGCCAGAATTGAACTACCTCTCTGACAACACCTAGTTACAGAGCAATATTGTTCTCTGGAGAGAGGTGTCCTCTTACCGGAGAGTTAATATTTAGCACAAATGGTAGTTTTGACGAAAAAGGTGTCCTCTTATAGAGGTTCTGTTCTACTGGGAGTTAGGACAGAATGGCTGATCATCCAAACTGGCATCTTAGGTTACGTCAGTTTAAAAAGGCATTTGCTTATCATAGGTAACTCATGTCTCACATCCTATGTGTAAAACCATTTGTTGACACTTACCATTAACGTAACAATCCCGTTTGTGACGCCAAGGAAGCTACAACTAACTCTCTCACATGAGGTAACCAGGACTCCTGGAGCCTACTGAAGTCACGGCCCCGACATGTCTAATGGTGGAGTTTATCTGATGTACTTGATTCTGTACAGAGGCAAATATTCCTGGAAGGATGGTGGCTGTTTGGTAGGCTGTGATGGTGGGCAGTTTCGTCTTCCTGGTGACAATGTCGTCTTTTGGTTTTTCTGCAACATCGGGTTTGACAAAGCCGTGACTGTTTGGATGGTAGAGGTGGTTTGAACAAAAGGTTAAAATAACACAGGTCTTCTGTCGTACCTCCAGTTTGTCTTCAGTGGACCTGCAACACATCTGTGGTATTGTCACATAGAAAATCAGGAAAGACAAACTTCAGGATGACGCAGCAATTTATGAATTTAGCTGCAGGTTCCTGGAGCCATCACGTACACAATTCATCCTCCTACTATTTACAAGGTCAGTGGAGGCTCAGTTACAGATTCGATTCCAAAACCACTTTATTAGAAACCGCTCAACAAGAACAACCTAGTGTATAATAATTGCAACAATGAATAATATGTGAAATTTATTCACATAATAAACAAAATGTAAACCGGGGATTCGATCCCGGTTCATGACTGTCGGGAATCGAGGGTGTTACCCACTCGTCCACCGACTTCTTATATTTTTTACAGGGATTCTGGATTAGGTTGAGGTTAGCATTTATAAAATACAAGAGGGAAAATAAGGGAAGGTTTATTTATTTCGTTCCAGTTTTCAGGTGTTAGATTCGAGTCAGCTCGTACTGGATATTTACATATGCAAAGTTGGTTAGTTTATGAACTCTGTTGATTAATATATGTAAATATTCTGAGTTTTAAAATACAGAACAAACACAGCCACATCAACCAATGGTTTATTAAACTTCCGACGTTTCAGCGACTGGCTGTCATTCTCCAATCATTCCACTGAAGAGAGTGACAGGAAGTCTCTGAAACGTCAGGAGTTAAATAAATCATTGGTTGATGTAGCCGTTGTTTGTTCTGAATCAACTTCCAACCAAAAGAAATGATGATCTTCGGATTTAAGTTTTAATTTGTTTTTTGTTTTGCTTGTTTTCTCAGTAATAGGCGCAAATATTTCAATATATAGCGCCTGGTTCATTAATAAATAATAATAATAAATAAAGCATGGTGAGTAGGTGGCGCTGACCAGGCATCTGTTGGAGCTCCTAACTAAGTGTCAGGAAATCGGGGATTGATGACTTATTTGTTTTGTAGATTATCTTGTACAGTTGGGTTAGATTTTAGATGAAGGTATAATGTCTTAACGGAAATTTGGTACATAACTTATAGACTATTGACAATTAAATAATTATATTGACATGTTGTCAATACATGCAAAGTACACAGTCTGCACTTAAAAAAAAAAGATAATAGGCATTATATACACTATGAACAATGAACATGGCGCCTCTGCCAGCGCTGCAGAGATCGGTGGAGAACTTATAGAATGGGTTGGTTCGATATATAATCGGAATATAAAAAATCATCAGTTCATAGAATAATATTGTCAAGTAGCTCCATCCAGATGGGACACCTGTCAATCATCCCTGGACCCCGGGGGGACCACATGATCCCCCCCCCCCCTGATCTGTAAATAAGAAAAAACGGGACGGTGGCGGACATTAGGATAATCTTCAACTTGGGGTAAGTTGTACAAAACTCTCTTCCCCTATAAATACCCCTTTATAATAAATTATTTATTCCCAAATTTGCCCTTGCTTTATTTATCTCCGCGACATATTTTGGTGGAGACGCTGGGTAACGTGACGGAACTTCGAAGAAGTCGACGTCTACAGGGACGTGAACCAATTATTGAACTTTTGCCACAACGAATAAAAATGGAAGACGACCACAGACCTACTGTTGGTGGATCCTACCTCCCTTGTCAGCGCCAACGAGATCCATCTACCTTTTCTGGAGATGGAAATATAAACCCTGGACAGTGGTTGAAGGAGTACGAGAGAGTGTCGAAGTACAACAGATGGGACGACACCATGAAGCTTGCCAACGTCGTCTTTTACTTGAACGGAACTGCTGGAAGGTGGTTTGATAATAACGAAGAATCACTCAACTCGTGGAGAAGCTTTGAAGACGCATTCCGCGGTGTGTTCGGACTGCAGGAGGATTCTGCTCGACGCGCCGAGGAAGTTCTGAAGTCAAGAGCACAGAAGGCCGAAGAATCGAGCGAGTCATACATCCAGGAGATTCTTAGTCTCTGCCACCAGGTGAACCCTCGCATGGAAGAAGGTGAGATAGTTGCTCACATTATAAAGGGAATTTCGGAGGACACATACCAGGTATTGGTGGCGAAAGACATACAGACGGTAGATGAAATCCTGAAGTTTTGCCGTCATCTGACAACCGTCAAGCTGCGCAGGATCGGCCGTACGAAATTCGCCAGGTTGTCAAACGTAATGCCCATTTCATGTGTTGACGACTCAGACGACTTGGCCGGCTTAATTCGCCGCATCGTTAGAGAAGAAATACAAAAGGTCCTCTCACCACCTGAAGTGGTCAATCCTCTCCGAGAAGTGAACCCCCTGGAACAGACTGTGAGGGAAGAAGTTAGCCGTGTTCTCCAACCTAACAGAGCACAAATCAACGTGGTACAACAACAACCACGCACGCCCTATAATATCGACCGACCAACCCAACCCAGGAAGACGGAACATTGGAGAACCTACGACGACAAACCAATCTGCTTCCACTGCGGACGACCCGGACATGTCGTCCGTTATTGTAGGTGTTGGCGCGTTAAGGCTGTCTGCCCTAGGCGCCCTTAGATTCAGATATCGAGGGACCAGTCTCCCCTGTGGAGACAATTTAAATTTGAAAAGGAGGTCAAGCAAGACACCCTAGACTAGCCTCACTTTCACACACACCACCTTTATTCATCCAAAATTTTCCCTTTTATCCTAACTAAATTTACATATATTTCATATATTACACAAACAAAAAGAGACAGTACATTTACATAATACCTACAATTTAGGTGCGTCTGATATTTGCCTAAAACGAATCTTATACAAAAACAAATAATAAATTTACACAATGTACATACAATTTGCATGACACAAATAAAAACAAAGTGAACAACTCTAATCCTGAACATATTTCCCCCCGATTTCGGGACGAAATCCATTTTCAGCCTTGAGGTCCAGTTTGGCCAATCTGACAACAGGTCGACGATATCTTCCGGCTGATGTCTTCACCTCTGCAACGCGAACGGTTTTGTCGCCTCCCGGAAATATTTTCTCCACAATGCCAAGCGGCCAGTGTCCGCGCCTCAGACTTCCATCCAACACCAAAACCATATCGCCAACCTGGACGTCTGGAACTCGGCCATGCCATTTCGTTCTCCGCTGCAATGTGGGCAGGTATTCTTTCCTCCATCGCATCCAGAACATGTCTGCTAGCCGTTGCGCCTTCCGCCATCGTTTGTTCAGCCTCAAATCGGCGTCGCCAAATTGTCCAGGTGGTTGTCCAATGCTGCTTGTACCAATCAGAAAATGCATTGGTGTAATTGCCTCCGGAGCTGCAGGATCCAAAGGCACATCAGTAAGTGGGCGACTGTTCACCACGGCTTCTGCTTCCAGCATTAAGGTCAACAATTCCTCATCTTTTGGGAAACGAGACCTCAGGATGACCGATATCGCTGTCTTGACAGATCTCACCAAACGCTCCCAGCTTCCACCCATGTGAGGCGCTGATGGAGGAATAAAATTCCACTTGATGCCTTTGTTGTCCATATTTTCTGTTAAAGCCTCCTGGTCGTAGTCGTCCAGTGCCTGTTGTAGCTCCTTATCAGCACCGCGTAGGTTGGTGCCGTTGTCGCTGAAGATCTCCAACGGTAGTCCCCTTCGACAGATCATTCTCTGTATCGCCATTATACAACTGTCTGTTGTGAGGCTGTGGGCCACTTCTAAATGAATGGCCCGTGTCGTCATGCAGGTGAAGAGAACACCAATCTCTTCTCATGGCGGCGCCCAACGGAGACCTCCATAGGACCAAAATAGTCCATTCCTACAATAGAAAAGCTCCGTTGTTGAGGTTCCACACGGCATCCCGGGAGTGCAGCCATCATTGGTGTAGAAGGTTTGGCTCGTCTTATCCTGCATAGAGGACATTCACTCCAACATCGTCTGATTGCCACTCTCAAATTTGGTATCCAAAACAGCTGGCGTATCTCGTTCCGTACAGTTTCTTGTCCCTGGTGTAGCGCCAAAACATGGTAATGACGAATAATTAACTTTGTCAAATAATGCCTTGGGTCCAGAATCATAGGGGTTCTCAATTTTGCCATTTGGACATTGGCCAGCCTAGAGTCCATAAGAAGTACGCCATCATCATCCAAAACCGGTGAGAGCTGGAACAGCTTGCTATTCCTCGACACTGGTAGGCCGCTTTCCAACATAGCCATCTCTTCCGGATAGGAGTCCCATTGTGACTTGCGAAAAAGTAACCATTTAGCTTTCTCCATCAGCGCCACATTATCCGGAATTTCGACTCCTTTCCGCTTGTATTTCATCTTCCCTATGAATTTCATAACTTGCATAGTTGCGCGAACTGCCACCATGTATTTGGAAAAGTGTTCTATCACCGGAACTGGAATGGCTGGAACTTCCACAGTGACCCCCAAAAATTCCTTCTTTAGCTCCAGGTCACTATGGCTCTCATCAATAGGCATTTCGAACTCTGGCAGAGTCGTACTTCTCAAAAATTCCGGACCACGCCACCATCTGCTTTCACTCGATAAGTCAGTCTTCCCTTCTCTGGTAGCATCATCAGCAACGTTCATTTTTGTTGGCACCCACATCCAGTCCTTGACGTCGGTCAGTTCATGTATAGCTCCAACTCTATTCCCCACAAACTGTTGAAATCGTCCAGATTCAGACCTAATCCATTTTAACACCGTCTGCGAGTCACTCCAATATCTAACTCTTTCCAGCCTGATGTCCATCTCTTTCATGATGAAGTTTCCCATTCTGGAAGCAATCAAGGCAGCCTGTAGTTCTAATCTCGGAATTGAGAACGACTTCAACGGAGTAACTTTTCCCCTCGACATCACCAGGCTTACCTCCACGCCATCAGGTCCAATAGTCCTCAGGTAAGCGGCGGCAATCATAGCAGCTTCAGATGCATCAGCCATAAAATGAAGCTCCACGCTTCTACTATTCATGTACATATGTGCATAGCACCTCGGGATACGTATTTCAGCTATCCTGGGTAAATCGGCTATCCATTTCAGCCATTTTTTCTATAGTTCCGTTGGTATTTCGTCATCCCATCCTATCCCGGATTTCCAAACATGTTGGAGTAAGATTATCGCTTTCATAGTGTAGTGCAAAATGAAGCCAAGTGGATCAAAGATCAGCATCACAAGTCTAAGCACCTCTCGCTTGGGTGGTCGGTTCCTCCCATTGGCAATTCCCTCTCCTGCTCTATTCAAATTCACTTGGAAAGTGAAAGCGTCCGCTTTTGGATCCCAGTATAGCCCCAGCACACGCTCTGTCTGTATGGCAGACCATTCTGAAATGTCCCTGGGAGCTACGTCGGCGTCTAAATTCAGCTTTTTCTGGAGCTCTGGAGAATTAGTAATCCATTTTCCGATGATAAACCCACCGCGCCTATGAACCCTTGTCACCTCCCTAATCAGTCTTTCGGCCCTTTGGACATCATCACAACAACCCAAATAGTCGTCCATATAGTGATCCTCCACTATTGCCTTAGCAGCAGCCGGATACTCCGCTTCAAATTCCATAGCGTTGCGGTTCATGACATACTGGGCACAGTACGGGGAGCAAACGGAACCGAACATCATTACTTCAAGTTGGTACACATCAGGGGGCTTCGTCTTGTCGCTCCTCCATAGAAACCTCTGGGCAGCACAATCATCCTGCCTGATTTTTACCTGATGGAACATTTCAGTTATGTCCCCGGTGAAAGCAATAGCTTTTCTTCTGAATTTAAGCAGCACTCCGGGAAGCGACACCAACAAGTCAGGCCCAGTCAGCAGGAACGAGTTTAGGGAGAGACCATCACATTTGTTTGAAGCATCAAACACTATTCTCATTTTTCCGAGTTTGTTGGGGTGAAAGGCGGGGAAATGCGGCTGGAGCCACTGCCTTCCCGTCTTCACGTTTCTCTCCTCCTTACTCAGGATCCGAGCGTAGCCCATTCTCGTATAATGATCGATTTTCTCCTGATATTCCACTTTCAGCAAGGGGTCTCGTTCTAGTCGCCTTTCTACTCCTATAAGACGGTTGAATGCAACACTGTAGTTATCAGGTAGCCTCACATCCCCGTCGTTCACCTTCCACAGCAAACTAGTTTCCCATCTGTCTCCAACTCGTCGAGTGAGTTCATTCATCTTCTGCTCCGCTAGAAGGTCCTGTTTTGAACGGGGTAACAGCCCCCTAACCCCAATGCTTTCAATTTTGAAATTCTCCTTCACCAGATCATGAAGAAAGTCCTCGTCAGATGCCGCAAAGGTAGAGAAAGAAATCTCCCCATTTCCGCTTTCATTGCCTGTTGGACCGTGTACCAACCACCCTAGATGGGTTTTTGTCAAAATAGGCGAGTCGCCAGTTCCCTCTATGATTTCTCTCGCCGCCGTCAGCCCAATGTGGGGTTGACCGATTAGTAATCTCGGTTTTACATTACCCATATCTGGTATTTTTACTGCGTTTAGGTGATTCCACTTTTCGCACAGCTCATCATATCTGTACGGCTGAGCAGGAAGACAGAGATTTCGTACAGTTCGTACATTATTCAGGCTGAATCTATGCCTATCCTCTACGGGGCCGACCTCACAAGAAACACGTCGGGAAGTGAGATCTTCCTGCATTCTCCCGTCTGTCCATTTGAGCCGCAGGGGGTCAGTCCTTCCCCGTAGTCCGAGTTGATTCGCCAAATCCGCATCCATCATCGTCACGGAAGAGCATTCATCAAAAATCGCACACTCCTTCCTTGACTTTCCATCCTTTCCATACAGTTGGACCATAATAACCCGCAGTATGACGGATCGCGAGCTTCCATTCAACAGTCCACTTATTTCTGCTGGGGTTCTGGTGTGGGTCGACGAGGTTGTCGCTGGTCTTTCCCTCTCACTGTGCAGAAGGGGATGATGGCTCCGCTCACATCCACCCGCACCACACACCTTCTTTTGGCGGCAGGTTTTTATGCCATGTCCCTTTCGCAAACAGGAAATGCACAACTTCTTCTCCTTGACCATCCTCCATCGGTCATCGATGTCACTTGACCTAAATAGATGGCAATTCCGAATGCCATGACCGGCCTCGTTACACGCCGCGCATTTCCCGGGAGAACCCGACTCAACCGCCGTCATAACGCTATGATGCCCACTATCCCTCTCACGGCCTTTTTTGAAGTCCGGGATGGTTACCATGCTCACTGCTGCAGCTTTTATATTCATCCACTTAGAAAGGTCTTCCAATGTGACCTCTCCTGCACCCCCTCGCATCAACACGTATTCTCCCCACTGCAACCGCAGCGCATCTGGCAATTTTTCTACCAACTCCTTCTTCAATTGAGGATTTTGCAGGTGGTTCGGGGTGTCCAGCGCCTTCACCGTTGTCACCAGGTTATTTATAGCGTTGGCGTAATCCAAGATCTCAGACAATCGACCCTCCTTCGGCGATGGGGTCTTCTTGGCCATTTCAATTAAAGCCTGTACCACGTACTCAGGCTGTCCGTACCGCTGTTCCAAAACCTGTATTACCACCTCAGAATTGGCCGGGACAATCATGAGAGCACGCACTGACCTTCTTGCATTTCCCTGCACCGCTCTCTCCAGCCTTGCCATGCTCTGAGCTGGAGAATACCCACAGTCCTTGGTCGATTGCCGATAGTGATGGATGAACACCGGCCAATCAAGGGGGTTCCCGGAAAATACAGGCAACTGTCCTCCCGGACCCTGACGTGCCATTAATCTCTCCGTGTTTATGCCCTGCTGTTTGAAAGCTTCTACCAACGCCATTGCCAATTCGCTGGCACCAGAAGTAGGCTCTGGATCATTCGCGCAGCGACCAGGCTGCGTTGCGGGACGAAATACAGGGGCAGACTGCGACAGCAATGGCTCTTCTTTCGGCCTTGTCTCCTGTTCCGCCACGTATTTCTCATTATTCTCGGCTTTGGTGTCTTCAGGGACATCGTCGTCGCTGCTAAGGCACTGGGAGTCGTCCTCTATCAGGCTCCTTCGCAGCTCCAATTCCCGCTGCTGCAGCGAGTTGACCTGAAGCTTCCCTTTCTCTTCTTCAATTCTCAGCTTCACCATCTGAAGCTCCATTTGCTTCCTTAAACGATCTGATCGGCTCGAAGCAGCTGACCGTCCACCTGTTCCAGCTTTTGTTCCAGTATCCTTGTCCAACTTCCCGTAAGTTTCCACAAGGCTGGGTCCGTCTGGAACATCATCCGTTGTCCTGGTTGAGTCTATTCCCTCCCCAGTCAGCTCTGTTGTGGCCATGGGAATTGTTCTCTGAGGCTCTGCGTCCGGATATCCTACTGGCCCGATTCTAAAGTTTTTCTAGTACTCCTCCTGATACGAGGAGTTCCCTCCAGATCCGTTGACTGCGTCTCCTTAGCGCTTCTATTCGGCCTCGAGGGACCACTTGTTGGCGCGTTAAGGCTGTCTGCCCTAGGCGCCCTTAGATTCAGATATCGAGGGACCAGTCTCCCCTGTGGAGACAATTTAAATTTGAAAAGGAGGTCAAGCAAGACACCCTAGACCAGCCTCACTTTCACACACAACACCTTTATTCATCCAAAATTTTCCCTTTTATCCTAACTAAATTTACATATATTTCATATATTACACAAACAAAAAGAGACAGTAAATTTACATAATACCTACAATTTAGGTGCGTCTGATATTTGCCTAAAACGAATCTTATACAAAAACAAATAATAAATTTACACAATGTACATACAATTTGCATGACACAAATAAAAACAAAGTGAACAACTCTAATCCTGAACAGTAGGGAACGACGGCAGGTCTTCGCTGAAGCCAGGTCAAGGAATGGCGGAGAAGGAAGAAATGTTGGATTTTCGAGTCGACCCCCGAAATATGACGCCGACGACCACTACGTAACGCCCCAAACCTCGACGTACTTCTACCGGAGCTCTTCCCCACATCCAAGCCGTGCAAGGTCGCCAGCCCGAAGACAATCCCAGTCGCCAGCCCGTCGTTTCAGCCGTTCTCCCAATCCTCAGAATTTGAAAAACTAGGTGGAGCGGCTTCTACCGGGGGTGAGGTCGCCATTGAGGAAAATCCTCCAGGGTATATCGCCGCTAAATTAAAAGAAAATTTTGTTATGGTCGAAATAAATGGACGCAAAATTAAAGCATTGGTAGATTCGGGAGCAGACTTTTCTGTTATTTCAGACAAATTTCGACGCGAACTAAAGACACCTCTCTTCAAAGAACCAGGTCCCATTCTTAAAGCCGCAAATAAAAATTTAATAGAGACCCTAGGAAAATGTGTCTTGAACATAGAAGTTAATGGTCTGAAGATATCCTATGAATTCGTTGTTATGGTGGAATGCAGCCATGACATCATATTCGGATGGGACTTCTTCAAGCCACCGAAGCCGTCATTGATTGTGGCAGAAATGAACTCCATCTCGGGGAAACCTCCGTCCTGGAATCTCGAGAGGAGGAAAACCAGAGATTGTTTGCTTCCGACGACTTTGTCATCCCGCCTAAATCAATAAAGAAGATCAGTGTGATAAACGAAGAAGTATGCGGTGTTAGAGATGTTTTAGTCTCAACTTCTAAGGACTTATTATTAAGAAAGGAAGTTCTTATACCAAACTCGTTGGTTACATTTCAACACGGCCCAGGTAGCATTTGGGTTGCGAATGGAGCGTCTTGGCCGCAACTGATTCCATCAGGAATGAATATGTGCACCATGGAAAGTTGTGAGAATGGAAATATCTGCAGTCTTATCGAATCCAGTGATAAGTTACAAGAAACGCAGCTAAAGTCACGTGAATGGTCACAGAAGATAAACCTTACTCTAGATCCAGGGCTGTCTGAAATTCAAAGGTTACAGCTTGTTTCATGCCTTGACGAGTTTATTGACATATTTGACTTTGGGGAAACTCCTATTAAGCCCACCAGTACTGTGAAGCACAAGATAAACACAGAAGACAACTCTCCTATCAAACAACGGCCCTATAGAGTAGCACCAAGTGAACGACGACCAATTCAAGATGAAGTGAACAAGATGATTGAAAATCACATTGTGAAGCCTTCTGAAAGTCCTTGGTCATCTCCTGTTATTCTAGTTCGAAAGAAAGATGGGACCTGGAGATTCTGCGTAGATAATCGTCGATTAAATAAGATAACAAAAAAAGATGTTTACCCGCTGCCACGCATTGACGATGCCTTGGACAGTTTAGCTGGCTCTAGTTACTTCTCCACGATGGATCTTCGGTCCGGGTATTGGCAGATTGAAGTGGACGAAAAAGACAGGGAGAAAACTGCCTTCACTACTCCAGATGGGCTGTATGAATTCCGAGTAATGCCCTTCGGTCTATGCAACGCTCCAGCAACGTTTGAAAGGATGATAGATAGTGTTCTGGGCAGTCTTAAATGGAACATGTGCCTTTGCTACCTGGACGATATCGTAGTTTACGCACCTACCTTTGAGGAACATCAACGTCGTCTACAACTTGTATTAAGGTGCATCCAGAAAGCTGGATCAAGCTTGAACCACAAAAAGTGTCTTTTTGGATCAAGGAGGATAAAGATTTTAGGACACCTTGTTGACGCCAATGGAATTCATCCAGATCCAGATAAAGTTGAAGCCGTCTCTAAATTTCCGAGGCCAAAGAATATCTCTGAACTGAGGAGCTTTCTTGGATTATGTTCCTATTACCGAAGATTTATTGAAAACTTTGCTGACAAAGCTAGATCTTTGCATGACCTACTGAAGACTGAAAAACAATTCTATTGGGATGCAGCTCAAGAGAAAGCGTTTGAAGTCCTTAAAACAGCTCTAATTTCAGAGCCTGTCTTGGGACACTTTGATGAATCCGCTGATACCCATCTACACACGGATGCAAGTGGACATGGTATTGGAGCTGTTCTTCTACAAATACAAGGTGGAAAGGAGCGGCCTATAGCTTATGCATCTAGAAGCTTGACAAAGGCTGAACATAACTATTCTACAACAGAAAAAGAATGCCTTGCTGTAGTCTGGTCTATTGGCAAATTCCGTCCATATTTGTTTGGTCGACCATTCACGGTTGTCACTGACCATCATTCTCTATGTTGGTTGGTAGGACAGAAAGATCCTTCTGGCCGTTTGGCAAGATGGGCGCTGAAGTTGCAAGAATTTGACGTGACCGTTATCTACAAGAGCGGACGCAAACATAAGGATGCCGATTGTCTGTCAAGGAGCCCGCTTGAGAACGATCAACCAAGTGCTGTGATGTCACTAACCAACGTCGATATAGAGCAGACTAAAGACCCGGATTTAGCTAAAATAATCGATAATTTAAACTCGGGCTACACCAGAAAGGAATTCAGCATTATCGACGGCATCTTATACAAGAAAAACTATAGCACAACTGGAAGACCCTGGCTTATGATGATTCCTAAACACTTAAGATCGGAAGTTATGGCAGATTTACATGACGCTCCTACAGCTGGGCATTTGGGTTTCGCCCGAACGTATGACAAAGTCAAGAAACGATTCTATTGGCCTGGCCTTTATAGAACTGTTCGCCAATATGTAAGCTATTGTCGGGAGTGTCAACGAAGGAAGAAATTACCTCGACGTCCGGCTGGACAACTTGTATCCATACCACCTGTAGAAAAGCCATTCTATAAGGTTGGGGTTGATTTCCTTGGAAGATTTCCAGTTTCTAAAGATGGAAACCGTTGGATCATTGTGTGCACCGATTATATGACAAGGTATGCCATAACGAAAGCGATCCCAGACGGAGGAGCAATCGAAACAGCTAAGTTCCTGGTTGAAGATGTTATCTTGAAGCATGGTGCTCCTAGAGAAATAATAACAGATCGCGGAAGAAATTTCATTTCTCAAGTAATAAAAGAGATCAATGCTCTGTGCGGAATTGTGCACAGATTTACAACGGCCTACCACCCCCAGACCAACGGCCTGACTGAAAGGTTCAACAAAACTCTGGGAGATATGTTGTCCATGTACACAGGTGTTGAGCAGAAGGACTGGGACCAAGTTTTACCCTACGTAACTTTTGCTTACAACACGGCTAAACAGGAGGCAACCGGCTACACTCCGTTCTTTCTTGTCCACGCCCGCGAGGCCGAGACCTACATCGATGCCGTTCTACCTTACCTACCAGATGAGATCTCTGACGACTACGTTGGAGAACTTGTGACCAGAGCTGAGGAAGCGCGTCAACTCTCCCGATCACGCCTTCTACAATCACAGGCGAAAGACCGTAGACTTTACGACCAGAAACATACTCCAGTCTATTACCAGAAGGATGATCTTGTGTGGGTTTTTACTCCCATCCGAAAGGTAGGGCTCTCAGAAAAGCTACTTAAGAGATACTTCGGTCCCTACAAGGTGACCAAGAAGCTTTCAGAAGTTACGTATGAAGTAGAGCCCGTGGACCCGCCTCCCCGATCACGGAAAGCCAAGGATATCGTCCATGTCATTCGGATGAAGCCCTACCTGGACCCTGAAGAACAACATTCCATTCTGCTAGGGAACACAGGCCGTGATAGATTTCCTTCCTGAACAAGGGCTGAGACAAGCTAATCAGCGGGTCGCTGTTTTCTCTAAAGAGGGAGAAATGTCAAGTAGCTCCATCCAGATGGGACACCTGTCAATCATCCCTGGACCCCGGGGGGGGACCACATGATCCCCCCCCCCCCCCCTGATCTGTAAATAAGAAAAAACGGGACGGTGGCGGACATTAGGATAATCTTCAACTTGGGGTAAGTTGTACAAAACTCTCTCCCCCTATAAATACCCCTTTATAATAAATTATTTATTCCCAAATTTGCCCTTGCTTTATTTATCTCCGCGACAATATTTTTCTACAATTTACGGATGTATTTGTCTCCATTTCAATTTTTAGGTTTCTAATGGGTCTGCCAAAGATTTTTAAAAATGTAGATTTTCAAAATGGCGCTAGGGCAGAACTGTCGGCTGCCCTAAAGGAAGATTTGATGATCCTCATATCACCAGGAGAGAGAAGATCGTATCCAAGAAATAAGAAAAAAGGCAACTTCTGATTGTGCAACTCAGGTTTCTAATAGCTTGGGCCATCTATTAAATAATTATTGATTTTTGATTGATTAATAAAGAAAGCGTATTTGGGCAATTATGGAATAATTAAAAATCAA